>VZRV01002221.1:1538134-1557731 GCA_013398115.1 Falcunculus frontatus
TTTTTTTTTTGCCAGAGATTGAAAGTAATTTTAAACTAATTTTGAAGTGGGAAATACCCAGAGTTTAAATTCTTCCCCCTAGCGCAGCTGGGAAGTTTATGCTGACATCTTTGCAAATTGCTCCTGTGTATCAAAAGCACTTGGGCTCTAAGTATGCACTTGATCCTTTACCACATGTTGGGACTTGCTGGATATTAACAGAACCAAACTAACTTCATTAAGGGGGGCAGAGCAAACTGCAAAAGACAAACTGAAATACTGTGAGACTTTGCCTTGTGCTGTGGAACATGTGTGTGGGTTCTTCAATGAGGGATGTACACAACTGGGAAAAAGCGGTGGAAAATACCCTTCTAGAGAAGCTGTGCAGCCTGGCATGTTGAGTTCTGTTTTTTTCCCACGATCCTCTTATCAGATTTTTCTTTGAAGTCCCTTCTACCTTTCCATCTGCATGTGTATTTAACTGGATAATTCACATCCTGATAACGATAGGCTAATGCCTCATTGCACTTCATGGGATTATAAACACCTTTGGCTTTGTCTGAATCATTTGGTGGTGTGTGAGTCAGACAATGGGATAAAACTGTATTCTGATACCCGTTTTATGTGTTTGTGTGGTGTGGCAGGGGGTGTGTGCTGGGATCGTGCATGGGGGACACAGTGCCTCGAGTATATGCTCTGCTGAGCCCCAAACGGCTGCTTGCAGCAGCCTCACATTCCAGCAATTTTCATGTAAAGCAAGACTGGACTGACGTGTATCCCAGCTGATGCCAGGAAAAGGCTGAAGCCACTATCTAAAAGACAGCCTACACACCTCTTGTGTTTGTCATTAATTCAGTTTCACATTCAGAATGGTGAAACTGTTTACGTTACCCTTTGAGGAAGCATTGGAACCACCTGGACTATCTGGAGCTGGTTTAAGTGGAAGGTTTGTTTACTGAATCACAGCAGCTTCACGGCTGGTTCTGGAGGAAGGCTGGTGTTACCTCTACTGGGTGTGCCTTGGCTTTGGATTTGAGTTTGGGCTGTAAGCCTGCTAATGCAGGTGATATGGAGGACGCTGTGTTTGATTCCTGAAACACTGAGTCGTCCTCAGTGAGCAATTTACACTCACAAGAAATTCACAGATAGAAGGAGGACCTTGGTATGCCAGTGAAACCCTCCAGTACCTGGCTGATAACAATGAAGCCTGGAAATAACAGTGTCCTGAATGTAATGGTTGATTAAAATTAAATATGGCAACAACACGATGAAAGCAGACTTACTCTTTGTAAATGGCCTTGTTCTTCTGTTACTACTATTTGTGTTACCCATGGCATAAGAGCTCTTTCCCAAGATGTATGTTGAGAGCACCTATTGTGGCACAAGAGATAAATTACATGCTATGCCACTGATGTTTTAAACTGTTGTTGCAAAATTGAATATTTTGGATCCTTGGTGGTTGGATTATCTGAAGATTGAGCCAGTGATTAGTGAAGGAAGGGCCTGCCCATTGCATGAGGCTGGGGCACTGAAAGAACTAATGACTCACTGATATAGACAATGAAGTGAGAAGAGTGATGAAGAAAACACAAATGTCCTCAGTGGAGAAGTCTGCAATTGTAAATGGTGATAGCTCTGAATGTAATGAGCCTTTGGACCAGTCAAAAAAAAATTCTGTTTGTCTATTGCTGCTCTGTGGACCCTAGAGAAAAAAACCCCCACTTCATTATTGTATTTATTTAATTTGCCTCTCGAGGTGCTACAGTTTTCAACACCTAAATTTTGCACATCTCTTTTGGCTCGTAGGAAGTTTTTTGCCTTGTTTGTGGATGTTATACTTTATATTTTTATGAATAAAAATTGTTCAAACCTACGTAGCTGAACTGAAGCCTGCATGTAGCACAGATCCAGTTTTGGGGCCTCCATCTTCCCTGTAACTGGTTTAGCTTGTCAGCTTCTCTTGGAAGTTTCCAAAGTGATTGGAAGGCAGGTGACCTGTCATAACTGTGCCTGCTTTAAGGGTTTGTACATCTCTACGTCCTCCTATAGGAATGATACTCAGGCTGAAAAGGTGATTAATCCTGGGGTTTGTGCTTGCTTATCTGTTGGGATTACTACTCTTCAGGTGATGTACCTACAAAGCCATATTCCCATTATAAGCATTTTCCTTCAAGTCACTTTGTTTTCCCCCCTTTCCTCTTTCTTTTTTCTTCTGGACTAGAAAACAGAACTCTGGGTTCTTTCCTGGGTTAATGTTGTCTCCTTGTCTTGTCTGACTAATCTAGTCCATTGATTAGATGGTGTAGTTCCTAGGTATTAGGGAATCACCAGGCTTTTGAGATGATGGAAATACTCAGTGGGAAAGCTGAAGTAGAAAGGAAAGGGAGAAAAAGTTCTGTTCTTTAATAGCTGCTAGCCTGGGATAAGAGTTTGCCTATGCTCACAGTGCATTTCAAAGCAGGAAGGCATTGCTTGTCCTTAAAGGGCAGCCAAAGGTGATCCAACTTGCAACTTGGACAGAAATCTAACATCCCTGGAAAAATTTAATCCAGTCAGTTTGTCTTTGGCAGCCTGCTAAGACAAGGCAATGTAGAATTCTCTCACCTTCTTAAGATGCAGCATCCCCTGTCATTTCTGGGTTTTGAATAAAAGATTAATCTTAGTCCTAACATGTGGCACAGTTGTCACTGATCACAACTTCTTGAGGCTGCATGGGCCAGTTTGCACACAGTGAACTCACACAAGTCCTGAGGAGCTTCAAGAGTCACCCTGAAATGGGCCCAAGAGACCTTTTCAAAAATTAGCATTTCTTTTAAAGGAAGTAAGAGGATGTATAGAAAAAAATAGAGGAGGAGGAGGAGAAAGACAATAAAATTGTCAGTTATGCATTAATTCAGATAAGTTTACCACTACTCTTTGGGATGGAAATCTCCTACTTTCAGAAGGAAGCTGGAAAATGCAGGGGAGGGAGAAAGTAGGTGAAAAAGCCCCCAGTTAACTGAGGTAAAAATACTTCTGTTATCTTCCAGCTCTACTTGGGCATGCCAGTTAGCTCTAAAAGTAGCCAAGTTAAAAGTTTATGGTTGGCACTTTAAGCTGACTGAGACTAGATTTAATTAGTAGTCCTTAAGCAAATTGACCATTACCGTGTTATGTACCTCCAGAGTGCTCATCTCTTCCAAGGAGAGGAAATACACTCGAATTATCTTTGCTAAAGTAGTTACTGAAACAGAACCTGATGATGTCGTGGTTTGATAGTATCTGTGGAGCCTTTAGTCTTTTAGTGGATCAGGGTAAATATTATCTGCATAAAGAAAAATGAAATTTTCATTATCTAACAGTCCTCTATGACACAGACTAGACTGGTATTGCTGGTATTCTTTGGGGACCAGGAGTTTTTAGGATTACAGTAGAAGCTAGGAATAATCAGGTGTGGAAGCTGAATGGTTGGCCATCTGAAGCAGTGATCCTTCCCAGTCGGACTTGTTGGTCCTCAGGGAGGCAGTGGGATGAAATTTATCAGCCTACTACAGGGGCTCTTACTGCTTTGGAGGCTCTCATTTTTCAGTATTGTCAGGCTCCTGGGCATCTGTCTGTTTCAAAAGAAAAAATCTGACAGAAAAATGAACCCCATACTGTGTGACTCCTACCAATTAGGTGACTTTGGAAGAGCTAAACATACTTTCAGGGATCATAAAGAGGATACCAAAACTGCAGTTTGCTTCCCTTTATGAGATTGCCTTCCCAGTTACTACAGTTTTCTGCTGCCATAAAATATGGGAAAGGGGGAAAGACTGCTCTGGTGAGAAGTGGGATGGGATGGAGAAACCTGTGCTTTAATCCCAGAGTCCAAGGGACCTGGGGCAAGTAATTTAAATCTCTCTTATTTATTTAATAAATAATCATGGGGTAATATTGACTCTCCTTCTGTCTGTGTTGTCTCATACTCTGGCACAGCCTGTTCTCAGAGGCAAGCTCTCGGGTGGACTGCCTAAACCACTCAAAGGGAGAGGTTTATGGGGCAATTAGGAAAGAACCAGATTTGTTACATCGTTCTTACTGTCGACTATTATGTACTTTACCTCTTTGCTCATAGCTTTATGGATCCCTTGTGCATCCTTGAGTATAAAGCCTGTGCTTAGATATCAAACCCTTCAGTGTTCAGGGAATGGACTGGGATAAAGGGAAATGAACTTGCTGCAAAATCAGGCCCTAACACAGTGTTATCTATTTGTCAGTGTGGGTTTGGAACCTGATGCTGATTGGAGACGAGCATTCTCCATCCCCACTGAATTAATTATTGAAGATATGTAGTATGTTCCTTGGTTTGCAGCCAGATTAATTCTGTGCTTGGCTGCTGGATTCATGCCTAAGCACCTAACGCTAGAATTAATCTCTCTTGTAAAAAATACACTGTGCATGCATTTTCTAAATGTCTGGTGGTGCAATGAAGTGCAGCTGCATATGGGCATTTAAGCTGTCATTGTTTGTTTCTTCATCTAATGTATTCTTTTTTAATCCCCAGTATGGAATCGTCCTTGATGCTGGATCCTCTCGGACTACAGTCTATGTCTATGAGTGGCCAGCGGAAAAAGAAAACAACACGGGAGTAGTAAGCCAAACCTTCAAGTGCAGTGTGAAAGGTGAGCTCAAAGGAAAGTTCCTTAGTTCTTTTTAGCCTTGCTTATACTGGTTTTTCCCTTTTCTTTTCCCACTCTGTTCCCTTTTCAGTGCTGGGGAGGGAAGACTGTCGAGACTATGTCTGTATCTGTCAGCATTAGTTCTTTTCCTACTGATACAGTAAGTTGCTCTAATCATTGCACCAGAGAGAGGAAATTGTAGCTAAATTTGATTTACTCCATGGCAGTGCATGATTGGTGCAGATGGAATTCAATCTAAAGAGAATCAGGACCTATTCAGTCCTTGTGTTTCTTTCAGAATAAAAGTCATATATATATATTTAAATAGCTTGGAATAAAAGGAGTTTTAGAAGAATGGGAATCTAGCCCTTGTTATATGTTAGTTGTTAACTGAGCTTCTCCACACTACAGAACTAGGAAGCAGCTAAAAAAATTATCGAGTAAAATAGCTAAACTATTGGCAGAACTATTTCTGAGAGGGTGTCATAGTTTTATCAAATATGTAGGTGTGGCCTCTGTCTCAGGAAGACCTGTGTCTGTGCACTGCTGGAAGGTGTCCCACAGGCACACTGGCTACCTGCCCTGTCTTTTGTCTGAGGTTTTGAATTGATTCCTCGCAGCCAGACAGACTAGGCTGACTTCTGATCACACCCCAGTATGATTAGGTGCTTGTGGATTCCTTTATAGAAACTCTTAATCAACTTCAGTGACATCTGACTCAGCTTTCAAAGATATGAAAATGCCACACATTTTGTGAAGACAGATGGCCAAGTAGGGGAGGGAAATCAGGTTTTTAGTTCTCTGATAATAACTGTGGTGTTCAAAGAGAATTTTTTCCTTCTCTCTCAGTCATGATCGCGCCAAGTCTTGCGTCCCTCTTTGTGTCTGCAAATAGATGCTGGCCTAGTCACAGAGGCCCACGAGTAACAGGGAGTAGAAGGCAATAGTTCCTTAACAGCACCAGCATTTTTGTCTTCAGTGTTAAACATATGTGTGGACATTCTTAGCAATTCTAGAACAAGGAAAAGGAAAGGAAAGCAAGTGTAACATGAACAGAAGTAATGCACTGTCATGTCTTTAATAATGAAATGTCCTTACAAACTGCTGGAATGGTGGCCAGCCTGCCAATGTGAGGGGTACACTCTGCTAACTCTTGACTCATTAGGAATGTTACCTTTAGGAATTCTGGTGTGAGAAAAATGCACAGAGAAACTGCATTATTATTCTTCTTGAAAAAAAACCCAGCAGTGCTTTGTGAGTTTGCTTTAATTGGTTTAGATTTTGTTTTACCTCTGGGGAATACAAATAAATTACAAAACAGAGGAGTCCAAATTGCTGTGAACTGTCTAGGTTCACGGCCTTAGCTGTGGTCAGCTGAGTACTCCTCATCCCTGAGTGTACAAAATCACCAGGGTTCACTCTTCTAGTCTTGGATAACTCTGCACTGGAGGAGACGGAGGGCTGGCTCATGGGAGATGCCCCCAGCAATGCTGTGGGTGACAGTGGTGAACACATCTGTCAGTGTTTCTTTAGTGACCCTCTAACCATAGTCTTCAGCACTTAATTTGGAGGATGGCTCTGGGCATAATGAGATGCAGATTTTTGCATACCTACTGAACTTGAAGGTCAAATGACCAACTGCTCTGTGAGTTCTGTGGTGGTTTTACGAGTTCATTTCTGCCTTTATTAAGTACCTCTGCCGCCATGTGTAGAAACCAGTCCCAAATTAAAGTCCTTTCTTTATAGTGCAGTTAATCTGTCCTGGCAAGGCTCTAAGCACTGGTAAAGCAGGCAGTTGTCCAGAAGAAAATGGTCATTGCCTTGTGACCTGCTCTGTCTGAACGCTGGAAGATGGGAAGCTGCAGCCACCAAAGGACTGTGAGGCAATGGCAGCTGCTGAGGTGGTTGCTGCTCTGCTTTCCTCTGGTAACAGGTTTCCTTCCAGCTTCAGGCCTCTTTGTCCTAGACTTAAGACTTTCAGAAAGTCTTATTCCAAAACGAGGGCTGTGAACATCTAATGATGACATGGTAATGTTTATGTTTAAATTCACACTGTCAAAAACGGAGTTTTAGAGTGTGGAATCTGTAAAGGATTAAGTATTTTTTCTTCTGTTTCTATCAATGCAATGTGGCTGAACATAAATGGTTTTTCATTTCAACTTGGTAAGAGCCACTTTTTGCCTAGCTTGGGACCAGGTTGTGCAAGACATGGCTGTTACAGAAGTAGATGGAGTTCTGGCAGTTGTTCTCTGTGAGGCAGTGCCTTCATGGGAATGCCTGGATTGCTCCCTGTGCAACTTCCTCGGCTAGGGAATTGTAGTAAGGAATGTTTTATTTACACCCAAGTTGAGCCTGAACAAGTTGAGATCCTGATGGTCCTTGGAGTGTTGAGCAAGGCAGGACTTTGATGTTAATTGTTCAAATAGCCACGCCTTATGCAGCATGGTGTAACTCTCATTCCCGCTCTTTGAAGGCTTTGGAAATTTGGAAAGCTGTTTACTAGTTCATGCACCAGTGCAGACTTGCACCTCTACGAATTCAAGGGCCATTTCTGTGCATCTTGAAATTTCACCAGCAATTCCTTGCAAAAGCTTCTTTATTGTACTTTCAGTTGAGAGCAGAGAGCTGGAGGGGTGCCATGGTGTCCATGACAGCTGGGGCAAACCAGATTAGAAAATCTTTGTCTTAAGCTGTGGAAGGAGGGATTTTCTACACTTCAGAAGATCAGCCAAATTTGACATTGATCAGACATGCTATTTTGTACAGCATCTGCCATGAGTATAGTTATTTTCCTCCTGAACACATAACACTGCCGTCATGTGGCTCTACTGTATGTGTTACTCCAGGTATGGTACTATGGGTGTGTATTTATAGACACAGAAATTTTTAGATGCAGTTCATGAGTATCTTCTGTGCCTCACACAGCTGAGACAGGCACCACATTGTCTATTCCATAAGCACTCCTAGTTTTCAGCCATCCTACCCTTGTTTGCAATTACAGGGGGGGAAGGGGGAAATGTCTTTCTCTTAACACCTGCTTGTTAATTGGGCTAATTTGTAGTTGGCAAAGCAGAATGAAATCTATCTCCTTGTTCTCTTTTAGGCCCTGGTATATCCAGCTATGAGAGTAGCCCTGGAGCTCTTGCCAAGCCTCTTGATGACTGTCTGAATAAAGTCAAGGAGAGAATACCAGTTCATCTGCATAAAAACACTTCTGTTTATCTGGGGGCTACAGCTGGCATGAGACTGCTGAGGTATGGCAGAAACTTGAACTACTCTGTATGCATACTAGCATAGCAGTCTGTGAAAACAGAATGTGAAAAATGTACTGGGCGCATTTTTACCCACTGGAAATTGGCCATCTCAAAAGGAAATGGAGCCCAGCCAATTTAATTTAATTAACTTTTTTGTTAGGGAAAGCGTGTCTGCATCAAACCCCTCTGTTATGCTGTATTGAAAAGAAACGCTTGCGTTATTTTGGAGAAGGCAAGAGTTTAATTTTCTCTTTCACATCTGTCTTGAAATACAGTGTTATGTAAACAGATAATGTTTGTGCACATCCATGGGCAGCAAAGACAGATTGAAGCTAGACACTGGATTCTGAGTGTGGATGTGATCTGATGTGGCTTTTGGGGTCTGTCTGTGGCTTTAGCCATGGCACAAACTGGCTTTTTATATTTGTTCTGTGGTTAAACGGAGTTGGAAGAGAGATTCCAGGACTGTTTTAACCAGAAGCTGTCATATAAGCACTCAGGTCATCACGAATAAAGGTGTATATGTAAGGAGAAAAAACCCCACCCATGAACTTGCATGATAAAGAGTGAAGCTGGTGCATTACTGAGGGAGTTGCTTGCTGAAACAATGCTGGATACTGGCTATTCCCTATCATAAGCTTTCCCTTTAGGGAAACAATGTCTATTCTATATATTAGGTGATTGTAGGAGTTTTCTTGAATTGCTAGTCAGTGAACAATAAACATGAAATTGCCTTTCCATATGCTCAGTGTCTCATGTTTTGTGAATCGCTTAGGTTGCAAAATGAATCGGCAGCCAATGAAGTCCTTGCAAGCATTCAAAACTACTTCAGAGCACAACCTTTTGAATTTAGGGGTGCGCAGATCATAACGGGGCCAGAGGAAGGGGTGTATGGATGGATAACGGCCAACTATTTAATGGGCAATTTCTTAGAGGTGTGTGGAAAAACTGCATGCTTTTCTTTTCACTGTTTCTCTCCTATAAATGAGAAGTTTGAGAGGACAATAAAGTGTCATAGTTGCAACTTCTATTTTCCCCTGAAGTCTCTAACAGGGTCTTTCTGTGGCAGTAATAGGGTAAACATAAATCAAAGAGTATGTTGTTATGGGAATGGGATGTGGCAAAGGTAAAATTGTTGATCCACAAAAAATGGTTCTTCTCTAAATGACATTGGGTGCCTTACCTAAAACCAAAACGTTAGATTGCTCTTAAATGCATCGGTATGAGAGGTGACAGGTGTTGATTGTCTTGACAGCGGTGCCAACTAAAGATCTTTTCTTCTGCTTATTTGCTGTCCCTGCAGCCCTACTGGTGAAGGACCTATAAGATGAGGCCCACCTTAGGGGTCTCCAAATTATCTGGCAGTGTTGGCTCACTTGTCTTAAGCAGACTAGACTGTTTGAAGCACTGAAGGTGGTCAAATATGCCTCAGCTGAGCCAGAAATCATTCACACACAGCTCATTCCAACACTGCTGAAAAGTTGCAGGCTACGAGCACTAGGCTGCGATACCAACTGTCTTGTGCAGACCAAGTGATACCAATATAAACATACTTATGCTGTTCCCGAACTTGGAATAGGGCCAGGCAAGATCCTCACAGCAGAGAGGGAGTCAGATGTGTAGGATGATCCCTTTTTAGGTACAGGTATTCAGTGTCATTTCATTCAGAGTAAAAGCTGTACTAAGATGATCGGCAGTCTCTCATCTGCATTCATGGCAGGAGTGTGCTGCCCTTATCATGGACTGAACTCCTGCCAGATTGTCTTGCTGGGCTGAAGGGAAATTCAACCAATACTGCTGAGTATTGCTATCTGTCCTGGCTGAATGATTCCTATCAGATCGTGGCCATTAAATAAGAAGGAATTACTTTTTTGTGCTGTGAGTGGTAGCTCATGGTGAATGTGTTGCTGACTTGCAACGTTAATTGGAATCACCCATTCTGTAAGGGTTTTCCTCGTTGTGTGCATTTCATGAAACAAAAATGGCATAATGAACTTCAAGGTGGTGTCGGTCTTCTACCACACGAATTTTAATAATCCAGATACCAAATTCCATGTGGCAAATTCATAAAGAATGGACTGCGAGATGCTGTGAAACCAGTTTAGTCTAGAGAGTCTAGTATAAGAGAGAAATTCTGACCTTTCTTGTGACAATGGGCTAAGTATCAAATTCTGCGAGGGCCTGATTATGGGAATCTTTCACTGTAGAATTTTATTGTGAGTCTATTTGCTAGCCCATAAACCCCATTGTTTCGCTTTTTGTGTATACATTCATCTCATCATGCTCAGCGGGTAAATATTGACACAGATAATCACAGAAAATTTATATTTGACACTGTGACTGTGTAGATCAAATACAGAATTTGGGGAATATTTTGGGTAATAGGGAAAAGTGCCATCTGAATGGATCAGACTGCAGTTTCAGTGGAGGAAATGTGCAGATTGAGGGTCCTTGTTCTTTTGACTTTGATGGAGCTTTCCTCTGACGTTTTTGCATTTTTCACTCTATTTTCACTCTCTTTTCACTCTCTATCTCTGTGATCTCTTAATATTCTATTCCTTTAATGTTTCTTCTTGCCTTGAAACAAGCAAATCTTGATACCATTTCCATCCAGATTTGTTCAAGTTCTCATGGGTATCTGAACTTCAATTCCCTACATTCTAGGATAGATATTGATCTGGCTAGTCCTATGCTTTGATCATTGTGCTGTCCTATTGAGTTGAACATTATGCTGCATTCATTTTCCCATCTTTCAAGATCATTTCACTCTCTGAAAGTACATCCCTCTTACATAAAAACATCTGCTGTTTTCCTCATTGCTACTTTTTTTTTGAAAGAGTGCAGGACAAAGAAGGGGGGAAAGTCTCAAGAAGTAAAGAGCAGAAAAGCTTGAGGGGTGAACAAGCAGATGATATTTCTAATTTGCCTTGTTTTTAATTTTACATGTAGAGAAACCTTTGGAGGACATGGGTCCATCCTTACAGAAAAGAGACTATGGGTGCACTGGACCTTGGAGGAGCTTCCACTCAAATTTCATTTATCCCCGAGGACTCTGAGGAGCACTTCAACAGCACCTTGCAAGTGAAGTTGTATGGTTACAACTACAATGTCTACACTCACAGCTACCAGTGCTATGGCAGAGATGAAGCTGAGAAAAGGCTTCTAGCATTGCTGCTCCAGGTCTGCTTATGACCCTTTGCTGTGTTGCTCTTGCAAGTGTTCAGTAATTGTGTGAGCAGGTTCTTAGACTTGTGTTCTCCTCCCTTGGGTGGAGTCCGAAGACCCCAGTAAGAGCTCAGTTGTGCTTTGTTGTGGCCAAACGTACTTAGGTTTCATACAAAGAACTTCATATTTGTTAAAAATTAGTGAGAGTTCTGTGCCATTTGACAAAAAGGCCTTGTAAGTGTTTTGCTGATCTTGCCATGATTTCTGGAGAAAGGACTTTCTATGAATTATAGTGATCAGCAGTGTTGTGCTGACCAGTCATGTCAGTGAACAAAAATACATGCATCTGAAGTTTAAAAAGATTCCTGTAGTTCATGCCAAATTAGGTCTTTCTTGCTTTTGACTAGCATTTATTATTTGGGGTTTCTTGTTTGTTTTTGTTTGTTTCTTTTTCCCCCCAGAAATCAAACGCCAGTGCTGATGTGGATAATCCCTGTTACCCTCAAAATTATAATACAGCATTAACGATGAAGTACTTCTTTGGCAGCCTTTGTACACAGTCTCTGAGACCAGCAAATTACTACCCAAACCAGCTTGTGAATTTCCATGGAACAGGAGACCCAGGTCTGTGCCAGGAGATGGTTTCTTTATTGTTTAACTTCACTGCTTGCAGAGACAGAGAGGACTGTCCATTTAATGGAATACATCAGCCAAAAGCAAAAGGGAATTTTGTGGTAGGTTTGCAAACACAGTGTGTTTTTTTTTGAGCTTGCTCGCTTTTGATTTCTGTAGTTCCGAAAGTAACCTGTCACCTACTCCTTTTCTATAGGCTTTCTCTGGATTCTACTATACAATTAATGCTTTGAATTTATCTGGGCACTTTTCCCTAGATGACTTCAATTCAAGTATGTGGTTTTTCTGTTCACAGAGCTGGGCACAGGTAAGTGGGTTGGTTGGTTGTTGGTTGGTTGGTTCTTGGTGTTGTTGGGGTTTTTCTTTTCCATTTTAAACCCCTAAAAGAGGGATATAAAAATAATATGCACTGGCTATGTGTTCAGAACCCTTCAGAAGGTCTGTATCAACCCAGCATTTGTTTTTCCACTGTGCTTCAAACCATGCAGTATTTCTATCACGCTTAACGCTTGAAATACGTTTTGAAATTTCATTTCACAGTTCTAACCATGCTGTAGAGATGATATGGAAATTTTAGAAACCATAACATCCTCAATCTTCAATGTGCAGTTTTATGTTTATTTTCATTGTTTACTACATAAGCTACGTCACTTTTAGAGTCTTTCTTTTTCTGAATCCCTGCATCTAGTTGTCTACACCTTTACTTGGTGTTTCTGAAAAATGTTACTAAATGTTACTAAATTCTAATTAGAATCCAAATATTCTCTAGTTACAAAACCCCATTTCTTTTTTCCACAATTAACATGTTTTTTAAAAAAAACCTCTTGCCTCAGCTCCAGTTTATGCTGCCTAAATTTGAAGAAATATATGCTCGATCCTACTGTTTCTCAGCCAATTTCATTTATTACTTGCTTGTACATGGTTACAACTTCAATGCAGAAACTTGGCCACAGATACATTTTCAAAAGGAGGTAAGTAATAATCATTTTCTCTTACTGTCGTTTTAATCCAAAGAGGTTGAGGAGGAGACAGAAGATGCAGCAGCCTGCAAAAATAGAATGGTTGTAAATAGCCTTTGTAAATGACTGTCAAATGTTTGGCATAAAACAAAGCCACTTTTCAAACCTCAGTAGCAATCTCAGCCTGGTTTCAGGGGTTGCAGTATTACTTGGAGATCAAACACTTGTGTTTTAAACATTTCCCCAGTATTTTGTTCTAGGCAGTGATCTGCCTAAAACACCTCAGCAGTCAGGGTCAGTTTGAGCTAACCCTGCTGAGCTGGCCAGCAGGACTCTGCTTTTCTCTCTCCTGGCAGAGCCTTGGGGGAACTGGCAAAGCGGTTTGTAGTCAGTGAGTGGTGATGAAGCAACTAGGACAGTTTCCATCCTCACCCCGCTCGTCCATCTGTGCCATAATCTGGTTCTCTGGAATAAGAATGTATTTTGATGGGGTATTGCCTTTCAGTTGACAGAGAGAGAAGGCTTACAATATCTGTGTAATAGATGCATTTCTTTTCTTCTCTGCTACTGCACTAAGCCTTACTCTAAAACCCTATCCCAGACTGTCTCTTAACGTCCATATAGTTTGGAAATGCTTCAGCACTTGCACGCAAAACCAACAAAAGAATAGGTTGCAGATCTTCATGGTGTATTCTTAAATCCCCTTAGATGCAGGGGATGCTGGAAAGCTGTGAATGAGAAATCAAAAGCAATGTTTTCTGAACAGTCACATCTATTACTCATGCACTAAGGAATCAAGTAGGATTTTCTTGCCTTATTTTGACCTCTGGTGGACAACCATTAGCAGCTCTGGAGGAGTGTCCAAATTTTAGCTGTTCCACCAGGAAAACAGCATAGAGTTTACTTTGAGATCTTAATCTGGACTGTGCAGGGGGTGGGGTGTGGATTCGTCTTGATATTTAAATATATATTGTATTGTCCCCAGCAGCTAGGAGCAGCCAGAAACAGCAACATTTTTCCGTATTTAGCCAAGACTATAAAAATACTGAGCAAAATAAAACCCCAAAAGGCTTATTGGAAATTAATACCTTTGTTGCCTAAATTTTACACTAGGGTAATCATGAAACTCCAAAAGGCAAAACTATATTCTCTTAATTAGATCCGCCCCTACTAAAATAGTAAGATCTAATGTTGGCTGATCAGCTAAACTACCCCAGAGATAACAGCACAATCTCACTATGACTGGAGGCTGGTTTTTTTGTCTATGCTAGGAGTATATATTTCCTTTTAATTAGTGAACACAACCAAAGAAAAGAACCTTGGCCTAATGCTAAGATCTGGATGAGATCCAGAGCTAGATGATCTGCAAAAATTAAAAGTTTTAAACCTCATGATGAGAGGGGAACAAAGGACACTTTACCCTTTGATCCTGTGCTTATCAAGTGCCAGGATGATGACTTAATGAAACACAGTGGAAAACTGGTAAACTCTGTTGCTCAAACTAGAAGTGAGGAAAGACAGCAAAGCAGGAGGACCATGGAGCAAATACAAACATACTCCCTTTGCTGTTGTTTCACCCATTTTGAAGTAGTTTTTCATTTATGTTTATTTTTTAAATGGAAGAGCCTATTTTTGGTTCATTTGCAGGCACAAAACCAAACATGGAACAAAAGATGATAGAGTTCCTGCTTTGGGGACTTTACCCTGGCTTCCTCTTTGTCCATGTTGGTGAGACTCTTTGTGGGGTTTTTTTGTTTGCTTGAACTAAATGACATCCTAGGATTTGGCTAAGGTGAGGGGCTAATTTTAGGAATTGGCACAGCAGTGATGGGGTTTTTTATTTGTTTGTTTAAAATGTGTTTCTTGCACAGAAAATTGCATAACTGGCTGTCTGCATATAGACCACACATCTTTGTACCCATCCAATACCTGTGTCTCACTTCTTTAGCCCAGTGACCAATTTTATTATCATCCTCTGGAACTACAGTAAAAGGGTAATTTTAAAAGGTTCCATATCGTCTTTGTATATTCCACTGAAGATTTCTCCTTGCTAATTTAAAGGACAGTTGCCACCAACAGCAGTTGAGCTTTTGGAGCCTCTCCTCTCTGACTGAAAATTTCAAGGGAATAGGACTCTTCTGTCTTTATTTCAGGTTGGCAACAGCAGTATAGCGTGGTCACTGGGTTACATGTTAAGCCTTACGAACATGATTCCTGCAGAAGGCAAGCTGATCCAGTTACCTCTGAAACCTTCTCTGTTTGCTGGGCTCCTCGTCTTCCTCACAGCTACAGCACTGTTGTGTCTCCTCTTCCTCATTTACTTGTGTATTGTATCGCATCATCGGAAAAACATCCCTCGAGTGGAGCACGTATTTATTCCAGAATGAAGGAACTTCACTGAAGACAAAACAAAAATTTTATAGTGCTATTAAGCAGAACTTTATTTTGCCCCCATTTTTCAAAAATAAAGACAGGAAAAATGACTTCCAGACCAAAAGCATAAATAGAGAAGAGGCACAAAGGAATCTGTGATATGGTGAATTGGAGTGCTTTTGAAATATTTTGGTAATCGTTTCTGTAAACCTGATCTGTCCAGTGTGCAGCAGAGAAAACATGGGCAGATTTGTCACTTTGCTTTATGAGGGATTACTTGCCCTTTCCTGACAGGTACGTATTACTTTTTTGTTCATTAACTCTGTGCTAACTGGTGAACTCAAGTGGTGATGGATTTGATCACAGTGGCAGTTGCTTAAGATAAAATTAAACAAGCCAGTAGCAATTGTGGGAGGTGGGAACATGGTAGCTGTCCTTGTGTGCAGTGCTGACACTAAAAGCCCTGAAGTAATCTAATTTCTGAAACTGGAACAAGCACTGGATAATGACAAGAACTGAAAGGAAGAGCTGTGATAGAATTGTTTTTATTGCTGTTCCAAATGGATCAATCCCCGTCACATAAAGGTGTAATAAACTGTCAGCACCTCTCAGGACTTTCAAGCCTGTATTAAAGAGAGCTGTATCTTTTGGTACCATGGAGACCCCAAAATGCCTCTGCTGTGGTACATAAGATTTGCTTTGGAGGTGGAACAAAATGCTTTCACACTTCAGTAACTGAACCTAAATTTAAATCTCTCATCGTTTCCTCCAGAAGACACTGGAGTTTTCAGTGTCCTTTTCTCTCTAACTTTCACAGAAATGCTTTTTGTAGGTTCTCATACTGAAACCCTGACCTCTATACCCCACATATTGTTGGTCTCAGACAGTGGCAGTCTGTACTGATTTGACACGTACGTATTATTTCAGCTGTCTGGATAGAGTCTCAGATTCCAAAGCATTAACACGTTAAGCCCTTCTTTCAAGGCCAAGAGGAACAGGAACCAGTCTCCAGGCCAGCAAAACACCTTTTCTGCGTGTGTTCAGGAACATATTGCTGGAGCTGCAGTCATGGCTGTCGTGCCTTGGTCAGCCTTTACACTGCCCTTCAGCAGCACTGGGATCCACCTGGCAGAGGCTTCTGTCAAACGTGTCAGCTCCAGAGCTTTCCTAGAAGTGCTGCTGCCTTCATGCAGCAAACAGCTGGCTTCCCTGAAAGCCCAGGCATTCTTCACCAAACCTCACACTCCATTAAATCATAGGACTATCTCAGCTTCATCTATTCCCAGTACTGATTAGGGGATAGATAGGAGAACAGTGGCCAGTATTTTTACCTGTAAATAATGGGTTTAATTTCAGTCTTTTGTTTCTGTATCACCTTCTTACTTGTGTTTGGTTATGGGGTTGGGGTTTTGTTTTCTTTTGTGTTTTTTTCATAGGCTGACAGATGATTTGAAGGAAGCTAAATATCTTTTTAAATCAAAAAAAGAAAAAAGTGATTTTTCAAGTGGATCAATAGGGCTTTGTCCCTTCTCTATTGATATACTGCTAAGTCTTGTCAGTCTTACTGCAGTAGCAATAAGGTATTATATGATGATGAAGTGCTCTGTGGCATCAAAGTTATATCTGATAAAGTATAAAATTTACTTCAGAGTGCATGGACATTACAGTCCATGCTGGCATGAGATAAAAGCTTTATCTTTTGTGTGGTGGATCTGTAACTGCAGTTACGGGTGAAAAAAACCCCAGACAGTAGGATGACAGCATTAATTTGTTTTCTTTAGTTGCCAAATTTCTGTGGAAAATTGTATTCCCTGGATATTTATTTGTCCTACAAAACCTTTGCTTTGTGAGTGGCAGGGCCATTCAGATGTGGTTTTACACAAATGGAACACACTGGGAAGTTAGTCTCTGTAGAGCTGGCAGCTAAAGAACAAGTAAATTTGTCCAAAAACCATTTGGACTTCCAGATGTACTTGGATAGACCCCAGTATCTGTTCAAAGAATCAAATTCCCTCTGTGAATCACCTGTTTTGATTTTTCAGTAGTTCCCTCATGTCCTTATGTATAGAGTCTCCCTCAGTGTCACCAGGATACCCACTTGCTCCATCTTACCTCTCCTGGCAGTTTCAGCTGGGAAAGCTGAAGGTGTTGAACTTCCAGCCAAGCAGCTTCAGTGACCACAGCTAACTCCTCCCTCAGGTGTGAGCTGGAACCAGAGCAACAGGCCAGATCACTGTCCTGCTGCCCAGAACTGAAAAGATCTCTGGGAGAAACAGGGAAGTTGACAACACTTGGGAATGTGTACAAACCAGGCATTATTTATCTTTTTATACTCTTCAGTGCCTGCTTATGAAGATTAATAAAATTGTGAAAAGTTAAGCCAAGTGTATTTTTTATTTTTAGCATGTTTTTTCCCCACTGCCAATATTTTCGTGCTGGTAGACAAGCTGTTGTTAATAGAGGGGTAAGAAATCTCTGCAATGCTATTCTAGGGAGTGGAAACTTGCAAGCTGCAAAACTGATCCTGCAAGGTTCTGAAGTGGACAGGACTCTTTATCTCCTGAATGTCATGTTCTCAGCAAGGAAATCCTGGTTGTTAAAACCAAGCCTCTCTTCTATTTTTCTTTCTTTTCTTTTTTTAATATTATATACATATATACATATACATATACANCACATGAACACAACTTCTGCTTTTAAACACTGTTAGATTTCACTTAGGGACACCAATGCTTTCTAGAGCTGGTGTAATTGCTGAAGAAAGGAAGAAAGCAGCGATTCTCACTTACCAAATGCAGTTGATCAAGATACAGAGGGGTCAGAAAAAGAATTGTTGGGCACAGAGACAGGATTATGTAATATGAAAAACTTCATCTATGGGGAAGCAGCAAGAAATTAATTAATCCACAAGAAGCAGATGAGAAATGAAATGCATATGGGTATTTCTGAAAAGTGACAAAACTTATCATACAGCAATATGCAAGTCTGGCAGAAACAAGCACTAACCTCTACTGCACGGCGTGATTCAGCATTGATAAGACCAGTTAAGAGGACAGAAAAGTAAACACTGAGTATGACAGTCAATCCTATCCCACTATGGGGAGCTTTAATTTTTAAATTCAGTTATTTCAGATGAGGAATTTAGGTAACCTCCATTCCTTCCTTTCCAGTAGTACTGGGGAGTAATGTGGCAATAGGTACTGAGCAATAAAATGAGAGCAGTCCTCCCGTTCTCTCATCAGCTCAGAGATAATGTGCTCCAAGAACTTTTTATTGATACAAGGAAATCCAGAGTTAGTAGCTGTCCAAGTACAGCCCCCCTATTGTGGTTGATCTGTAATTTCCATACAAGTTATGTAATCCCAGCTAACTTCTTCACACGCTCAGTGGAAGAGTCTTCACCTGGGCAGGGTCTTTTTGACCTGTAGGTGTGACTTTTAGTATTATAATGACCATAGGTCGGCTGTAGGGTACATGGACCTTGACTATTTTGCCAGGTTAGAACTGTACACATAGACATATATCAACATCTTGATTTTCTGCATCCTTAAAGCTTGTTAGTTCCCAGATGTCCTTGGCTAGGGGATGCTGGCTGCTGCCTGTTCCACTGATAAGGTCTCCTTTCCTGCTGATTAGGCTTAAAAGTTGTGGTCGTTTCACCCCAGCCAGCAACCAAGCCCCAGCCAGCTGCTCACTCACTCCCCCCACCAGCAGGATCAGGGAGAGAATGGAAGGGTAAAAGCTGGAAAACTCATGGGTTGAGATAAAGACAGTTTAATAGGGAAAGTAAAAACCACACACACAAACAAATAAAAACAAAGATTTAATTCATTGTTTCTTGTGAGCAGGCAGCTGTTCAGCCATCTCCAGGAGACCAGAGCCCCATCATACTTAGTGGTGACTTGGGAAGACAAATGTCATCACTTCAAATGTCCCCCCTCTTTCCTCCTTCCCCCAGTTTATATACTGAGCTTGATGTCATAAAGTCTGGAATATGCCTTAGGGCAGTTTGGGTCACCTGTCCCAGCTGTGTCTCTTTCCAACCTCCCATGCACTCCCCATTTCCTTGCCAGCATGGCAGCAGTATGAAAAGCAGAAAAGGCCTTGGCTCTGTGCAAGCCCTGCTCAGCAATAACAAACACATCTCCATATTATCAACCCTGTGTTCAGCACAAATTCAAAACACAACCCCATACAAGCCTATGGGCAGAAAGTTAAATCTACCAGCCGAAAGCAGCACGAAGTACTTAACATCTTACATCAAAGAACATTCTGACTTAAGATAATCTCGTTGTATCCCACACTTTGCATTACACTGTGGGCTCCTGGTGGGCGGTGGGGGACCCCAGAGAGGGACGGTTTAACGCAGTGCCTATGGAGGAGGGCGGGACCTGCAGGCGGCTAGAGAAGAACTGATTCCTCTGGAAAAGACCTCCTGCTGCCACGGAATCGGACGGAGGGGCACAGGAACAGGAGACCACAGGCACGAATGGGCTCTACACCCGCCCGAGAGCTGCACGCCCGGACGCTACCGCGCCTGCGGGCGGCGGAGCGGCGGCCACGGCGCGCGTCCCCGCGGCCGCCCCGCCCCGCC
>VZRV01002221.1:1557886-1700313 GCA_013398115.1 Falcunculus frontatus
TGGGCCGCGCGTGTTGTGCGGGCGCGGCGGGGTCGGGTCGGGCTCGGAGCGCGGCGGGACCGTGGCCCCTTTGCTCAAGCGTAGGAGTTTCGTGCAGTTCGAAAGCTTTCCAGTAGCAGGAGGGAACTTCGAGGAAAGATAGGGTAGAACAACTTACAGGAGCATGTGGTGACAGGACAGGGGGTAATGGCTTTAAGCCGAAAGAGAGTAGATTTAGATTAGATAGTAGGAAAAAATTCTTTACTGTGGGCGTGTTGGAGCACTGGGACAGGGTGTCCAGAGAAGGTGTGGATGCCCCATCCCTGGAGGTGTTGAAGGCCTGGTTGGATGGAGCTCTGAGCAACCTGGTGAAGTGGATGATGTCCCTGCCCACGGCAGGGGGGTTGGGATTAGGTGATTTTTGAAGTCTCTCTCTAACCCAGACCATTCTGTGATTTTTTTGGGAAGCTCTTTTAAAGGCTCTGAGAGCCTTGAATCTGAAAATGGCCTTGGGTGTATTCTTGCCTAACTCTCTGTCCATTCTTACCTGCTCTCCCAGGTGTTCAAGCGCTTCGTGGAGATCGGCAGAGTTGCCTTTATCTCCTTCGGGCCACATGCTGGCAAACTGGTGGCCATCGTGGATGTTATTGACCAAAATAGGGTAAGTTGTGGGTGCTGTGCCTGTATTTCCTCCTTTCTGCCTTTACAGAAGCTTATATGCTAAGGCTGTGTGTATTGACTTCAACAGAAATCTTGTTCTCAAATAAATAAGCGGTTGATTAAAAGATATGTTTTAACAGCTGTTGTATTTGAAACCTTTAGGAGCAAGCCTTTTTCCACTGGCAAGTGATACATTCCCCTCTGCTGTGTTTCCTAGGTGTAGAAGTGGACAAGGGATGTCAGTTGGAGTCTAAAGCTTATAAGTGGAATGGCATTAATGTATGTGTAAAGTGAATATTTGGGCTAGGGGACTCTTCCTGTGCACATCTTAGTTCTGTGGGGTTTTTTTTTTAATTTTTTTAAAATTCAGTTTGGTTTTTTGTCAAAGGCAGGCCTTTAAAATTCTTTCTGTAAAGCTTGGGTTGTACAACCAAGACTTAACCATCTCCAATTTTGTCTGCATAATATGTGTTTCAATTTTGGATCAGTGTTGTCAAGGTACTGTTCGTACATTATTAAGAAGCAGCTGTCTAAATCAAATACAATGAGAAAACTGCTGCAAACCCCCCACATTTGTTTCCCTTTTTCAGGCACTGGTGGATGGCCCCTGCAGTGGTGTCAGGAGGCAGGCCATGCCCTTCAAGTGCATGCAGCTGACTGACTTTGTCCTGAAGTTCCCACACAGGTGAGTAGTTGGCATTTTTCTTGACCTATGTAAAAGAACCCCCATGCTGTCACTTGATGGCTGATGCTTGCTAAGTCTAGAAAGTTCAAACAGTAGTAGATTAACAGTAAAAATTTGGCAGACTATGATATCATAGTGATATTGTATGATATCGTAGATATCATATATTTGGGTTTTCATTGCCAGTATTGGCTGATAGCTGCTGTTCAGGAGCAAAGAAAGTCTCACAGTGGCTGAGGCAATTCACAGGTAGTTCTGTGGTGGATGGTGTGGGGGAAAGCAATGTAAATGCTGCTGCAGCTTTGCTTTTGCTACTGCTTAAGTCACCTTCAGGCATTAAATAGGTTGCCTGACTACAGAACTACACTGGAATTGCAGGAGGCTGAACCCATTCTGTTCCTTTTAGCTCAGTTAATGTATGAGTTTCTGTAAT
The DNA here is from genome assembly GCA_013398115.1 of Falcunculus frontatus. NCBI lineage: Eukaryota > Metazoa > Chordata > Aves > Passeriformes > Falcunculus > Falcunculus frontatus. Next base: position 1,559,644 of record VZRV01002221.1, read on the forward strand.
TTAGAATCAAAAAAGGGCAGTGTTTCTGATCCTGAAGTAGTGCTAGGAATAGTTGGTCATCTGGACAGTGACGTGGATTGGGAGCAGATCCCAAAGGTCCATAATCAGTGGCACAGGGTCTGGTTGGAGGCCTGTCACCTGTGGTGTCCCTCAAGGTTCAATACTGGGCCCAGTATTGTTTAATTCATCCATCAGTGACTTGGATGGAGGGGCAGATGCTCCCTCAGCAAGTTCCCTGATGACACAAAGCTGGGAGGAGTGGCTGATAGCCCAGAGTGCTGTGCTGCCATTCAGAGGGACCTCGGCAGGTTGGAGAGACAAGCAGAGAGGAAACTTTGGAAGTTCAGCAGGGGCAAGTGCAGGGTCCTGCCACGTGCACCAGCACCTGGGGAACAATAATCCCATGCACCTGTACAGGCTCAGGGCGAACTTGCTGGAAAACATCTCTGTGGAGAAGGACCTGGGGGTCCTGGTAGACAGCAATCTGTCCATGAGCCAGCAGAGTGTCCTTGTGGCCAAGAAGGACAGTGGTGTCCCGGGGTGCATTAGGAAGAGCATTGCCAGCAGGTCAGTGGAGGTGATCCTGCCCCTCTACTGAGGCCTGATGAGGCCACACCTGGCGTGCTGTGTCCAGTTCTGGGCTCCTCAGGACAAGAGAGATGTGGATCTCCTGGAGCTCAGGTGACCAAGCACTGGAACAGGTTGCCCAGAGAGGGTGTGAAGTCTCCCTCACTGGAGATACTCAAGAACCAGCTGGATGCAATCCTGTGCCGTGTGCTCTGGGATGGCCCTGCTCGAGCAGGGAGGTTGGACCAGGTGACCCCACTGTGGGGTGAAGCATTTACTCAACAGAATGTTAATTGGACCACAGAGATGTGACATTGACTTGAAGTAAGGTGTCTGAAGTAATGTAGTAGAGTGATCTTCCCTTGAATGAAATTTGGTAGGCCAGCATCAGGGAGAACTTTTTTTAATAAAGAACGTGAATATGATTTTGTGACTGTTCCAATGCAGTGCTCGTCAGAAGTGTGTGCGACTTGCCTGGGAGAAGGAAAATATAAATGAAAAATGGTCAGCGACGAGATGGGCAAAGAAGATTGAAGCCCGAGAAAAGGTAACAGTGTTTCCCTAGATGAGGAGTACATGTTGTACTGCTCCTGCTTTGTAAAATAAGGTACAGTCTAAAGGCTGGACATTTTCAATAACAAGCTAGGATTAAAGATAGACAAGGCATAGGTTTTTAACGGTTGCTACCCTTCAGTTTCAACTTTTGTATTTTAACAGTAAATGTGGTTTTGTTCAGTCATTTCTGTAACAGCCTCTTTTCCTGCATACTGGGGTGGTGCAAAGGCTTTAAATAGTGAGCCAGTTCCAGAAGTGCAGCTAAACCTCGTTAGGAGATGATCAGTTACTTGTGGAATGCTTTGGAATGCTGAGTTTTACTACTTGCATATATCAGTTTCATGACTGATTCTTTTCACACAGAAAGCCAAAATGACTGACTTTGATCGCTACAAGGTGATGAAGGCGAAGAAAATGGTAAGTGTCTGAGTGCTGCTTCTCTATGGGGTTAGTGCTTCTAGCTTTCGCTTTAGAGTCATATCCAGTGTTAGTAGCCTTACTTTCACAGCTGGCTTGGGTTATGGGGTGACACTGTGGGTGTGAATGCCTTGAATTTTCCATGCTTCTTTGTATGCCACCACTTTCTCTTCAGTAGTTGATCAGACTTGAACTTGTATAATCCATGTGTCAGTCCTCCCAAGTTACAGCTGAGGAAGGAATTGCCTACTGATAAATATTCTTGATGCGTTGCTGTTAATATTTCACCCTATAACAAAAATCATTACACGTGAAATATTGAGATGCCTGAGTAACTGGCCAGAATGATGATGTCCAGTTGGTAGACTGGAACAGTTTTAGGTGGAATTTGACATTTCAGATATAATGCATCATGAAGGGTGATAATGAAAAGAGGCAGAATCTGAAAGCTTAGAATTTGAATTAAGACATAATATCTGAACTCTTGCTCTTTTTGTTCTGATGAAGTGTAAACGTTTTCTTTTTTTTTTACAGAGAAACAGAATCATCAAGCATGAAATGAAGAAGCTCCAGAGGATGGCTTCTAAAAAAGGCAAGAAGCCAGGAAAGCCAGAGAAAGGAGCGAAGGGCAAAAAGCCAGAGAAGGCACCAAAGGCTAAGAAGCCAGAGAAGGCACCAGCACCGAAGGCACAGAAGGCACAGAAATAAAATGAACTTCTCATTGTGTATAACTCTGTGTCCTTGTTCTGATTTTAAAATTACAAACATCTGATTTAAATTTTAACTGTAAGTTTGCCTTTATTTCTGGCCGAGAGTTGTCTGTCTCATTTTTTGATGTCCATGTGTTGGGTTCTAGCATTCCCCAGGAACATGCAGAAATGCTTTTGTCACACACTATGCCCAGTACTCTATACCTTAATGCCAGTTGAAGTAATTGCATTCCCAGTTATTTGAAGAAGGTCAGATTTAAAAGCAGTCTGCTATTGGAATTGGTTAGGAATGTACAAAGTTACTTGCACAGTCTTGAGTGTGAAATACATGAAAATAATTACACGAATAGTTCTGTGTAAATTGAGGCATATGCTGAAAGTACGTATTCTGGTTAGAATACAAGACTGTCAGTGTTTGAAGGACTCGACAAATCGCTGTTAAAACACTAAATTGTTTTCTAAAAAACTTCCACCATTTTTTCAGTAGTGACCTGAATACTTGGATGCTTCAGATGTCTAACACCGTAGTTGCCCTGTAAGCACAGTTACAGTAATCTGTGATGTGTTAACAAGATGGAAATTGTTGGCTTGTATTTCAGTATGCTTGCTTTTTGGAATGTTTAAGGTTAAGAGTTTGTGTCAAAATCTGAGATTAACTCCAGTTCCTTAAACTAGGCAGCATATCATTTCCGCTATTTAATCAAAACCATCAAGTAAGAGAGCATGACCTAAAAATTAGTTCATCTGAAACACTGAAGTGCTCGATTTAGTCTTTGCATTATAAAATGTCTACAAATCTGTGTCAGCATCCATGTAATTTCCTGTGTTTCCTCCTGTAATTTCTTGGCAGGAGATTTTCTTCATATTGAATGAAGAAATCTTTTAAGTCTGAGGTATCTGGTAATTTAAAAGCAGATTATTTTTTCAGTCAAATATAAACTGCAGGAGGAAGTATGTATTTTAAAGAATGAAGATTGTGAGTTCTTTATATTGTCATACTCAAAATATATGTTGTCAAATGTACTTAAAAGCATATGCTGCTAAAAACATGTGCTTTAACTATTTACATGGTTAGTACTGATTATTTCAGCCAGCATTAGGCATCTGCATACCCAAACACTTGAAAGTATATAGTGTTGTCTTGAGCTCTTTATATACTCTTGGAAATAGAGTTCAAGCACATGGTTGATATGAAGGGATATAACTGCTAAGGGAAAAAAAATCAGAAATTATGCAAATTGGGACTAAAAGCCATGTTCAAGTGTCTGGAGACCTTGATTTTAAATGGGATTTTGAAGTGATTAAATCCACCTACTCTGAAACTCTTAACTTGAAAGTAACTTCAAAGTTCTGTCAACCTGGAGGTCCTTTAAGGTGAAAGATTTGTCCCTTAGGGTTCTTGATTTTTTTATGTACGACTGTTAAGCTTGGTTATATAAGACTGAGGGAAAAAATGGTAAAAGTGCCTGTACAGAAAATAGATGTGCCTTCAATCATAAGGAGCTCAGAAAGACTTCTACACCATGTACTCGTTTTTAAGGTACCGTCTTCCCAGAACATCTTTGTGTATGACTGCAGCAATTTATCCAGTGTTTTCATTCCTACCACTCGGCACCTGCTGAGGCAGCTGAAACTTTTCTAGGATATAAGGTGTGCAGTAATCCTTGGGAGCTGGGATCGTCCTGAAGAGCGACCTTGTAGCGGTGTAAAACATGACTAAAGGATTGTGTCTTGACCTAGCACTGCATCATGAGAGTGGGGCATTAAAGATTTAGTCACTGCTGGGGAGAGAGAGCGTTCCGTGCCTTGAAAGAAAGCTGGGCTCTGTAACACCACACCTGACAAGCAGTATTTCTGTCAAAGTACTGTTTCTTACAATTTGGCTGAAAGGCTAAAAGAGCAATAATGGAATATACTGGGGTTTGGTACCTACCCTGCATTTCTGGCTGTGTATTCCATGTCAGCAGCATCTGGTGCTCCTTTTAGCAGCTCATGAAACCTCTCTGCAACCTGCAGGTCTGTATTGCGGGCAGTCCACGAGCATTGTACTGCCCTCTGGGCTGGTTCTTCCTTTTTGTAAAGCTACGGGGAATACGAAAAATTACAGGAGTGCAGTTTATTTCTGAAGGTTACCACACGATGGCAACGTTAGCTCTCCATAAGGTTGTTCCTAAGGCCAGGCAACTGTGTCGCTTTACTGTGCAAGGAATGGTGCCAAACAAAAGGGATGGCACAAACACTTGAAAGCAGTGGATGTGTTTAGCCAATTCTTCATTTTGCCTTTATAGCTGACTTAAGATGTACTTTGCTGGACTATGGATACGCTTCTTAATTTTCTTGGTGGAGCTGAGTGTAAAGAAATGGGATGTGCTGTTTAGAAAGAGCTTAAAGTGAAGTCTCTGTGTTTGTTTTTTTCATATCCCTTCATGCAGAACATGTAGTGGGCTTGCTGGGGGCAGAGGAGGGTGTCTACCCCATCCTAGTTTACTCCTGAGATCAGCAGATAATTCCTGTACTTCCTAAACCAATACCACTATTTGGCAAACCCAGTCCTAATCTCCGTGCTGCAAAGTCTGGGAGATGTGAGCAATTCTAGCAGTAGGATTGGACCCCTTGGCATGATCTTTTGTTAAAAGGTGTAAAATCTGTTATTACCATGAACCAGCCGCAGTTCTGGGCCAACTGATTTGCTGGTGATGCCTATTTCTTCTGCTTGGAAAATGCTGTATTTGCATGCTTTTGGTTCTTGACTAGCATGTCTGCTACTGTGTTTGGCACCTGAATGTGTTTCAATTTTTTCACTGAGATGTAATAGACCTGAAAATCTCTGCATTTACTGATGGACTTGTGACAAATCTGGTCTAATTTATAGGTCTATTTATTTTGTCTTGCTTCAATTACAGTGCCCCTTAAATGTTTCCAGCCCTGTAAGGTTTCTCTGCTTTTCTCCTATGCACTTTGATAAAGTGTCTCTGAAAGCTCCACGTGCCTGCCTTTTATTGAGATGAAGAGGTGCTAATTTCTATTCACAGCATTATTGGTATATGAGTAAGTGCAGCCTGCAAGGAAGTGGTAAGTGGAGCAAATTACAGGGACGGCTGTGTGGTCTACTCGTTTCAGGTCTTCAGCTTTTTGTTCTTCCATTCGCTAATTCTGGGGAGATAGAGGAGGGCTGGGTTTGTTTGTTTGGGTGTTTAATTTGGACATTTTTAATGTTGTTTTGAGCTTGAAGTTGCATATACTATTGTCACACTCAGATACTTTTGAGTTTATGCTGGGATTTCCTTCACTGAAGCAGAAAGATCAGCTTTTACCTGTTTAAACACAACATCCCTGGTTGTGCTGCAGTCCTTGTCCCCGCCTTGACACAGGCCCTGTGGGTACTGGTGATGTACCCACATGCTTTTCCCTGTACAAGCTTCATTCCTGGGGGGCTGTGCAACTTTCAGTTCATAGTGTCCTTAAGTGGGAATGTGGCCCAACCTTCACCTTGTACAGTTGTCCCTGCGTTCTATTCTTGTTTTAGATAAACGAAGAGTTGGTCATCTCCTCACCTCCTTTTCAGTGATGATAAAACTGAGTGGGCTCCAGGCAAGTCTTTGTAGCACACTCTCCATCCTCCCCTGTAAGCTTTCAGACCACTATGGCCATCCAAATTAGAGAAGTCTTCCACCTGCAGACAGCTATTTGTGCTGGTCACCAACATAAAAATGATGCCGTTGCCACCAGCACAGAGCCACTTCCTCCTTCCTAAAGTGCATTGACCCAGTTCCTGTTACAGGGGAAGTAATTTTTAACATTTCCCCAGTGATCCCTGGTTGGAGGGTATTTTTCAGGATATTTTGTACTGCAACTGTTCCTTACACATAGTGAGGAGAGGCCCTGAGCTGCTCATCATGGCCCTCAGCAGAGCCGAGCTCTTTCCTCGCATCCGTTTTGGGCTGCTGGTGGAGCATGGGTGGTGTTTCAGAGCACTGTGCCCTGATACAGGTTTATGTGGCAGGATCTTATCAGGAAGCTCTGCTCTGATGAAAATGATAGATGCTTCAAAAAAAGTAATGGGGTGCATATTTAAATAGCATGAAAGAATATTATCTTTGAGATCTGCTGGAGCTTTACCTAAGGACACACAGTGGGAGAGCACAACATCTGGATATTTTTCACAATAACTCACCAGTCAAGACTTTTTAGAGCCCCTGTTTGAACCTCCTATTTACAAAAGAAGGAGCCATTGCTAGCTGTGTTATTGCCACAGTCAGGTGCTATGTAAAAGTGTTCTAAAGAAGAGATGGAAAATAGGCTTGAGGGCTTTTTCCTTCTTCCTTCTCTTCCTCCCTGGAATCCCTGAATAACTTTACAGGGAGGGGTTTTTTCCTTGTTTATCTTTTATTTCTACTGCTTGTCTCATTCACATTGCACATGTGAGTCTTAGCTCATCCTGAAAGTCTCTGTGGATAATGGAAAAAAAAATCAGAGTTCACGGCATAATGAAATAAATTAAGTCTGACTAGCTGAAAGTGGCATCATTTTTGCTCCGGTTGCTTGAAGCATTTTTCAAGGTCCAGGGAGAGGCTGACAAGCTGCTGCTGTTGGCGACGCATGCAGATCCTCATCCCAGATGTGAGCAGACTTCCTCAGCTCCTAGACACCTGAACGTGACCTTGGAAGGAAGGATGTTCACAGAGTGGATATGCCTGGTCTCTGCTGGCAGGTGTAGAGTGGGAGGCAGAGTTGCATTTAAATGTCAACGCAGGCAATTGTGTCACAGCACAGTGATTCCAACAGGACACTTAAAAGCATCCACACACTCCATGGTGCAAAATAATTCCTAGCATCCTATAGAAAATTTGAGATTGTGGGCAGAAGAAAGTCTCAGTGTCATGCCACAGGATGAGAGTGCCCAGGGTGACAGGCACTGCCAACAGCCCTGGGTGGTCACTGCTCAGACAGGAAATTCAGTGTCTTCATGGTCCTTGGAAGGAGAATATAGCTGACAAACTAGCCCCTGACAATCTGACCTTTCTTCCTGGCCACTCTACTCAAAACTTGCAAGGAACTCGGCTCCAGGGCTATTGCTTTGTACCATTAGCAGATGATACAAAGCCATTCCTGGGGGCATGGACAGCATGAATTCTCCAAGCCATTCAGTTCCCTCCTCTCTTCTCCTATGCTGCTCCATTGGAGTGACAAAGGTTTACAGCCCACTCCCTCTCCTGTCTGAAAGCTCCCAGAACCTAATTCTCTGATTATTAGAAACCTTCTAATTGTCAACCTAAATTTATTCATGACCAATTTATAACCAGGAGGCTCCACTTCTTGCTTCTGTAACTGCAGGGCTATCAGGTAAGACTCGTGAGCCCATATGTTGGTCAGACCCTGTTTTCAGCAGCCACAGTTCAAAGCTCTCGGATTAAATACTGCCTGATTGCTCCATGTGTTAACGCTTTCCCCCATCCTGGCATCATGGGTGACGGAGGACTTTCCCTAGTGCAAAGGTATGTACACAGCCAATAGAGTGTCTTTGTGGTCCCAACTCGAGCATATGCCAGTATCTCCTTCCAGGAAAAGAAACAGATTGCTTCTGTCTTGTTTTCTCTCTCTCTTTTTTTGGGGGGGTGGAAATGTTCCATGCATTAGTCTGTGTTCATTTTTCCCTTGCTTCTGTGTGATGCTGCAGATTAGAGATGGAGGTTTGCTGAGATGCTCTGAGGAAAATGAAGTCATATGCTAGCTCAGAGTCCCCTGGGCTTGGGACACTGGTGCACAGTGAATCCAGGAGAGCAGGCTCTGCCCCCAAGATCTGGCCTGTTCACATGCAGAGGTAGGAACTGACCTCTGGCAAGGCCTTGGAGAGCCACAGCCACACTGTGGGGAGACAGGGCATGCAGCACCAGTGGCTGCTAACCTGAGTCTCAGGCAGTGATGCTCTGTGCTCCCACCTGGTATTGTCTGTGATCTCTTTCAGGCTTCCTGAAAGCTGTCTGCAGTTTTCAGCCATGTGGGGAGCTCTGGATGGTGCAGGAGAACCTGATTCACCCTGGCCCTGCCTGTGAGGCGCAAGAGCGGGCAGGGAGGAGCTGAGCTGTTCCCTGCAGAGCCCCACCACAGCTCCTTTTCCCTCCCCGGGCACCTCCAGAGTAGGATGAGCTTGACATCTCCTGCTCAGGAGGCCAAGGGAATCAGCCAAGCAGCTCTCTGAAGTCCTAAAATTATTTCTTAGCCCCCTCTAAGCCCAAATAATTTGTGCACCAATTTTGCAACTCTTCAGGATTTTTTTTTCTGTGATGCTACAGAGTTTCCAGTGACTTTTCTTGGCCAGCTTCCATAAGTGTGGTAGCACAAGCAGACAGCTAAACAAAGCCTTTGTTAAGAAGAAGTGAGGAGCTATGAATGTAACAATTGCCAGCTAACGTGGTTTCATGGTCACCTGCCCGAGGAGAGCACAGCATCGGTGCTGGCAGGGCACATCTGGGTGTCTGCAAAGCAATGGACACAGCACCATATGCCATTTTGGTTTTGCAAATGGTATAATTTACAGGGACTGCTTTACATCTTAGATGAGAAACTGTCTCAACAACAGATCTCAAAATGAGACATCAGTGCTAAAGCTTTTATATGCTGTGGGGTGGAATTGTTCTTCATCCAACATCCCGTATTTTCAAACAGTGATCCAGTTGAGGATACACAGACACACACGCATTTATTTGCTAGTGAAGATTGCAGATAGCGCAGGATTAGTGGAATACTAAATAATAGAGATCTGAATCCCTTGATTTACATGGTGACAGTCCAAAAAAAATGCTGTTTCTGATTCGTTGAAGTGCTGGGTTTTATATCTAGAAAGGAGAAAGAGAGATGAAGGAAAGATAAAGCTTAAAAAAGGGGGATCCCTGCCTTGGGAAGGACTGACTGAAGAGGACAGAGGTGTCTGGGGTGAAAGGCAGAAAGTGAGTGTTGAAGTTCAAGTTGTTATACCAGCTGCTGGGAGCAAGGCAAGGAGTGGGATGAAACCCTGTTGGGGCGCCCCTGTTGTGCCACCTGAAAGGTTCATTCTCCCCCATGGACTTGGGGTGCCACGATACAGCTGGACTGTCAGTGACTGTTTTCACATGGGGCTGAAGTTCAGTTGTTTCCGAAAGCTGGTGGAGGATGGAGGCTGAGACCCTTGGTGATGTAGAGTGGTTGGCTTTTCTTGGAGGAGCACTCTAGGAAACAGTTCTTTCTCTAATAACACAGCAAATGTCTTGGACATGGAACATGCGTGGTAGGATTTTTTTTCTGGCTGAACATGGAAGAGCTTTAAAAATAGCCCTTAGAAATTAAAAAAATGAAAAGAAAACCCTAACTCATTTGACTCAGCTCATGTTCTGTAAAAACAGTACTGTGTTCTGACAAGCGATTCAGAGTTTGTAGCGTTTATCTAAAATGTTAAGTTGGAGGAATGAGTAATCACCTCTGAAGGACTTAATAACTCTTTGTCCCTTCCTCCATATGCTTATGTTTGAGTCATGACAACAAGGAGGATACAATAGGTATTTGTGGGAAGTATAAAGCCTGTGCACTCAGGGAACGTGTGGTTCCTCTGCAGATGTTATTGTTTTCTCTGTCATCTTAAACACTGCTTACAAAGGATTATGCTCCCTTCAGGATGTGACCTCTCTGCCTTTTGTCTTGAGTCAGACAAACGGTGACAAAGGCATCCCAGCAGCATTAATTTACTCTAATTACTGGATTGGGGGTGTGCAGCTTCTTCAGCATATTTACAAAAATTCAGCGGATTCCATAAGTGACTTGGGTGGGCTTATTTCCATGTGAACAATGAGGAAAACCTGAGAGGCAAGAGTCGTTCCCACACACAGTGAACTGCAAGAAATCACCCACATCCAGATTTTTCTCTGAATTAGGGACTCTTGCTTGTCCCCTGTAGGGATACTGACTGGGGAAGTGGAGCATGGGTTCAAGTCACGCTTTGAAATCAGATTCAAAACTCAGTTTTGCAGCTTACCTTCTTCTCAGCATCTTCTGTGCCCCAGCGCCAGATCCAGTCTGAGCCCAAATCTTTCCTCATTCTGCTTGATCCCTATAGCCTTAATTTCCCATCTCTTTCACACCTCCTGCAAAGAAAGGGTGAAGTATCAGGGTCTCCTCTACAGACTTTTCCTTAGTAAAGCATTGAGACCAATTACTAACAGATACAGGAGATAGTGGGGTGGGAAGGGAAGAGAAATTTGAAGGCTTTCTGAGCAGCTCGTTTTTAATCAGTACTTGATAGGTGTGATTTATCTGGGCAGGGTTTGGGTCTCAGAAATTCATTCAAGCTTATAATTATCTTGGCAGATGTGAAAAGTCATATTCATAGCCCCTCAAACCCATTAGAGCCTCACACTTTTCTAAAAGGAAGAAAAAACCCTTCAGCTTTACTTTCTTAGAGGCAGAATAGCTTTCTGTTCCTTGACAGCTCTTGAAATCTGTCCCCTTTCCACTGCCTGTCTTTAGTTCCCAAGGGAGGAATGAATGCAGGTCCACTGGGACAGAAAGGGAAAGAAAAAAGTATTGCTGGGAAAGAAGAAAAAAAATCAGCCTATTTTCATCGTTCTGCAGCAGGCATTTCTTTATGAGGACAAGCAAGTGGAAAGGTGAGTCAGTCTATGAAATGGAGTCAGGGTTATACCAGAAGTCATTTGGGGGAGCACAGAGGTGCTGCTGTGGGTGCAACAGCACCATGGCCTTCTTTGCTCTCCATCGGTTTCCTTTGGCTTTGGCCTGCTTAGAGAACCCTAGGGAAAGGTCTCAGCTCTCCTGTTTCGAAGTACTTGCTCCTGGCTAAGCTGGATGTTCCAGAAGATACCAGCAAACTGAGCCCCCCACGCTGCTGTCCTGTGCCTTGCAACAGGGACAGAACAACTTTTCCTCCTGCCTAAGTACAAGGTGAGAGGGATCAGGCTCAGGAGATCTTTGGTATTGGAAATTGGCCTGAGCATCTGGTGTGAGATGTAGCTGTTTTGGAGACTCACATTTTGCCTGCAAGCTGGGTGCAGTCCCACCTCCCTGCTCTCCTCTGTCTCTCTTTGCTGCCTACACCTCTTGGAAGTTTCTTGGAGTGGGGACTCCCTCATCCTGCAGAGGTGATGTCTGTCTGATTGAAGGATCGGCCTCAGCTAAAGTCAGGGAAATGTCAGGGAAATCTACGTGTGGGTGAGTAGGAATGTCTGTGAGAATGTAAGCAGAGCAGGTCAGGGGATAGAAAAGGAAAAGGAGAGAAGAAAAGAAGTTTCCACTATTCAGATATTCACTAATTTTCCAGAATGCAGTAGCAGGGATGCTATGTATGGGATCTGGGGCTGCACTGGTGGGCTTAGGACTACCCAGCTCAGGTACAAGGTAGGTACAGCCATATGGATTTGAGGAGTCCTCCTCAGGAAACTGGTTTACAACCCACTCGGTTCTTAGGTCTGCTTTTTAAATCTGATTTTTGCACTGTGAATTTTGAAATTTCAAAATTCCAAGATTGGAGCATTTGTTTCGAGTCTCGCTAGATGTATCTTACTAGTTTGGCCACTGATCACTTAAGTCTGTCTGCTACAGCAGCCATCCAAGCCTGTTTCTGATGTCAAATTTCTCAAATGTCAGGCGTGCATTTTAAATGGTTATTTGTAGGAGAGGCAATCCAGAGGGACCAGCCGGAGCGCTCGGCCTGTCAGTCAAGGATCATGGTGCTGCCGCACTGACAGGAATCATTTTGACAGAAAATTGCATATAAATTGAATCATTTCAAAATTAAGAAGGGGAGATGAAAGCAAACGCTTCCGAAATGAGGTGCCACTGACGAGTTATGATGCACAGGGTTCAGCCTCCAGAGCCCTGCATATCCCTTCCCTGGCACTCGCTCTGTCTTCGGACAGGCCATCTTTGTGCCAAGGCCAATACTAGGTTGTTGCTAATTACTTCATATTGCTAATTATGTTAGAAGTATTAGGTTATTATCTGCCCCAGGGAACTGGCCTTAAGGGAAGTGTTTTAGGATGTTCAATGCTGCAGTGTCCAGAGGGTCAGTGGGAAGGGTCAATGAGGTTGGTGGTGGCAGCAAGGAGAGGATGCAGGGCTTGGTTTCCACATCCCATTCCTCACACCCAAGGATGGCATGGAGTGAGGTGTGCTGAAACCAAAAGCAGACACACTGCTTTTGTGTGTAACCTTCAAACCACTTCTTTTCTTGGCTACAGTTTTGAGTAGCAGTGGAAGGGGTAGGGAGATGTACCATATTAAAATAAGATGCACTCAGTGAACCAGGAGGGTATGAAGGCCCTGGGGCGCTGGGACTGGCACAAGAGCACACTGGGCAAGAGCACTGAGTTGCCATCATTGTTTACACCCACTGTGTTGCATCACCTTGTGAAATGTCATTGTGGACTGTGCATGGTCAGTGAGCTAGAATGGGGCTTGGGGACACAGGAGCCTCCTCCTGGGTCTGCCACTGCCCTCCTGTGCTGCCTTGGTCAAGTGACTTGGCCCAGTTTCCCTCAGCCTCATCCTTTTCTCTTTTTAGACCACTGTATCTTCATTATACCTCAAAAAAGCCTGTACCATGCTTTATCAGATTTTTTAGAAATGCAAATATCAGTAAAGAATGATACTGATCATCCCGGTTTGTTTTATGGTTTTCTAGAGAAGGTGGTCACACACGTCAGGCAGCTGGAAAGCCCCCACACCTGAGACAGAGGGTTCCGTCCTGTCCCCAGGCTGGGCTGGTTGGGGCTGAAGCTGGTGCAGGGCTGGAGCAGTTGGCGGTGTCACCTGCCACAGTGAGGGACTGATGGGTTTTGCTTGGCCACAGCCCAGGAAGGGGAAAGTTATACGAAACAAAAAAATTACTTTGCAGCCTGGTAGCTGCCTGTGTACCCCGCTTGGCCATGCAGGGCTGGTGAAACACACCGCTTTCCAAAGCAATGCCTCCAGACTCTCTTCTCCCAGAGGCCTGAGGAAATGGCACCTAGGATGCACCCTACACCAGGTGCTTGGTGGGGGAGCTGTGCTGGGCACTGCAGGGCCCAGCATGCTGCAGTCTGCACTGGTGGGTGTGGTGAGGGTCCTCTTCCCCTGTGCCCCTCTCCTGGCTGCCAGCAAGCACTGTAAGCCCCAGAGAACAGGTGCCTGAGCACCCTAAAAATGCTTTTAATGCATTAATACCTTTCAGGCAGATAAGAAATCTTCCAGGTCTGTGTCCACTCCAGGCACTGATGTGGGACCGCTTTTTGCTGGACCATTACTGAAAGGCAAAGAAACGCTAAAAAAAGACCTGCAGAGAGCATTTTCTTGGGCACTCATGAGCAGACCTCCGGTTCACTTTCCTGGCTCTGGGATCACTGTGGTCCCTGGGGCTCTAGTGGTCCCTCTACTTGGCTGGCACAGGGGTCACTGGGAACAAATGGGCTTGGGAGGAGCACGGGTATCTTCATCTCCCTCTGGCTCAAATTGGCCCTTGGTATTGAAAAAAACCCAGGAAAAAAGCAGCAAAAAGGGCTTTTATTGTGAAAAAGAGACTTTTCAAATGCCTGTTCATTCCCCCCTTCCCAGCCTCTCCACTCCCCTCCCCACAGGGAGGTGGGTCTGGGATGAGGCAGAGTTTGAAAACTCCCAGCTGAAGTTTGAAGGGTGACCTCCCGCCCAGGGGGAACCGGAGGCACCCGCTGGCGTGTGGTGACAGGAACCCAGCAGCCCCTGCAGCGCAGAGCTGGGCAGCGGGGATTGCGGACAGCCCGAGGGACACCCCTGGGTGACAGCCCCCGGCCGTGATTAATGGCTTGGGGAGAGGAAGAGGGCTGATTAGTTGCTGGATACTTTTTTTTTCTTTTTTCTTTTTTCTTTTTTTTCTTTTCTTTTCTTTTCTTTTCTTTTCTTTTTTTTTTTCTTTTTTTTTGCTACATTTTACATTTTTGTATTCTCTGTGGGTTCCTGGTGTCGTATGGAAGTGCCACAGGAGGCCGGCACCCAACCCAGGAGGTGACTGTGTGCTGTGTCTCCCACAGGCAGTGAAGCACATGAGGAGGAGTGTGTCGGCTGCTGCTGCAAGACATGGTAGGATTTAGGGGTTTCCTTGCTGAGCTGGTAGTGGGAAACAATGCTGGGTTTGCCCAGGGACACCAGCTCCATGGGATGAGGTACAACGGGGTATCCTGGATGTCTCCATTCTGGGCGTAGCTTGAGCGGGACCATTTGGAGGGTCGGAGCATGGTGAGGCAAGCGAGGCAGGGAACTGCTACAGCACGTGTCTGTCCTTAAAAGCATTAGGGATGGACCGAGCAGATTGTAAGAATGCACCAGGGATGGACTTGAAAGAATGTACCAGGGACGGACAAAGCAGATTGTCGGGATGCCCGTAAAGGCAGTGCCTGGGGCTGCTGTAGCTAAAGCACTGCTGTCAGCCAGGGAGGTGATTACACTCCCTCAGCCAAAACCCACCTCTTCTAAGTGGCCAGATGGCACTGCTTCAGGCAGGCGAAGAGCGTGGAGTGAAGGCAGTGAAGTGGAGATGGAGATCACGAAGAGCCGCTCTGTGCTTTCTGTTTGGTCCAGACAAAGCACAGCACTTTCATCAAAAAGCCACAAAATCGGCCAGTTTGGCAAGGGAAAACTTCACGTCCCTCCCAAGAAATGTTGTGCTTCCCCAGCATTAGAAGGCTTATCCACATCTGTAGCATGTTCCAAAGCTTAGGGTGGTGTTTCATGTAATTTAGTTTTAGTGCTCCAGTTTGGAACATCCCTTGGCAGACCCATCTGAGCAGGCACACATCAGCTGAGCTGGGATGGGGCCCCCCACGCCCTGTTACCATTGCCCCACCGGGGGACAGGGGGTGTCATGCCAGGGAGTTTGCATTGGGGCAGGGGGCTCTGTCCCTGCTTCACCACCTCAGCCCTTGCACAGCTTGGGCAGGGATTGCAAACCCGCGATGGATGAGCTGAGGAGGTGCCTGGTGCTGCTGCCAGAAACTGGTCATTTGTGTCACTGAAGCATTTTTATGTCCTTGAGAGCATGCTGACGATTCTGAGCGTCTCTGGGGACAATGCTGCTGTGCCAGCCTTCACTGGAGTGTGTGAGTGTACGTGTATGGGGAACACTAATGTCATGCTTCACCCTTTCCATCCTACAGTTTGCACAGGCTTCTTTGGGTTTCTTAATTAATGAACTTCAGCAGCAGGAAAAATAGAGAGTGGGGCTCATGTCACTCATTTTGGGTCTGGAGATAACTCCTCCCTGTCAAAGGGAAAAGCAAGGCAACTCTCCCCGTATCAGCCTTTTGTCTGCAGTAACATTTTTCTATACAAGCCTCTCAAAGCGTGTACAGCCTGAGCCAGGTACTTGGTGTGGTCTCCCATGTGAGAGTGGGGTATTCACTTTTTGCCAGGATTTCCATTTTGCCTTGGCAAGGGAAGTTCTGCTTCTGCAGTCCTTTCCCCTTTGTGAACTCCTGCATTGATTGCTTTGATTTTGGTCTGGGTTTGCTCTGGGCACCTGTAGGCAGGGCACTGATGGTCATGAGGAATAAATCCAGTCTATGCCCTAAGCCGATCCTCTTGTTGCTTCATTTGCAGCAAAACCCCAAACAAAATGCTCAAGATGGTTTTTGACTCCTTTCAAACTCACAAGGAGGGTGACCCCATGCAGACAGCCAGAGGGATGCCAGCTGTGAGCTCCTCTGTTGGTATGGAGAGCACGCTTGCAGCTGGCTTCTTGTCAGATCCGGCCGCCGCACATGCCCGACCTGCCGTGGCAGAGAGTGCTGGGGGATGACTGCATTACAGAAACATCTTCTTTCTTCTGGCTTCAAAGTCTGCCAGCGAGTATTTTCCAGTTGCTCTGTAGTTTGCCTAGTATGAGGCAGTCTGAATATGAGGGGCTGATTACACTGTATTAATCCTTTGGCATAGATTCCAAATGCCTCAGTTACCCCTTCTGTTTCCAATGCTCAATAACTCCAGTCCACCTGCAGCTACTTGCCTTGCCCTGAAGGAAAAGCCCCTTTTCTGTGAGCCTGGCTGCACCATGCTTGTACCATGTTTGCTCTGCTTGCTCAGCCCATGGATTTTGCTAGGAGAAGAAGCGGGCTGGGGGTGACTGCAAGCAGGCTTTGCCCAGGACAGGGTCTGCAGGACACAGGCAGCACTCAGTGCCAAGTGGCAAGCAGTTTTCTTCCTTTTTTTTTCTCTTTTGGCTTAACGGAAGGAAAATAGGGTTACCTTTCTGCAGCTGAGGCCAGGGCTGGTATGAACAATTCTGTTTTGAAGAAAGCCCACAGGGCTGAAAGGCCCCGCTGTCCTCCTCCTTCTCCCTCCCCTTTGGAATCCCACGAATGCACTTTTCTGCTCTCCAGGAAGGGAGAAAACCTGACAGTCAGCTCAGAGAAGCCCAACTGTCTGACTTGGGCAACCTCCACTGAAACTCCAACGAGGGAATCCAGTGCTACTCCTTGCCAACATCCCAAAGAAGGGTTTGTGAGCCCCCACTGGGCACCAAGCAAGCACTCCCATTCCCTGGTGCTGGTCCACCGGTTAGAAATGAAAACTGAAAATAAGTGGACCAAAATCCCCCCTCTCCAAAATATAGAAAAAACATGACCCCCGGTAAAATAAATAAAACTGAATCAAATGCCAAAATGTGTGAGAGTTTTAGCAGCATTCCAGGCACTCATGAGCAGGATTGGCAAACTCATCAAGAGCAAGAGGAAATAAAATGTGATTTTATTGTAATGTATTCCTCCCCATATTAAATACAGCTCAGAACACACTGCAAGAGGGACATGGCTTTCTAGCACCTCGCCTCTTTGCCTCTCTTGTATGTGGAAGAGCCACAGCAGCACAGCCCCACGGGGCATGCCAAACCAGAGCTGGTGAGCAGTCCAGAGGTGCAGCAAGAGAAGCTACTGGCATGAGGGGAATTGTGAGAAAGGGGATCCATGGCTCCCAGATTCCAGTTCTTACATCCCTGGGTTTGGAAATCCCAAAGGAGTCATCAGTGTGAGCTATGGGCTGTGGCTGGAACCGAAGTGCTGAGGAGCAGGATTGTCAGTTCCAGAATGCCACAGGAACAAAGCATGTTCTTCTTCCCCAGAAGAAACTCAGGGGGTTGGAGGCAGTTTGTGTGTGGGACTTGAAGGGAAGGAGTCCAGCTCACGGGCCACAGGCTGCTGCCCTCCTCCAAAGCATCCCCTGTACAGCCCCTCACAAACAAAGGCAAGACTGTTCAAAATGAGCGGGGCATGAGGCGCAGATGTTGCACAAAGGCAAGCCACATCTGTTTCGCTGGGGAAGGGGCCCCCTACTTGCTGGTTCAGCAGACAGATGGGAAAGCTGCTCTGAAAACTTATGGAGCTGAGTGCAACAGGCTGGCCGGGAAACTGGGACGAGGGGAGGGGAAGAAGGGAAACCTGGCAGGATCCTGCACGGCAGTGGTGGAGTGAGGGAGCAACAGCTGCCCAAAACTGCTGCTCTCCCTCCTTGACATCCCTGCCAGGAATTTCTAGGTTGTGCTGCTCTCATATAAGTGTGAGGGTTAGAGGAATGAGCAGAGGGAGAGGACGGAAGATGAGGAGGACTTCCCTTGTCCCATGAGGATAGCAGGACAGTTGTGCATTCAGGGCTCAACTGTGCCCAAGTCCTCACTGTAGTCTATGAACATGAGATGCTCTTTTAGGTCCTCAGTGATCTGGATGATTTGGGTGCGGGCTGATATCACTTGTAGTGATGAAAAGTAATGTTGATGTTTGCACATGCAAATGGCAGCAGACCTGTGCATCTCAGTGACATGACATGAAAGACTGCCATCAGTCTCCGGGGAGATGTGTCTCCAAGAAGTAGAAGATCCAGATAAGTGCAAGAAGCTGCAGTAAAAGCCCTGACTCTGAACTTAAATAGGAGAAGGATGAGGCATGTGAAAGCTTTTAGTTTGCTTACTTTAAGAAGTGTGGCATCCTGGAGACTGTTTATTTTTGTGGTGCTTTGTGTTGACTTCTGGAATTAAACCAGAGTGATCCTGAGCTGCACTGTACATAGCACCAGGATGAAAAAATCCCCGTCCATCCCTCACAGAGCTGAGTATTAACTGTCTGCAAGCTGAGATTTGCACAGTGGGAGTGAGGAGAATTGCGAATCTTTCGTTTTGCTCAGGGAAAATCACATGATTTTGGGGTAAGGACAGTGTCATCACAGGAAAAGCAAGTCCCTGGCAGTACCCTGCAGGGCTTTAGTGCACACCAGGTGCAGGACAAGGCGTGTCCTTTCTGGGTTCCCCCAAGCAGCAGCCTTGACCTTGACTGCATCAGCTACACCCAATGTTGTGGTGTCCTCCAGCCAGGTGCTGGCCATCTGTTTCCTTCAAGGTGTGTCCTCTGTCTCCTGCTCCAGGTCTTCTGTCTTCAGAAATGTTGAACAGGACATTTGGGATGCTTGGAGTCTTACCACTCTTGTAAGCTATGCCTGGAGAGGGCAAGGAGTTTACAAGCCCATGTTTCTGCTGTACTTCTTTGGCCCATAACTCAACTGGGAGCAGTCAGTGCAATGCGAAAAGCACTGTTAGAGCAGTTTACAACTAGGGCTGAAGATTTTGTTCAAAATGGTCCTTTGGATGATGGATGTGTGAGAAGGGGCTGCGCTCAGCTTATGGCTTTGCAGAGAAGAACCTCCAGGGCAAGGGGCCTCACAAAAAACCAGAAACAGTCAGTCTGGGTGGGAGGTTTAGAGCAAGAAACAGGACGTTTCATCCCTGGAAGCAAAAAGTTCAAGGGGCCGATGCAGGGCCTGGAGCCAAAGACATGCCAGGTTATTACTAGAGAGAGGCTGTGGAGCTTGAAGGTTTCCAGGTTTTTATAATTTGCTGCCCCGAGGCTGTAGTGATAACTGGGAAGAGCTGTGAAGGCAGCATGATTTGAGAAGTTAAAGGTGGCACGTTGGCACCATCCCTTTGACGTCAGTGCTCAGACTGAACAGTGCCAACACTGTTTCATTCCTTTATGCTGCTGCCGGAGTGCTGCCCTCTGCTAGGGCAAAGCACGCTTGTCTTGCACTTAGGCTATAAATTATCCCAGGAACTTTGCAGACTGTTCAAAATTTAGCAAAGTGCAGCATGTTTTAAGGTTTCATCCCAGGCAATTTAACTTGGTCATTTTCTGGTTTGGTTTTGGACATGTTGGTGGGAAGGTTTATGTGCCAGCTCCGAGGACTTTGCTGACTCTGCAGGGAAGGACCCAGCACCATGTGGTGATATGTCACATTTCCGTCTCCCCAGCTTCAGCTGACCCAGTGTTTGCTGTGACTCCATTTCATAGGCTTCATGGGAGCAGTCCCCCTTCCCACTGCCTGGCTCGAGCTTCCCAAGCCACTTGTGAGGGGCAATGTGTGGAAGTGGGGCTGGAGGAGCACCTTGAGCAGACAGGCATGACCTATCTGCCACATGCCTGTCCTGGAGCCAAGCAGGACGGTCTTCAGGGTGTCCACAGAGTGCCGAAATATAGTGGGGTCGTGGTTCTCCCCTCTGGAATGGCATTTTTAAGGAAAAATCCTGCAACTCTGAAGGAAAAAAAGCCCAGACACAAAGCTGGTGTGGGTCTGCTAGGAATTGCAGCCAATTTGATGGATCATGAGGCCAGATGAAGGGCTGTCTATTCTTCAAGTCCCCTGGCGATGAGGGTGCCGGTGAGTGCTGGTGGCATCTGGAGCTGTCCCTGTGTGCTGGGAGAGCACAGCAGACCTACCCTCCTGGGGAGCCCCTCTGAGCCAGAGGGATCTTTAGGACTGGCATTCATCATTTAATAGCTGTCTTTAGTAAATTCCCCCTCTGCGAGCCATCTATCTTCCCTGAGCAGGATAATATAGGAAGGCACTTAGGCACTTGAATGATGGGCGACAGATGCTGCCAAGGATTTTCTTCTGCTCAGACTTGCCCAGAGTCACTCTGGGGATGGAGAGGTTTTGTCTCCTTCCATGGCCTCAGCATGATTATGGGTCTTGAGCCCCTATGCTGTGCCCTTAACAAACCAAGAAAACCTCCTGCACAGTATGAAAAAGAAGAGGCTGATCCACTCCCAGATCTGATTGACACGCCCGCACTCCCATTGAAGCGGGAGCTGCCGCGAGCACCATGTGTGGGTGCAAGGCCCTGGAGACGTTCCCAGAGGTGGGGGGCAGGCAGAGGAGGTTTCCCACTTGTTTTTCAAGCAGTCTTTGTTAAAATTGGTCACGACAGGCTGCACCTCCTGCTGCCCAGGCGGTTTTGCGGTTCATTGGGCGGGCAGTGAGCACGGAGCTGGGAGGGTGAGCAGAGCCCTGTGTGCTGCACCCCCCATGCAGAGCACACCCCGCTCAGTGTGCACCCGGATAAATGCACGGGCCTGCTTTTAACCTGCTCAGCAGCAAGGTTGCCTTTGGCAAAGTCGTTTGAGCTTGGGAGCCTAGGGCAGGCAGGTGGCCAAGAGTGACATGGCCATGGCTGAGCCATCCTGGCTCCCTTGGGCACCTCTTTGGGACAGTGGGATTTACTGCTGGAGGGGTCTTGCAGTGCAGGGGCAGGAGCACTCTTTTGAATGCCAGAGGAAAGCAGGAATTAATCCAGTTTTCAACAGCCACGAATTTCCGTGGCATCTTTCTAGTCTCAGGCCTGTTTCTTACATTCTTGGATAATGAAGTTTGGGGGTTGTTTTTCTTTTCTTTCAAGCTCGACAAAGCCAATTTGATGCACTTTGAAAAGAAATTGAGAACAGGCTTCTCTGCTTCAAATTCTGCCAAGGTTCAAGCATCCTGGGAATACAATGTCAAGGATAACCCTCCCCCACCTCACCCCCAACTACACTTAGAAAGTTTTATCTCTTAGCATCAAAGCTGCACAGCTCTCCACTGTGCCTTCAGAGCCTGGGCTGTGCTGTATGTCCCTCTGACGAGTGAGAGTATATATTATTTACTTATTGGCATCCTGGAACAAGCAGTACCTCTCTTAAGCCTTTTTATGGTTTTTGCCTGCTGGGAAAAGGACCTAATTTCTGGCAAAGACATGCTGTACTGTCAGTATGTCAGCCTGGCAAGGCAGAGATGTACGTATGGTTTGCATTTCGGGCTGAATTGGCGCCATAGCTTAAACTGAAGCATTTTTTTACAGCATGGGCTCAGAGAAAGATTCTTTGGAAAAGTATTTACCATGGGCTTGTAAATACAGTATTATTTCTGCAATGTTTTATCACCTAGGTTATTATTAAATTTGCAATATCAACTGCCAGAAATAACACAGAGACTGTACTTGCACCTTTTTTGTTTCTCTTTATTGTTGATGTGGCAGGCAAACCCTGAACGGGGCTGGGGAAGGGAGCCTGCACTGGCCCTCGCCCAACTTTGCAGCCCAGGGTTTCAAGTTCAGGGTGGGAAAGCGATGAGGCTCTACTTGTGCCTTACTTGTGTAAGTAAGCTCGGGTGCCCAAACACCAGCTTACTGACAAGGAAGACAGAGTGGGTTTGGACAATAATGATTCCTTAACCACTCGGACTGTAAATGGACTTGACATTAAAAACCCGGCAATCGTTGCCATCCATTTGGCATACTCTGTTCTCCAGCTGTGGGTTGAAAAGGATTTTTCCTGCAGTGTTCTGGAGGTTCTCCATGTGGCTTCCACATGCATTCTCCTCCCAGGATACTGGAAGTTCTGGCAGCCAGGCTTTTTAGATACCCAGGGATGGTATAAGCAACCAGAGGGTTCTTATCAGCTGGATAACAAAAACAATCACCCTGAAAATCCTCCATGCTGAAGAAAAGGGTTACGGGGGTTTTTGGTGAGATTGGGATGGGCTGTGTCTCTCCAGAAGGGTGGGACAGGGGAGGTGCTGAGAAAACATGCCCAAGAAAGTACGGATTGGGAAGGGACTTGGCTGGATGCAGATGGGAATAGTGAGATTTACAGTTAACCCTACCCTTTGGGATTAATTCCATAGATATCGCTGCTGTTAATTCAGCTTACTTTGAGGCCAGAGAAACAGATTGTGAGGCACTTACAGTGATGATTCGAAAGGAATATGGGTATCAGGATACCAGGATCAGCTCTTTACATGCCACAGAGTTATTTTACTATGATTAAACAAGGATTTAAACATTGCACCTCCCCTAAACTCCTGCTCAGGAGGCCAGATGTGAATTGCAGGTGTTTGGGAAAGAATGTGTGTCTGTACTCTGCAGAATTTGCTTAAAATCTGGGGCATGAAGGTTTTGAGTAGCTGAGCTTGGGTGTTGCCTGTGTCATTTGGTGTTGGCTGCGGTTCCACAGCAAATCATTATCCGATCCAAGTGGAAGAGAGCTGGGAAGGCATCAGAACCTGCTTCTTGACAGAAATCCTGCTGCCCCTCAGGGTGCTTGGGGGTGCTCATGCTCATCCCCTCCCCAGAAAGGCACCTAAGGCAATGGTTTAGCCATGTAGTTTGATGCCTGGGACAGTTAATGCCAAGCCTTGAATAACCCTGCTGGTGATGTAGGACAGGACATCCCTCTCTGGACAGTCTCACCTTGGACTAGGTCCTTTCCAGTCTGGGAAGAGATAAGCAGAGGTCCACCGGCAGGTCCCAAAGCCCTGTACCAGACAGCCCCTGGTTCCTGGCAGAGGCTGGTGTAAACCCTGTCTGAACAAAGGATTTGTCCCAGCAGATATATTTTGCTGCACTGCATTGTATTTCTGGGAGAGAAGCAATTAAGTAAGAGCTATAAAGCTGAATCACTCCAAGTGCACCATCAATAGCTCTTATAAACTGCATTAAATCTGCTCAGTCCTTGAAAGAGAGGTATGGAAGGAACACCCCTATGGTTGAGGCCAGCGAGTTGGTGGCTCCTCTTACCCACCCTCGGCTGATGTAGTGTCTTTGCAAGGGATATGTCTCCTCAACAGGGGGCTGTCTGAAGCAGTCCTCCAGGCTGAGGGCATGAACCCTCATGGATTTTAGGATAGTGCTGTGGCAGCTCATGAGCTCATGCACTGGGGTGGCCTGGGGCAGCTGCTCTTGGGGCAGGAGTTGTGCTGGTGGTGGGTCCTTGCAGTCAGTGGGAGCCTGTGGTCCTAAAAGCCCCATGGCTGGAAATGCTTCTGCTTGCTCAGCTGCTTTCTGGAAGTCATTCTGGCTGCTGGCTCTCACCTCCCCAGCTTTTTAGCTCTTTTTTTCAAGCTTTTCCTCTTATAAACAGTCTCTTATCCCTTCTTTGGCAATATATTGTCCTGCTGTGTCTGCCATGTGTATACTTGTGCTTCCAAAATAAATAATTGCAAAAAAATGTATCCACTTGACCATTGCCTTGACTTCCAGTGTGGGTTTGAGCCACTTGGAAATGCCTGTTGAAAGCAGAGAAACAACGCCAAGGTGCTTTTTGTGGCTCCAGCCTCCTGAAGTGTGTGAGGCTGCCCAAACCTGGGTGAATGAGGCATGGGTGCAATGTGGTCCAGGGACCAGACTGGCTTGGAGATTCTCACAGTGCTGCCCCACCTCTGCCCTCCACCTCAGCCTAAATGGGAATGTCCTGTGCTTAGGGCAGCCCCAGCGCTATATGCATGGGGTTGCTTTAGGCCGAAGGGGAAATATGAATTTAGCAATGCAGGGAGACTTGCACAGTGTTTACTTGTAGCTGCCTTTCCAGCCTATATAATTGTTGAAGTCACTTCACAGTAGAAAATATAACTAAAAGGGGTGAAAAGAAGCTGTGTGTATAAAGGTATAGACACCAACAGTTGGTAGTCCATGTTTAAAGGCAGCTCCTTGGTGCTGGGAATCAGAATACTTTAGGTTTCACATATAGCATAGATTACATCATGGACTCATAGAAGGGTTTGGGTTGGAGAGATAAAGATATCTAATTTGAGCCTACCTGTCATGGGCAAGGACACTTTCCACTAGACCAGGTTGCTCTGTGTTTCATCCAACCTGGCCTTGAACATTGCAGGGTTGGGGCCTCCACAGCTTATCTGAGCAACCTGTTCCAATGCCTCAACACTCTCACAGCTAAGAATTTTTCCTAATATCTAATCTAATCTAATCTAATCTAATCTAATCTAATCTAATCTAATCTAATCTAATCTAATCTAATCTAATCTTTCAATTTAAAGTCCTTTTCTCTTGTTCTGTCACTCCATGCCCTTGTCAAAAATCCCTCTCCAGCTCTCTTGTAGGCCCCTTTAGGCACAGGAAGGTGCTGTGAGTTCTCCCCAGAGTCTTCCCTTCTCCAGGCTGGAAAACCCCAAATCTCTCAGCCTGTCTTCATAGGAGAGGTGTTCCAGCCCGCCAGGAGTTTGCATCCTTTTTTTAAAAAACATAGGCAGTCACAGGTCCTGACTGACACTTGGAGCTGCCTCGTTTTTGCCAGACACAGCAATGGGCAGAGCTCCAGAGGCCTTGTCTCAGCACACATTGAGATATCCAAGTTATGGGTTTGGTGTGCAACCAGGATAGGAACCAGTGAGGGTGCCCAGAGTAAGGTCTGAAAAATAAAACCTCTTAGGAACTGGAAAGCGTTCACATTTAGACGGGAATTTGCTCTGGTTTGGTTTTGTTGGGTTGGTTTTTTTTTTCATTTCTTCGATCTTTAAAGCAAAATATTTGACCATGAAAAATTCATTGCCCATAAGGTTATCCTGTACCTCAGCACTGCAGACATGGCAACCTCTGTGTGGGGAGGCAGGCCTATGCTCTGATTTGCTTCTGAAGGGACTGCAGCTTATTGCTGGCACAGATCATGGCACCAGCCATAACTCTCCTGCTACAGTGCCGTGGAGGCAGCGAGTGCTTGTGGAATACCTCTCCCAGGGATCACACAAGCAGAGGGGCTGCTTCTCTAAAGCAAATGCAAACCTTACTGGGGACCCTGCCTGCAGTAACACTCCAGCATCATTCCACCTTTCTGTCCCCGCAGGCCCAGCGACCATGGCGAAGGACGGGGATGAAGCCCCCAGCCCCAGCGGCTGTTGGGGTGCTGCTGGCCCTGGCCCTGCTGGCTCTCATCCACCTGCCCCCACCACCAGCCTGCTCCCTGCTCCCGCTGCCAGCCTCGTCCCCCCCAGGGCCACCAAGGGAGGTGGCTGCCCCCCTATCTGGAGGACAAGCCCTCAGAAAAAGGCTCCCCATGCCCCTCACTCACCTGCAGCAGGAGCAGGCACCTGGCCGGAGCAGGAGGCGGCGGGGGGTGGAGAGGGACACTCCGCCATGGCTCTCTGCTGATGACCTCCAGAAGATGCGGCTGCTGTCCAGTGGGCAGGTGATCTCCAAAACCCGCATCCCTGCCCACGGGCAAATCATGCGAGTGGGGCTGCGTGCTGTGGGGGATGCCAAGGGAGATGCCAAGGGGGATGTTTCACCAGCCAGCCCTGAAGGAGACTGCCAGGATGGGTGCTGTGGGCTCATCAAGCGCCCCCAGGACCTGTATGAGGTCCTGGCCTTCCACCTGGACAGGGTGCTGGGGCTGAACCGCAGCCTGCCCGCCGTGGCCCGGCGCTTCACCAGCCGCCTCCTGCCCTACAGCTACACCGACGGTGCCCTGCGCCCCATCATCTGGTGGGCTCCTGACCTCCAGCACCTGGAGGATGTCAACAATGACCAGAACTCCTGTGCCCTGGGATGGCTGCAGTACCAGGAGATGCTGCAGCGCCACAGACCGATGCTGGCAGCTGGGGATGCTCCCTGCTCCAGCATCCCACACAGCGAGTGGAGCCGCCTGGCCCTCTTTGACTTTCTTCTCCAGGTAGGGCTGGGGTGATTGAGGCCACCTGTCCCATCAACTGTGCCACCTGGGTTCCCCTGCACCTGCAGCTCTGTTGTCTGACCATGCTCTCCTGCTCTGCGGGGTTGCATAAGCTGTGGTTTCTTGGGATGTATTTTCACTCGTCAGCCAACGGGGAACAGCAGAACTTTGTGCAGAAGCACCTTGGCCTGAGTATGGTTCATATTTGGGACTTGCAGGGGAAACACAGGCAGGTTTTGGATGTGGTGAGTCTGTCCTCACATGGGCGAGCTTTCTGCTGTTCATTTTGTGCAGATGCTGGTAGAGGCTTGGGACATTCCTAGAGACATCCCTGGAGCATCCCTAGGGAAAAGCAGCATGTCTTGCACCAGCCCCATCCCATCCAACCTCAGGGAAGTGCTGCTGGCACTGGAAATAAGGAGCCCTGCCCCTTTGGACAGCACCGCCTTCCTCCTCCTCAGCATTAATAGTACTTAATCTTCTGTCTGGAAAATCATACCCTGCTGCTATGAGGGATTACAACAGTATCCCAGAGAGTTATCAGGTCTTGGAGGGCAGCTGTGAGAAGGCAAAAGTGATTTCTGTGGAGAAAAAGAAAGCCTGTTTAGGCACCTGGGGGCTGGTTATCAGACAAGAGAAAACTGCCTGAAAGGGCAAGTATTAATATTAAAAAAAGAAAGAAGGGAAGGAAGAAAAAAAAAACCCAAACTACTAAAATGTGTTCTCCTCATTCTTTCTCTTTTTTTATGGTGGGGGTTTTTTTGTTGGTTTGTTGGGTTTTTTTTGGTTTTTTTGGTGAAGCCTGATCATTAATCTCTATAACCTCAACTATGGCTGGCAGAGGGGGAGCAGTTCTGGCTGAGCTTGGAAATATTTTAGCTGAAACAACCAGAGAAATGAGAAGATTAACCAATCCCCTTCCCTTCCCCAGGCCAAAATGCCACTGAGTGCAGTGGAAAGGCCAAGACTGCAGGAGAAAGTATCTAGTTCTAAGGAGAGTTCCTCTTCAAGGGCTGAAGCAGTGCAATGATAAATCCAAGGGCAATGCACAGGTTCTCCTCAATAATTCTAGTGGAATCCTCCCGTGCAGAAAAGTCATATAAAGAGTCTGCAGGATATTACAGAAGTGGAGCAGCATCTTTCAGAAATGGCTTTAGCATCTCACACCCTTGCTGGGGAAGGAGAAGTTGTGAAAACTGAGCCCTGTTGTACATCGGCATTGAAATCTTGGTAGTTTTCTCCAATTGCTCTTAAAATTTGGCTTCTTCTATGTTGATTTCTCTCGGTGTTTGCCATAAGGGAACCCCCCACTATGTGCAAGGTTTTACTGGGGGCAAAATGCTGAGCCTGGTAGAAAAGAGGCAGCTGCTGCTGGCTTTGTCTTGTGCTTTAAAGAGGGTCAAAAGCAAATAAACTCTGCAGCCACATCCCTTACCTGAGACACCCTCTTCCCAGCCAGGGGGAGAGCAAGGAAACTTTCCCCAGGGGAAGCCATTTGGGGCTGCATCATGACTGGAAAAACCCATCAGATGCGAGGGGATACCCCAGGGTGGGCATAAGAGGGGCTGAAGGTGAGCTTCTCACAGGGTTTGAGCTTGGGTGGGACAAGGTGTGGCTCATGTATTTGTGTTCTATTATATATACCAATACCAAAATTCCCATGAATTAGAGCTGTTTAAGCTCTGGAAAGAAGAAATTAATAGCAAAAAATCAGGGGAGGGCTACGGGAGGAAGGGCTTGTCAGCATGTCAGGGCACTCTCAGCATCTCCACAGCCATCTGATCCCTCTCCTGGGGCTTCACTGGGACACCAGATCTGCCTCCACCTCACACCTCTGCGGGTCCAGCACCAATCCCCCTTGGTTTCACAGGTGCTCGTGGGCGGGTGAGTGGAGCACTGAGCCTATTTCATGTCCCTGTAAGTTATCTCAGG
Source organism: Falcunculus frontatus (assembly GCA_013398115.1). Taxonomy (NCBI): domain Eukaryota; kingdom Metazoa; phylum Chordata; class Aves; order Passeriformes; genus Falcunculus; species Falcunculus frontatus. The sequence continues at coordinate 1,587,566 of VZRV01002221.1, forward strand.
TTGTCTTCACCTTCTGTGCAGCCTGCAAAATAACATAGCAGGTGAGAGAAACTGGCGTGCTGAGCTCTCCAGTAGGCAGACCAAGGAGATGTGTGGAGGAAATGTGATATTTTCTTCTGTTTCCATGTGTTTTGTGACAAGATGCTCAAGCACTTTTTAACTGGAGTGTCTCCCAATGGAGAAATACTGACCTGAGTGCTTCATTAAACCTCAGAAAACAGAGAGGTTTAACAGGCTCCAGTGTGGGACTAATCCTTCTTCTCAAAGGGTTATGAATGGAATGGCCATGGAGATCATAATTCCTGTTTTCTGCAGCATCTTTTCCAGTGCTTGGTCAGTGTTTGAGTTCAGACTGAACTCTCTTTCAAAACACAGCCTGTAATTGTTAATTACCAGGATGAAGGGAATAGGCAGCCACTGTGGGTCACTTGGCTTCTGTCTCGTTGTCACCTGTAGATCCCTTTGGCTCACCCGAGATCTGCTCCAGCCCTCCCAGTGGCTCCAGGAGCCTCTCTGCACACCGAGTCCTGCCTCCTGGGCTGGCACCAGCAACACTGAGCAAGTCAGTGAGTCGGACGTTTTCATGCTGCAACCACAAAATATATTTTATATTTTATATTTTGTATTTTGTATTTTATATTTTATATTTTATCTATTTAATATGTGTTTAAAGGAGCATATATATGTGTGTATATATATATATATACATATATACATATATATATGGGATTTTTTTGTANTATTTTGTATTTTATATTTTATATTTTATCTATTTAATATGTGTTTAAAGGAGCATATATATGTGTGTATATATATATATATACATATATACATATATATATGGGATTTTTTTGTAAACAGGCCTCAAGAGCGGGAGGAGGTGAGGCAGCTCCCCTGCAGGGTCATGTCAACACACAGCCATGGGGAGGTCTGTTGACAGCCAACGAGATCCTGTCTGCCCACAAACCACCCCAGAGGATGTACCAGCTTCTTCTGACAAAGCTGGGGAAGCTCCATAAATACTGAGGCTGGGTCTGACAGAGATTTATGTCTTTTAAAAGCCCTTCATTCCTCCAAGGGTGTGGTTGAAACACTGGAAGTTGCCAAGCAGCACCAGGGTTTCTGCAAGGAATTGGGATGGGAAGCAGGAGGTTTGACAGCCTGGACAACATGGAGACTTTGCAGCACCTGCAAGTGATTAAACACAAATGTAGCTAAAACAAGTCACCGTGGCCCAACTTAAATGTCAGGCATGCTCTGTGTGTGCACAGACTGCTTTTTCCCTTGCCAATGCTTTTCCATTCATCTTTCCACTGAGAGCTGCTCAGGTTACCATAGGGATAGACGAAAGGTTGCATATGTGACAGGAACCAAATGAAACCGTCATCCAAAGCACCAGGACTCGGAAAAAGAAATTATTTCTGAGGTTTCAGACTCTAGGTTTCCTTGGGTGCTTTTGTTGGTTTTTTTAATTCGTTCATCATCATGTACATCTTCCCTTCATTTCAGCTGGAAGCACAACTCCTTCGCTCTGTGCAGATACAGAATGTGGAGGTACCAGGTATCTGAACTCCATCAGAAAAGCCTGTCACCATCACCTTTGTCATCACCTTCTTCATGCCAAAGGGGTTTTGCATGTGTGCTTCCATTCCTCTCACTCACCAGTGTATGCAGGTTTTCCATTGCACAGCTACTGAGGATCCCTAGAAATGTTTTATTTTCCTCTGTACAAGAATAGCTCACAACAGGACCTCCCCATCCCAGGCGCATGTCCCTGCTAAGGTCCCCAAATGTCTTCTGCAGGTTCACGACCGCCTGGACCGCTACTGCTGTGGGTTTCAGCCGGACCCCTCTGAGCCCTGCGTGGAGGAGATGCTCCATGAGAAGTGCCGGAATCCAGCAGAGCTGGTCCTGGTCCACATCCTGGTATGTCTCCCTGCTGTCCAAGGGCTGCTCTGGGGCTAACTCTGGGAGGCACTTGCAGGGCTGAGGTGGTAGCAAAGGGAATGTAGGCCCCATGGTGATACTGGGTCCCTAGTGGGAGGTGTGCCCGGGCATGGAGGGACCTAAACTTTGGCATCTACTTTCCCCCAAATACTCTCAGGCTTTCTCACTGCATTAAGCAGCCTAAACCCCCACATTGGTGGCTCTCTGCAGTAAGTGAACTTCTCCTTCCCATCCTGCTGGCAGGTCCGGAGGAGCGCGCCATCCCGCCTGGTGTTCATTGACAACGCGGGCAGGCCACAGCATCCCGAGGAGAAGCTCAACTTCAGGCTCCTGCAAGGCATAGACAGGTAGGAATGTGCAGTGCTGGGTGAGGACTGAGCTGGCACACACCGGATGTCCAGCAGCCCTGTGTGTGCTCACCTTCTTGCTGCTCGTGGCTGCCCTGGTGGGGCATCCCTGTGAATCAGGGCCACCTCCCACCCAGAACAGGGTGGCTGGGTAGGCTCACAAAAACGTCCCATGTGCCCCTGCCCTGAGACTAACTCTTTATTCTGCTCTGGGTGGCTGATGGCAGGCTCCAAAGCCTATTTCCCCTCTTTAATTGGCAGCTGCACAAAAATAATGAATAATCAGGTATTTCAGCATTTCTTGCGCCATTGCCCATGAGGCATTTTGGCATGCAAGAGGCCTCTTGATTTGGAATTTGTTTGGATCCGTGTCTGATGGAGTTATCCTGCATGCTCGCCATGGGCAGAGTTTTAAGCAGGCTCCTCATCCTGCGTTCCTCTGGGTAGACGTGCATTTCCTCTTGAAGCATCTTTGCTCAAGTGCCCTGCTGCTCCCTTCCTCTCTGCTCAGCCTTCCCTGGATAACCCCTTCCCTCCCTGTCTCTTCTGCTCCTCCACTGCAGCTTCCCAGCGGCGGCGGTGGCCACACTGCGGTCGGGCAGACTGCAGAGCCTTCTGCTGGACTCCCTGCGCCTGGACCGGGAGCTCTGGGAGAGCCAGGGCGGCGCCGAGGGGCTGAGACCCCTGCTCCGCACCATTGACAGGCGGGCACGTGTCCTGCTCCGCCACATCCAGGAGCACAACCTGACGCTGTTTGAGGACTCACCGCGCTGAAGCTACCTCCAGCTGGCTCAGAGTGCCTGCCTTGCACATTCCAGCAGCCATGGGTGGACCTCATGCCCTCGGCACGGATGTTATGAGGCTCCGTGCTGGTGCTTGGCTCTCCACAAGGTGTTTCCCCCCACCTTGTAGGATGCTCTGGAGAAGCAGATGGAATCACAGGGAGTCAGAAAGATAGGGAGGAGATGTCTCCTAAGACAACCCATAACTACTTGAGAAAGGCAACAGTCATCAAGCTATGGTCTCAGCATGGATTTTCAAAGGAAGGGCGCATCCATGATGGTTTTTGGGTGCCTTCACTCACACACACACAAACACACACAGCAACTGTGAAAACCGGAGGCTTGAACAGTTGAACAGCTGACAGGGACCCTGGGAAGAGTTAAAGAAGCAGTGGAAGAAGTCACTGGCAGCCTTTCCATGGTTTGTACTGGGCTTTTTCATGATGCCATCACTATTTCCAAAGCATCCCAGGCAGAGAGGCAGGGGGAAAGCAGAGGGGAGCTTTCTAAGTGGATTAAGTAAAGACAAGACACTAGAGCTGAGCTCTGCCTTACTCCCAGGCACACATCTCCTCTTCTGCAGGGGGAGAGTGTGAGCCACTGCCTGAAGCTGGGACTAGACAGGACCCTGGAGCTCAGCAGCACTGGGCAGCAGCTGCCCTCACGTAGCCCATGGTACCATCCCCAGTGAGAGCCACGTGCTGTGTGCCATGTGCCATGATCCCTGCATGTGCCTTGGTGGGCCTGGGCTGCTGCCAAGGCATGCTCTCAATGTTGGATTTGAAGATTTAAATCTCTCATTCACTCTTTCCCTTCACTGTCAGGGGATTAAAGGCAAAACTACCCCACTTCTGAAAAGCACTCCTGGCTGCTCTCTTGGGCATGACTGCATGTAGTTCTTCCCCAGGCTTGAAGAAATATGTTTCAACAAAAATGCCAGGCTATTTTAGCAGAAGGCAGTCAAGTTCAAAATGCTTTCTGAGCATGCTGGCACCTCTGGCAGAGCCCATCCTGCTCCTGTCACCCCTCAGGCTCTTGCCCAGCAGCTCACTGTGATGAAGCACAGCAGCATTCCAGCTAGGCAGGTCCTCAAGTGTCAGGGCTGAGAGATAATTCAAAATCAAAAGGAGCAGGAGAAAAAAAAGATGCAGGGATGAGCTCTATCATTCCCTGCAGTGTGTTTCCCAGCTGACGCATGCAGTCAGTGTTTGCTTGCCCAGAGCAGTCAGTTCCTGGCCTGTGGGTTTATGGTGTGCCACCAGAAGGCTTTTTAAAGGGGTCTCTGGGAGCAGCCCTCCATTTCTCCAGTGTTACAGGCAGAGCTTTCATGCTTCAGGCACTCAAATTCACTTGTGCCTTTGGAAAGTGTCCGTGAGACTGGCATGGGTGCCCAGCTGCACCATGGTGCGGCTGTCCCATTGCAATAGCTTTGGAGAACATGGCCATCCATGCAGTGGGAGAGGAAAAGCTGGGTATGGATACCTTCCCTGCTCCATCCTTCTCAGCACTACGTCAGTTTGAGAGCCTGCGAGGGGATGCTTTAAAACCCATGCTGATAAGCACAATCAATTACCTTTTTTTCCCCTTTTCCCTCTTGCCAAAGAGAGGGTGAAGCGAGACGTGGGTGACATGAATCAACAAGCAAGCATGAGTGCTCTCAGGAAGCAGCAGCACTCAGCATCACAGGCACAGCAGCATCCAAAGTACCATCAGCTTGTTCCTGGAGTCCTGCCCTCCAAATAGCCAGGGAGAGCCTTTCCCCCAGCACTCTCTCCACCCCGTGACTTATCACCCCATTTGCTGCACCATGGGATGGATGACGGTCATGGAAGCCCTGCTAAAGCCTGAATCATGGGAATTTATTACTGGGAGGTGAGCTTAGCTTGTAAGCTTGGAAGAGAACAAAATAACTCATCCTGGGTCCTATGAAAAACCATACCCAGGCATGGCTGTGTAAGAGTAAAGAATACTAAATGTAACAGAATTAAATACAAAAAATACACTGTGGAAAAACTGTGGGGTAACAAGAGCATTAGTTAGGATGTGCAGCATCAGTCAGAGTCTTGTTTTTTCTCATTAAAGGGAGAAATTTCATTAAAAGAGAGGTTTTCATCCCATGTAAGCCAAGTTCTAAGCAAGAATCAAGAGACAGGTGGGGGATCTGCACAGTGGCCAAAGCTGTGGACTTTGCTGTGCCGGACCAGCAGCTTTTCCCTTGCCTCTGGTTGCATCTGCTCGACCTTAACATTGCATAAGGAAGTGGGGGTTTTTTGCATTTCTTTAGTTGTAACGTGAGTTTGCTGGCTAACCACATGTGGGAACATCTGTAAGCAGTTATACATGTGAATAAAAATCCCTCGTGATTTAACAAAGAACCATGTATGGATAAATGAAAGAAGCAAAAGCCAAGATCTTGCTGAGACTGATCATTAATCTTCTCTAATTAATCCGTTTTTCCATGGGCTTGCCTATGTAACCAGCACAGGCTCTGAACTGCGGTCATGGCTGTTCAGAGGAATCCTGTGGACTGCTTGCGTCAGCCTTTACCATGTTGTGCTGGGTTCCGTTTGCTCCAACGTGTCATGTTTCCTATGATAACCTTACTTTTGTGGTTATAACTAGTTTATAGTTATAAATATTCATGTGGGGCCATGCTTGACAAACAAGATTTCATCTGAGCAGGGATGCTGTCTCACCAAATTTTACTGCACATCATCATGGATCATGTTGGGGTGTGGTCACAAAAAAAGATTGTCCAAACCGGCTGCAGGATGGCTTTGTTTTTAAGAAGGCAGCAGCAGCAGCTAAGCAAGGGAAAAAGCAGTAGAGAAACAAGGGCTCCTTGATGGGGGAAATCCCTGCAGCATCCTCCTGCTCACCCTTGGCACCCTTGTGCTCCGAGAACAGCATTTGGGAACATGGGCACGCACCTCCACAGAGCTCCACCAGGAGGGAGCTGCTTCATTCCGCAGTGATCCGAGTGCCATGGTCCGTGTTTAACAGCTCTCTGGCTGTGCATAGCCCTTCAGCTGGCAGAAAATGGGGCTGGGAGTTGGAAGGCAGAGGCCAGATTGGCTCCAACATGCCAAGCACACGCGCTCACACACGCGCATGCAAACACGGCGTGTCACTGCTCCTGTTCAGCCTGATCCTAACCCCCCCAAAGCTGGCGATCCCCGGGCACCCCCACCAGCCTGCTCCAGTGCTTTGCTGGCCTCACCTTCCGTAAACGAAATGCCCATTTGCTGCATTTAAGGGCCGCTTCTTGAGCTGGACACAGGACACTAAATATCCTTTTCTGCAGCTCTATATGGACCTCACAGAGTAGCCCCAGCACTCGGTGAACCCACCCAGTGGCCAGGGGTGACACTAGTGGGGTGGCACTTAGGCATGAGATGACCCACCCTTGTGCTTCCTTCCCCTCAAGGCTGAGTTGTCACCCCCACGAGATGCTCTGCAAAACCCACCCAAGCATCCCCGTGCCACACAGGGGAAGCGTGGGCTGACTGCTGCCTGAAAGGCAAGAGCTAGCAAGTAAATCCAAATTTATTGTTAAATCTCTGGATATAAAAATAATCTGGCTTTTAGAAAGCAATTTATTTATGCTTTCAGTACTTACTTAAATATTTATGTGAAAAAGGAAAAAAAAAGTCTGCTCTGACATAGGACTATTGTAGCAACGGTCTTTGAGATTAATGGAAGTAAATTAGCCTGATGTTTTATTTACATCCAGAAAAGCAATAGATAAACCCTCCTTGTGATGGATTTTCTTCATTAGCTGGGCAAACGCCTAAGGTACAGCTCTTGACATTGTTTCTTCCATGTGGTTAGACAAACAGTTTATCAAAAGAACATAAAATTGTCAGGAAAAGAAGCAGATTAATGGCCAGTAAAGTGAAGATCACTGAATTTATGATATAAGTAGCAGTAATCAGTGGAGCTCAAGAAATGGCTTATTAGATAACCACCATGTACACACACAGAGAAGTGCTGAACCCCCCCCGGATCTGCCGCATTGTCAGCAGCTGCTTCCCAAATCCCAGTGGGGTGGTCTCCACACTGAAACTTCACCTCCCTCCTCCTTCCCTCCTTTTAGGTCTGGGTTTATTCTGTAACTCTCCCATTTGAGCTTGTGAACATACAATTTCCTCCCAATTAAAAACCCTTAAGACTTCAGAGATGATAACCTTGTCTTCATGTCTGTGCTGCTGTAACCATTTCTGCAACCTATTTTGGCAATTTTGGCTGCTTTTACACCAGCGATAATCATGCCAATATCAACAACAATAATGCACAGGTCTTATGATTCTTTGTAAAAAGTCCCCCAGCATTAGCAGCTTATGGATCCCATATGGCTCCTGCAGCAATTACCTCTGGAAGGATAATTACCTGTCAGATAAGGCAAATGGAAAAAGGAGACAGGGAACCTGGGAGAAAGGAAACATTCCTGGGGATGGCAGAGGGGCTGTGCTTGTGGGTTCCCAAGGTCTCTGCCCTGCCAGGCATGGACTCAGGTTTTCAAGCTTCAGAAGAGGGATTTTGGGTGCAAGGACGACTAAGAAACATGAGTTTAACTGGTGCCATGAATCTTGGTCTCCGAGTGCTGTCTCCAGCAGGTGGCATTGGCTCGACAGGCTGTCTTTTCCCACTGCTTGCCAAGAGCATCTTAAAAGTTTCATCTCTGGACTGGCTGATTTCAAGCTGCTAAAGCATCATTAATTCCCTAATTCCTTTGCAGCCTAATCTGCCCAGCTGTACTTTCTATCTCTTCACCAGCACCACCTTTTCCCCGCCCATTACTCTCTTTCCAACAAAAATCCAGATTTGTGGAAGCAGAGCGTTGCTCCATGCTGGGAGCAAGACAGAGCAAGCGGCTGCTTGAAGAACAAAATGCCACAGCACCCAGGGCTCTTCCCACCCTAGTGTGGACCCAAGTGTGGAGCCAGGTGCACAGCACTCACAGGATTTTTGGACTGAAGATCTCAAATGGTGGTCAAGTCCAGAAGTTTTTCCCTAGAGCTATTTTGGATAGCTGCTGCTTTGGTAGGATTGTCTATGCTGCAGAGGACTCAAAGTTCGGGACATTTTGAATGGGCCCTGCAGCTGTCCCTGGGATGGATTTTAAAAAGATACATCTCTTAGAGCTGTGTGCATCCAACTGGCAGATAACACAAATCCAGCCATGCTCTGGGGCTTTGAAATCCACTGGTTTGTAAGCAAGGCAAGCCAAAGAAGGGAACAGCCTCTCCCAGAAAGGAGCAGTTTTCTATCCCCAGACTATCACTGTGTGGTCCCTGGGGATTTCCCTGGTTTTTTTGCTTTGCTCCTGACTAGAGGATCAGCCTCACTTTTTCTCCTCTTCCGAGCTGAGCCAGTTTTTATTGCCCTGGGCCACACTCAGCATCACTAATCCAAGAGATGACATGGGTGCAAAGGGATTTCTTGCATCTGGCACCCTGGGGACCCTCCTGGGACCCCCTGCTGCCAGCCACCCTCAGGGTGCTGCTCGTGCCCCCATGCATGGGGCGGTGAGGCAATGCGTGTCCCTCCAACTTCTGACCATGGCTTGGGTTTGGATACCACATGAGCTTTTTTCCCCTCCTCAGTCCCTATCCAAGTTCCAGGTTAGGCAATTGGACTCACCATTTTACTTCCTTTTGGGATGGGAGGCTGTAATTGGTGATGTCTCTGCATCACCAGGCAGGAGGGAGGTTCCTGTGGCAGGAGAGATGAGGAGAAGGAAGGACTGAGACATCAGCTCTTTTCTTTCAATCTGTGAGTTTCCCTGCCAATACCAGGAACTAATATGTCAGTCTGCAGAGGTATTAACGCAGCACATGGGCTGCCTGGCCTTTCCCCAGCTGTCTGGAGGAGGCAGCGTGTGGTGATGCCTTCAGGAAGCACCTAAAAGGGGTGGGTGAAGATTTTTCTCACTAGGTGCTCAGCGCTGGGAAAGCAAAGAGAAATTCTCCATGGGCAATGGTTCAATCCTGTCCCCAGTCCAGCCAGATGAATATGGTAGGGTTTCAAACCAGGTACAGGGTTTGAAAGAGCCAAGAGAGAGTCAGCCCAAGGGAAACCTGAGTCCTGACTCTGCAGAGAAATGGAACAGGATGTGCCCATGCAGGGGCATTTCCCTGGCAAGTCGTGAGCACGACTCCATGGTGCTGCTGGCCAGGCTCTCTGCTTGAGCAGGCATGGCACCACCTCTTCCAGTCCTGCTTTTCAAGGGAGTTTTGCTCCCTTGGATTTAATGTTTGGCCATATCCAAGCAGGGATGGACTTTTTATTGAGGATGAGGTGAGTGGATAGAGTGGCGCAGGCTACACTGTAAATGTTGCCGTATTTTTGCACGTGTTTGATTTTAATTGCCCATTCTGGGCATCTGGGAAAGCTTGGAGTAAGCAAAGCATGTCACATCCCAGGGCTCTTTATGTACATAAACAATTGGAGGTTTATTGCCTTAACCTTCCCTGAAACAAGTTCTTGGCTCCTCTGAGTTAAATCCTGGGGGAAAAAAAGGGATCTAATAAGCTGAGCTGCAGATTTGGGCTTCTAGGAAGCACATCTACGTGCCAACAAGATACCAGGAGGCTGAGATTTGCCACAACTGGGATGAATCTTTTTTAATGGCTTTCGTTCAGTTCACCGGGGTCTGCCAGCTCTGCTCCTTGCCAACAGTAAATAGTCTGGGAGCAGGGAATTGGTGATTACATTAAATTTAAGGCAATTCAGCATGGTTTTACTTGATTTGGAGTGTGGGGGAGAGGTGGCACTACATCTATGCACAGAATGGACAGGTTAGGTCAGACACTTCCTGCTTTATTGTCTGAACATGAAACATGGCATCCCAGGGAAAGAGCCATAATTAGGTGTTCAGGAAGAGTTCATCCTGCCCATTTGAGTCAAAGTTGTAAAATGAGAGGGCAGAGATCAAAGGCTTCTACCGAAGGTCAGAGCAATTTGCTGAGGAGCTTAACTGGAGGGTAGCATTCAGTGCCCATGCAGGGGCATCATATCAGCCGCAGCCTCTTCCCTGCCTTTATTTTTACTCCTCTTCCAGAAATGGGAAACAACCAATGGGTGGGAGATATGTCTACTTCAGCTGGGCATGGCCTTTTCAAGCCTGATCACAGTTCAAGAGGTGGGAAAAAAAGCTCCAGAAAGGCACAGCCGTGCTTCTGTGGTGACAGGCCCTGGGTGGGCAATGTGGCTTCACATCCTGGGGCTCCACTCCAGCTCAGCCCCAGGCTGTGCAGAGAGAAAATCTGCTCAGTCCTTCCCTTCCTCTCCCACCTGGTGATGCTTTTGCACTTACCCTTCTAAAAAATCTCATCTTCCTGGGGCGTTTTGATTGCTCTAGGTAGAATGCTGCCCTTTTTATGCCTGCAGTGTTATCCCTTCCCCGCCCCTGCCTGCTGGAGCTGCCTCTTGCATGCTGCACAAAGCAGCCAGGCACTGTCTTCTGTTTTAATTGCTTTTGCCCACCTCCTGGCTTGCCCTCACATTAGCTTTAGGGCTTGTGGGGCAGGGGAAGGGCTTGGAAATATGGAACATTTGGATGTTGAGAGGCAGGGGAAGGAGGGTAAGTAGGTACCCACTGGCTTGGTGGTTTCAAGCCCTGGTGTGGTGGGAGCAGATGTGTCATTGCAGGCACCTGCATGGATATGGGCAATAATTTCTCTGTCTTTGCAGAGCTATGGCCTTGAAGTTTGCCTCTTTTATTCTGTAGGGACCACTGACTGTAGAAAACAGATGTCATCTGTCCACAGTGCCTTGTAAATCAGATTTTAATCATCTCAGGGAGAGGTCTGTCTCCAGCTGAGTGCTGCAAACCAGGTCTGCAGGAGTTACTCTGCAAAATTTACATTTCAGAGATAGGTTAGTGATTAGGGCCCCAGCTTCATACCAGGGAGGCTGAAATCCAATTTCTCCCCCTCTCACAGGTTTCCTGGCTGATGGCGGAAAATAGCTTAGGCCATGCCTGAATTGATCAGGTAAGTGCAGATCTGTTCCTCACCTCCCAGCTGACCTCCCTCCCCAACACACTCACTCTGCAGCGTATCTGCATCCAGCGTGGGCACAGAGGCTCCCGTAAGGACACCACTGAGTCAGGACCAAGAGAGGCACCTCCAAGATCCAGTTTTGCTTCATGAAAAGTGAAGCCACAGATTGCAGAGGCGCTGGTGTTGGAGTTGCTGTCTCCTCCAGCGCTGCCAGTGCCTGATTCACACCAGCTACAGGCTTGCCTGGTGGATAATACGTGTGTTCCAAGGGCTGCTGCAGTAGGTTGCAGTGGGCAGTGGGGGAGAGAGCCAGGGAAGGGAATGGCACAAGATCTGACTCTCTCTGATCCTGTACAGCCCTTACACAGTTCTGTAAGGCAAACTATGTATTCCTACAATAATAAAAGTGCGCTGCCGAGGATGGTCACAAATACAGGTGAACTGTCCTTGTCCCTTTTTTCAAATCATTATATATTGCAAAATCATTGCTGGTATTACAGGGAGGCTGCAAAGCAACCTCTTTGTGAGTAAAGAATCAATAATTTGTTTTCTTCTTCCTTGCATGAAAACAATAGCATAAAGTCATGTTGGTTTATTAAAAAGGCAATACCCTCTGAGCACAAATGGCAAGGCTGATCACAGTCTGTCCGTGGGGAGATACAGCTCTTTTATCCGCAGCCTCTGTGGACTTATTTTTCAAAAAAGAGCTTAGCAAAGCCTCTAAACACATGGTTATTTATTAGTTGGCATTGCCAAGTTTTGACCCCCATCAGAGGAACCCGCAGGGGCAGAGCAGACGGAGCCCAGCATTACCTGCTGGAAGCTTTGAAACAAATCTCTGCCCCTTCTCCTCCGTCCTCAAAAAGGAGATTTGCCAGGCAGGATGGCTCCTCACAGCTGTACCAGGTCACTCACCCCTGCCATTTTACCCAAAAGAAGGGCATTCATCCTCCCAGACTGTGTATCATCACATCACAAGAGGGTGGTTTGAGGAGTAATCCTGGGATGAGTCAAGTCCTGTCAGCTCATCAAAACCCAAATCTAATGGTTATAATGATGCAACCATTAATTTCTTGAACATGATGCCATTAGAGTTTAAGCTTTTGCAAGGGTACAGGAGAAGAAATTAGCCTCCTGTCAGCATCTTCTGACACGCTGCAGAAGCAAACCTGCATCCTTGGTTCACACGAGTCAGGGCAGCCATCACGCATTTTGCACAAAATCTTTCTCCCTCACCTCTGCAGTGCAGTGGAGGTTGCAGCTGGGCCACACGTTAATTAACCGGACGGGGTGAGGCAGCATGGCTTGTGTGGAAACCATTTAATGGGGAATTAGTAAAGGAAATACCCCCTTGTCCCCCACCTTCCTGCCCCTTACACACCCTCGGGGAGTTGTTCTGCACGGTATCTCCATGGAGCTACTTGGGCTGGAGCTCTCTAAAGCTTTGGGCAGGGCTCATGAGGCTGGTGTGAGGTGCCTGACGAGAAAATTCTGGAACTAAGGGCACCACAGCTAATTTGTAAAAATGGGCTAATAAGGGGTAGTGTGGTACCCAGCTAATGGGGAGAGCCCAGGCCCCACTGCGTAAGCCCCCCACAGTTCTGGGATTCATTTTAATTAGCACTCAGATATCAGACAAGAAGAGAAAATATTCCCCATCTTTTTTCCATAAAGATTACATCATTCATTCAACCAACACCCTAATGAGGCACCAACAGACGCACAATGAATAAATATTTTTAAAACAGTTAACTTAAACATTAAAAAACACCCCCATCTCTGCTCTGTAGGTAGTGTTTGTGGAACCAGGCTGGAGTGGAGAGAAGGTGGAACTCCCCCTTTCCAGAAGAGCAAAGGAGACTGCAGATGAAACCAATTCTTGAGCTGGTTTCTAATGAGGTGCTGCAGCTTTCCCAGGTGGATCAAAGAAACTAAAATCCTTGGGCAAAATAAATATTTCCATTCAAATCCTATTAGTCTTCCTCTTCCCTAATCTTCCCCCCAAATCCTTATCCCCGACCCAGATGCTCAGCCCAGTCTCAGTTATGAGGATGCTGGGACTGAGGGGTCACACCTGTGTCCAGGTGACACTGTGTCATCAGGAGGATGCTGGGGCCATCACCTTACTGGAGCCCAGGGAGCCCTCACTGAGGCTGGCTTTGTCCTACATCCCTCCAAGAGATCCTTCACTTGTGGCCCTTCTCACAAGCACCATCATTTCTCCTTTCTTTCTTCCTCTGCAAAGGAAGAGAATTTAAAGCTTAAATCCCGCTGAGAAATTAAAAAATCATAGGTCCCTTGAGACACAAAGTACAGCTAAACCCAACTGCATGAGCAGGGAAACAGCTTTTCTACACGTTGGGGGAAGTTTGGCAGGTAGGAAGATATTTCTCAGCTGAACACTCTTCCCCTGGTTTGGATTAATAGCTTGGGTCCAACTTCACTACTCCCATAACAAATAAATACTAAAACATAACTAGTCCAAGAGAAGAAGTATCTGCTGGATGTCTTTTCAATACCGTATTTTTTTCCTCTGTAAAGCATTCCTCTTTTAAAAGCTCCCTGGCTCTTCACAGCTTATTTTCCTTGGATTTTATAGAGATGTCGGTACCAAACGCATGCAGGCAGCTAAGCTTCCAGGTGGCAACATATACAAGTGAGGAAAAATACAAGGCAAGACGTTCCCAGCAAAACAATGTTTAATTTACCGCTTGTGAATTATCCACGAGGAGACTTAGACTTTTTTTTTTTTACATAGTCAGCTATTAGTCAAAATTATTTTACACTCTGGAAGCCTCCATCACCTGTGTCCGCAGCCCCTCTGCAACCATCCCTGTCACAGGCTTCTCCTGCCCAAGGGGATGGAGGTTTGCATGGTTTTTCTCCATGGTTTTGGAATCTTCTCTAGCTCCAGAGAAGACCCTACACTGAGATTAAGTTGCCATTGTGTCGGAGCAGTGGGGGAAGTTATTAAACAAGAACTCAATGTATCATTTGTACTTAAACTAATAAACAATAGATGTTCCCTCCAAAAGTAAAGGAACAGCTAATAAAACACTCACAAGCTCTGCCTTTCAACCCTAATAAAATCCCAGAAAGATGTCAAAGAAATCCTTAAACCCAAGCATTGAACTCGATGCTGAAACGTCAGCCCCCAAATGTGAGAGGAATATGTCCATTTCCTCAATGTGCCTGGGAAGAGACAGAGCTTGGACGGCTTAATCTTTCACTTTTGCCATCAGATAGAACAAAATGTTTCACCTAAAACCCAGTAGTTACAAATCAGGTCCTTGGATGTCTGTAGAGAACTCCTCGAGCAGTTCTCAGCTCCAGGTGTGGAATGAGTTTGGACAAACTTTTATCTCCATTTTAGCAAAACAGAGCAAAACATGTTCTACTCCACATTTCTCTTTACAGTCGTCTCAAATGAAACCCTTAATCATGTGTCCTTTTTTTATTCACTGCACTGTCTCTGAAGATGGGAGGAAAGAAAGTAAATGTGGAGAACAAAGGGGAACGTAAGTGGCTCCACCGAGATAACCCTCTTGTGTGGCAGAGGTCCTCTCTCTGGGTGGAGAGCTTGAAACACCTTGAGGAGCAAACAATTCTCATAAATGATGGGGAGCAAGGCCAGCACACCCACAAGTTCTCCAGAGTCCTTCGACCTGGCCAGGAAACAGTGGAAAAGGACAGGGAAGCTGCCACCAAATGCAGAGAGGCTTTAATCCCACTTTTGCCGAGAGTCCAAGAGCAAACTTTTGAAGTGGGAGGTGATGCATCAGTCCCATCCAGACCTGGCAAAGCCTGGCCTTGCACCATTGGTGCAAGCCCATTTGGTCCTTTTCCTGGCTTGCTGCTACTCTGTTGGCACCAGGGGAGTGGCTGATGAGAGCTGGCAGGAACCTGAGCACGTGTTTGAAAGACAGAGAGAAATGGGAAAGACGTGGCATTAATTATGATGGCTTGGGACCAGCTGGAACTGTCGAACTGAGTTAACTGAGGAGAAAATGGCTCACAGCTCAGGGACAAGGTGACCTGGGGGGCTTGGCAGGGGACACCAGATGAAAACCACCATCATGTGCCAACCCCCCGCTCTTTCCCAGCCTCAGCCCTGGAGCATCACTCTGGTGTCACCACGGATGCAGCTTGGATAGTGGGAAACAGAGGGAGCCCACTGTCAGCAGCACTTTCTTTTGAAGCCCTGCCATCACATATGGGATCCCAGACTGGCAGAGTTTGAGCTGCCTTCTTAGCTAAATTGGGAAATTAATTACCCTGAGCCACACCTCCAAGTGAACAATGGCAGCTTGGTCTTGGTGATGCCTAGTCTCGAGCAACTAAATCAAGCTCAGCGGAGCAGTCCAGAGCCTCATCGCTTGGTGTGCTGCAGGACCATGGCTTCCAGTAGGCAGGATGTTAAAAGAAACACCGTACGTTGAGGTCTGAAATACCTGGAGCTCTTGGTGACTGCAGAGCTGGGCTGGGGTAGCAGCAGGTGCACGTCAGGTGGGTGTAGAGGTACCAGTGTGGTTATTTAAATGCTTGAAATGGAAATGGACAAAACGTATTAAAATAAATTGCACTGGGGTTATGCTTCTTGTTGTCTCTGCTTCAAGCTGTAGATTTGCAATTAGTTTGCCTTAATGGATAGTTTACATTTTTAAAGCATTTCAAAACACTTCAGCTTAAAAACATGCATTTCCAGTCTGTTTTGATTTCATGGTGAGGAACAGGTTCCCCTGCAAGTCAGGGAGCTTCAGAGTTAAACAAGAAACAGATCCCTTTTACCATCACTTTCAGATTTCCCCTTCTGCTGTATATCCCTGCAAAGGTAAGGAGGCTCCCAAGGCAGTCCAGGTGGCTGGAGCCCCCCACTATGGCAGAGCCCCAGCCAAGGTGGCTGTGCCTGCAGCGCTGCACACGTATTCCATGGAGCTCTGCATTGGTCTCCTTCCCGGTAAGCAATGACATTCAAGGGCCTGATTTTTATTTATTCCGCTGCAACCCGTGTGGTTGTTTACATGAAAGCAAAGGGTATGAAAAAAGCTATCAGACCAGAACAGGGATAAAAAGGGAAAAGCTCCATGCAGCTACAGCTGGATGCACTGACTGCACCTGGCTGTGTTCAGGCATGTTTGCTTGCTCCTGAAGCTGTTGATCACCTAATGGTGATCTGATTTTCCTACAGATTATATGGGATTGGCTGTAAGGCACTCTTTAATTCCACCAAGCAGAGAGGGTTTCCAGGTAAATGGCTTGTCTGGCCTGGAGCAGTACAAACTGAGGGGCACTACTGCTCCACGTGGGTAATTCTGTGGGTCTTTTTTCCTCCTGAAATGTTACTGCTTTGAAAGAGAGCTGAGAAAGCAGAGCCAAAATCCTTGCCGAGAACTGTGCAGCTTATTTGTGTGTGGTGCTTACCTAGGCAGCCCTCAACGGAGCTACTGGGGAGAATGGATCAAACTGGCCACCAAGCAATATGCTCTTGCTTTTAATGGGATAAGGATTAACTCAGCAGGAGCAGGGTACCTCAGCTTTTCACCTTGGGAAAAGCCACACAGGCAGCTATGTCCATCACAGCCTGGTGTTACCTACCTGCCACCCTTCCCTACACCACTGCCACAGTGAGTGTACTCTGCTGGTCAGAGATTTCCTACACCTGGGATGTAAGAAATACGTTGGTTTTTTCCTGAGGAGAACACTCTTAAATTAGGTCCTTGCTCAGAAAGGTGATGACACCTAGAAGGAGAACATGCAATGTAGAATATGAAGCTAATTACTCTTTGGTAGTTTTCTTTCTGCCTACAAGCTTTGCAGCTCAGTTTTGGGAGGAAAAGGCTACCCTGAGATTCCCACCAAAAATTCTGCACTGCAGACAGGCACCATCAGGTCAGCCCCACCAATTTCCCAGCCCATCCTCTAGCCAGGGGAAAGGAAAATGGTCTAAATAAACCACTGTTTAATGAGAAACCTCCCTCTAGACACTAATCAATTATAGAAAATAATTTCAAAACCAGTTTTGAATGGAAAGATAGCTCTGGATTTTAGATATTTCATCAAAAAGTCTCCTTAATAGAGCTTGGTACTTTGGTTTGGTTTGGTTTGGTTTGGTTTGGTTTGGTTTGGTTTGGTTGGGGGTTTTTTTGTGGAGGAAGGAAAAGTTGTCAGAGAAACAAAATGCGTCTCACAGACACAGTTGGGACATGTGACTGTGGTGTTTGGCCCTTTGGAGCTGCAGCAGAAATGTCTCTTTGTCCCCCTTCTCCAAGGACACAGCATCTTCCAGGCATCAGCATTAGCCAGAGGATGTCCTACAGAGTCACCTCCTGCCCAAAATTTAGCTAGTGAGAGGTGGGAAAAGAACAAGAACCCAAAGCATCTGAAACCCCCTCTCCCAGACAACTGAATCTCATTCTTCCCCCTAAGCAAAAGGCATTTCAAATTGCTCCTCTGAAGCATCATCACCATCCTGAGGAAGGAATTTGGAGGAAGAAGAAAGGAAGGAGGTTTTTCACAGCTGTCTGGCTCTGAAACTGACAAGTATTCATGTGTGGAGGAAAGCGCCTCTGTCAGAAGGAAACAGATGAAAAAAATGTTTATGAAATATGGAGGGCAGCACTCATCTTCCATTGTCCTGCAGAAGCACTGCTGTCAGGGGCTTCCTGGCCACAGCTGGAGACACACAGGTGTTTTCTCATTGAGCTCTCTCCCTGCTCCCCTCTGCCTAAAGTCCAGCTCAAATTTTTCCTCTTCTAATGGCAAAACAGAAGATGAAATCTAGAGAAGAGCAAATAAAAAAGGACAAAGTAATGGAGAATGATATAAATCCCTGAAACAGAGGAGCAGGATTGGAAAGAAGGCTTGTACAAACAGCAAATCTTGGAGTGCCTGGCTAAAACAAAAAGCTTGAACATAAAGTCCTCTGCTGGTGTCTCACCTGAAAAATAGAGATCTTCCAGTAATTCACTCCAGATTACAGCTTCCCACGTGCCACCTACCTCTCCTCCATGTTTCTTGAAGTGAGAATCCCACAAAAAACCCAGATACATTTCATGAAAACCTCAGCCAGATGGCCACCAGTGTCTCTACCCTGCTAGGCAGCTTGAGCAGCAGCCTGAGCCTGTGTCTCCTGAGCCAGGTCTGTCACACCTCGCCACCCACACAAGCAGACCTGGCCCGGGGGCTGGTGGGTAGGGAAAGGCCAGTATCCAGCTCTGGTTTTTTAGCACGGATGAAATCACCCCAAAGCAGGAGATCCATCGGAGTCCACACAGCAGCTGCTGCTCCAGCATCTACTCATGGATAGCAACGGGGACCTGGCAGGTTTTTGCCAGGCAGATTGAAGAAGCAGGAGGAACTGACTCATCACAGAAACATCACACCGCTAGGAACATCCACAGGACAACACTGCTGGAAATCCACAGCGGGAAAACAACATTGCTGCTGGGGATGGAATGCCTGCAGACTGTCCCACCTCCATCCACCTTACCCACACACTGGCGGGCTCTTGCCAGACGCTGGGATAATATTAAAGCAAGGAGAGACAAAGGAGCAGGGAGTCTCTAGAGCAGAGAAGAGAGATGTTACCCTGAGTGGATCTGTCGGAGGATGCTACATTATGCACACAGGGACATGGCTAACCCAGAAGGTAAATCAGGCAATTGGAGCGAGCTGTTTGAATACACACCCAACAAAGGGAAACTCAATTAAATTTTAAAGGCAACACATTTGAAAATGGCAGGACTAAGCGGCATTTAAAGGTGGCGATCGTTGCCAAGTTATTTCAAGCAAACAGGAGGCTATTCCATGCATCTGTTTGAACGTGCCAACAATTAATTTAGTAATCAGCATGTTTTGAAGGGACGACTTGAGAAAGTGGCAAGCAGGGCTAGGCCCTCAATCAGTGTAAATTCACCATGGCTTTCTACGTCGCAGCCAGCCCCACGCTAGCAGAGGGTTTGGCTGAAAGCCCCTCAGGAGGGACATGCTGGGGGAGGTGACTTCTCTTACATAAGGACGGTGATGTGCCTCACACACGTGCAGATGGTGATGCTTCTCATACCACCCACAGCACAGATGGACTGTCAGTCATCACATTGAAAGCCATTCCAAGAGTGTGCCTACCCCAAGTCCAGCAGGGAAAAATTAAGTGTTCTTTTATCCACTAAACCTACCCTGCCCTACACCAGCACAGACACCAGAAGCAAAAATATTACAGAAATAAGTCTGCTATTTATACAGCTCAGCAGAAGAGACACAGCCAGAAAGATGCTGAAGTCACCCTTTTGTCCAATGCAAGTTAAATGATGGTGTGCTTACAGAGTTCCTTTCACCCAGGGATCTCAGAGAGCAACAACCTCCTTGCTGTGGACTTGGACAAACTCCTGTGCTGAAGAGGCTAAAGGCTTGTGCCAGGGCCCTTGCCAGTCCACCTGGAGTAAATGGGCCTCTCCCTCGGAGCCATCTACACCAACGGCCTACAGGGTGTTGAAATTAATAATATTGTAAGTGTCTTCACTTACAGGACTTTGGGTCCTGTGAGGTGTTGGTGTCCTGGGACAAGAGACAGCCACAGATCCCAGAGCACTGGACATGCAAAGCCTTAAGAGAGGGGGGCAGAAAAGTGGCCTGGAATGGAAGAAAGAATAAAGATTTTAAAAATCATTAGACAGCTTTAACAAATATTCCTGTCATACATTTACCTTGAGTAACGTATTTAGCTGTTAGGGATTGAGGTGATAAAGCCAAAAAAGGCACTTTACATTATTTCTTACCAGAATCTTCTATAAATGGTCTGGTTTCTTCTGCAAACATATTTCATAAACTGTCTTTCAAAGAGCTTGGGTTTTTTGGTTTTAATTTTCCTTGCCTCCACACTAGTTCTTGTAAGTCATAAGTTACTGCTCTTAAGAGTTATAATTTCCTTAAGAAAAGGATCTGTCAAAAAAGAATCAGGACAGGTGATGCCTGAAGTGGCTACCTGGAAACAGAGACTAGACAGGAGTAAGGGAATAAAGGCGATATTTATTTGAAAGGCCTTCAAAGGTACACTCTGGGGAGCCCAGAGGCTACTTCCAAAATGGACACCAAGATGGACAAGTCATGAGTTCTTCACACTTTTACAGGTTTGGTCTATTTGCATATCAGCATAAATTCACCAATTAAAACTTTAGCTAATGATGTAATTTCTCTAAGCTCAGCCCCCCTTCTCCAAGATGTTGGTTTACACATTTTGGGCCCAGGACAGTGTGGCTGTCCTTGGACAGCAAACCCAGAGACTTTGTTATGTCTATCTTAACATGAGAGAACAGCAGCAGCAGGCTACGGAACACTTCAGATTTTTACACTAAGTAATACAGGATTTGAAAATATAAAAGCTAAAACCCAAGGCATCAGAGGGGAGAGGAAGGAGACAGAAAAATCTCAACTTGAACTCTACAGACCCAAGTATTTTGATTAACTACCTCCAGTCACCTTCTGGAGGTGTAAAACCCACCTTGGGTGACCAATCAGGGCTGCAACTAGCCCATCACTGCCTGCCCCTACCAGCCAGGGTGGTATTACCACCAGCCTGCAGCTCCTGCTCCAACACCTCACGAGTCCAAGCGCTCCATTCAGTTCCTCCTCATCCTCATACATGTCAGTAAGAGCCCTGCCACCACCATAGCCACTGGCTGGTCCTTGCCCTTGGGCTAATTAAAAGGAGATATAAAACTGCAGCCAGAGGAAATCCTCCCAGATGATCCAGCTCTGCAAGCATGGACAAGCCCAGCAGCAGCAGCGAGTTCAAGACCAGCATCCTGCACTGCCCCCAAAGGCTTCTGGATTTAATCCCAGCTATTTCTCTTCTTCCAGGACAGTGTGGCCACACAGCACCAGAGAGCATAATGTATATGCTTTGGGAGCAGAAACAAATGATGCAGTGGTAGAAGTTCCAAGTCTCTTGCACAAAGCAACTTGTCAAAAGGAGCCCCACAAGCTCATCCAAGGAAGAAGCTCCCCTGGAAACAGATTAATCCAGCTCCAGCCCCGCCCTCCTGCACACGTGAGAGATGAAGCCTCAGCCCCTGAGCACAGAGAGTCTGCATTCACCATTGGAAAGAACTTCAAATGATGCCAGGCAAGCATTCCTTCTGATCCATCAAGAAGTGGCATTGACAGAGAGAAGTGAGAGAAACAAAGGGCCCATGGGACAGGGGAGGACTGGGGGTGAGAAATGGAATAGGCCTGCAAAGCACTGATGGCAAAGTTATTAAAAGAAAGAAAACTTACTACGAAAGATGCCGGCACTCCAGAGCAGCTCTTGAGGTAGTATAAATCAGCACAACATTACTGTGCCCTATTTATGACAGCTACAGGCTGGAGCAGGGGCTCTCAGTGCTTGTGCTCTGGCACAGGAGGAATTCAGGTACAGCAGTGAGGTGCCAGCACAGACACACACGTACTGGGCAGGTGTTGGAGGCAAATGGCAACATCACCAGCACAACTTCAGTGTTCAGCTATCTCAGAACTTGAAGAGGAAAATTCCCTTCATTTTCTTTCCACCTCATAAAGTACTCATAGCACTGATGAGGAAGACAGAACCTGAATGCATTTTTGGAAAGCACATTCGATTATCTTCTGGAAAAAACGAGTCTCTCTCTCAACACGAGAGACTGTTTCATGCCAGAGTTAAGAGCACAGAAACCCACATATACGACACTTCATTGCTCTGTAGCCAATTTTGTTGATTAGTCATTAGGATATGAGAAGAAAATAGTTAATGTGCTGTAAACAATCTGCAAATGTTATAAAATCTGCAATCATATGGAACTAATTTTAAGTGAAATGGGATGATCTACAAACTACAGGCAAAGGATTACTACAAAAGGCACAGAGAAAA
Organism: Falcunculus frontatus; assembly: GCA_013398115.1. Taxonomy (NCBI): domain Eukaryota; kingdom Metazoa; phylum Chordata; class Aves; order Passeriformes; genus Falcunculus; species Falcunculus frontatus. Next base: position 1,609,530 of record VZRV01002221.1, read on the forward strand.
GCAGGCAGGAAGGCAACAAGCAGATCAATATCCTGCTGAGCATGAACAATGGTTAGGAGAACACAGGCAGCTCACACACCCAAAGAAAATTACTTTCAAGAACTGATACAAAATGAACGCAGACTAAATTTCAGATGTCTGAAGACTCATTCACTACCCAATAGGATACCAACAATACCACCTTTGCAACAGCCAGCAGCATGGCCACTGGCCACAGGTCCACAGCTCCTCTTGTGAGAGGGAGCTCATCAGCCAGTGAGTTCCTGGGGAACCACAGGTCCTGGAGGCTTCCCTGAACAGCTTGCTTTCACTGCCATCTTTTAGGAAGTTTTTCTCACCTCAGCTCTGACATATATGGCATGGAATGTGCAGCCACATGGAGACTTCGGGGCACAGCTCGAATACTCACTTCAGCAAGAAGCCCGTTTTGTCCTAAGAAAACAACAATGGGAATATTCCCGTGCCCCTTTAAAATATCAAGGCAAAAACTATTAGTTGGCAAGGTTACAATTGCAAAGCAAATGCAGACTTTGGGACTCATGTTCTGTTTCTTCCCCTCCTTTAAATCATAAACATGTTTGAATACAAAGTGAGACATAATGAAAATGAATATACAGAAGTAGCAGCTGCCCGAAGGTCCAATGTTCTGCTGTGGTGTTTTGCTCATTTTTCAATCCTTCTGTTTCTTGTCTGAATCTGTACAGCCATGTTTTACTCCCCCTCTCCCTAGAACGTGTATTTATAATCCTGCCTTGAGATGCTCATCTATCAGCCCAGAAAGCAAGACATTTATCCTACTCTTCAAATGTCCATCCAGACCTTGGGAGGAAGGTGTGGACTGGGGAGGGAGAGGAGAAGAAAGCACTTTTCCTGTTGCTTTAACACTGGTGATAAACTATGGAGGATACTAACATCTGTCAGGGAAACATCTCACAGTCCTGCCCCTTTCTTTCTCCCCTCCTCAAGAGCTGCACTTGTGACTCAGAGCCATTTTCCAAAGACAGTGCCATTTAGGGTATTCAGCTAAAGCAGATCTGAGCAGGATCAGGTCCAAAGTAGTCAGTGTGTTACCCTGGCAATGAACCCAGATTCTGATCTCAGGGAAAATGAATTTAAGTCTAGAATAAACTACTCCCCTCAGTGGAATAACAGAGGTGTGAGTGTCATCAGCCTGATCCCTGCCATGTGCTCTGGCCAGCCCAATGCCCTGGCACCACCTACCTGTTTCCCGCCTGACTCTGCTTCCTTCCACCAACATCCAGGAACACCTGTGCACAGAAAGCTTCCCTTTGCCACCACCTGCCTATACCCTAGCAGGGCATGTACCTATTAGGAGCTACTATTAACAGATTATTCTGATCAAACAACCAAAAAAAAAAGGATTTTCTAAGCAGATTGTTCTAAGTGCAATCTCTTCCCCATCACCTCTCCCAAATCACCCCACTCCTTTCTCACACACTTATATAAAACTCACAAAATGGAAACTCCTAAAACACAGTAAATTATTTTATCTACTCCATCCCCTCTACCTCCTGTTACTACAAGCTTTTGCAATAGGGGTGCAGTAAAATCTGATTTTAAACATGAAGCTGACACTGTAGTCTCATTCTCTTCAGTCAAAATATGAAAAATAAAAAGCTACACATACACATTTTATCACAGCAATGGACAAATCTATCACAGTAACACTTCTGACAAATAATAAAATGCAAAAAAGTATTGAGGAGGTTTACAGCAGTTTAATGAAGGCTCTCGTACAAAATCTTGAACTCAAAGTTACAGTCAAGAGTTACTGAAAAAAATAACTTACAATGAAAAAGCTGATGAGAATTGCCCATTTAGCCATGGAACTAACTGCGCTTTAACGCTGTGCTTAAATAGTCACCACACAACAGGAACAAATTTAAATCACGACCAAGGTACACACAATTCACTTCCATTCTGTTTTCAATTACATGTATTCAGCATGTAATTTAACCTCTGGAAGTTACTCTGAAGAACACAGAGGTTTTTCTATTTTTTTTTTCCAAACACTCACTGGAAATAAATACCATTGAAAGAATACATGTGGAGTGCAATAAAATGGACACTTAGGCACTGGTACAGTCTAGTCCTCTTCAGCCCTCCACAAACTACAGGATGAGAAGTTTTAAACCACAGATGGAGTGGAGAGCAGGTTAGAGCTGTACAGGTAGTGCAGCAGGCTATGTACTACACAAGAGCACATCTGCAAAAGGTCCCAGGAGATTTTTGTTGAAGATGCAGCGTATCCACACCAGGTATATCGTGAAGGGCTTAATGTTTTCTGAGAAGGTATGATTCTGATGGGACAATATATAAGGCATGTAAGTGTTTTCCCCTTGCTCTTGTATCCACACCTCATATTTTACTTCTCTGACCTTGAGATACCTCAGATTCCAGGGGATCTGCCAGGACACAGCAAGTTTAGCCTCACTCGTGCCCTGGACAGAGGCCTGACACTTGGCATCCCTCACTTTGCCAGGGTAGAGGCTACCAGACCACTTCTGCTTCTTGGGTCCGGGCTTAGACTTCACAGTCTGCCTAATCACGTGTATGAGAGACGGGATGTTCACCTTTGTGTCCTGGTAGGCACGGAACAGCCACTCGGGGTTGCGGCAGCAGAGGTGCCGCGGCACCTCCGTGCTCTTAATGATGCGCTCCTGCTCAGCTTTGTCCAGATGAGCAATACCGCCCTGATCCCAAGGTCTGTCCGGGTAGGTTACGGTGTCTTCCCTGTCGGTGTTCTGCCAGGCAATGTACTGCAGGTCCATGCCAGGAAGGGTTGCCAGGGTTTTGTAAGGGGTGTAGTGTTCAGGGTTGATAGCATATGGGAAGAGCTCCACCACTGTGGCCCCTCTTGGCAGGAAGAGCGACATGACTAATTGGGCCCCGTGCATGCTGACCAGCATGGATGCATTGCCGATCAACTGGACGATGTCAGAAAATGAATGCTCCTCCAGAGAGACAGAAATGGTTTTCATCTGAAACTCCTGAGCGAGAGCCAGGATTAGTTCTGCCTCATTTAGGATAAGTCTGTTGATTGTCCGACTGAACACTACAATGTACTCCTCACTGGAGCTTTCCTCCAAGCTGATGTTCAGTTTCTGCATCATGAATTTGGTGAACTGCCTGATCTCATTACCAGAAACCAAGATGTTAGCCTTTGGCCCTTGTGGCTGGACAAATCCGTACTGGTACCAGGTGGTGATTTTGGATAGTCCCACATAGGATTTGGTAAAGCAGAGGAGCCTGCCCAAGGTTTTAAGCTCCTCCCTGAGGAGCGGCTGCTTGTTACTCAGTAACTTGTACAGGTCAAAGTGAACACCTTCACTCCACCCTTCCATGAAGAATAGTCGTGCCTCTAGATCTAAGTCGGAGAACTGCTGCATGGTGTAATAGATGGGGAGGAGGTCGTCATGAAAGACGTGCATCAGGTTGTCTGGGTTGAACCTGTTGGCGATCAGCGCCACATCAGGCACGAAGACCGGCTTTGGCATAAATTTCAGTGCAGCAGCTGGCAGCTCCACAAAGTTGAAGTACTGGGTGTTGTGATCTTCCACAGAGGAGAGGTCGAGCAGAGCCGGCTGGAACCTCCGGGAGCCCAGGTTGGGCAGCATGACAGAGGAGTTGCTGTGGAAGTAGACAAACTCCTCAGCCTCGGTAGAGTAGCAGAGGGACTCAAAGCGGCAGATGCGGTCGGTGTGCATCCGGCCAGTGCACACCATCCTGGTACCATTCTCCACCAGGGCCTGCAGAGCTGCATGGTAGTCAATCTGAGCCTCAGAAAGTTCCTGAGACTGGCGCATGAGAACCAACTCCTCTTCCACCATGGCGGCATGCTCGCACAGTTTGATGTATTTCCACAGCACGGCAGCGAGGACAGACACGAGCAGGGCATTGAACACAGCTGCTATGTTCATTCTGTAGTTAGATCCTAGCAGGATGAGAGGTGGGGAATGCAATGGAGAGGGAACACATCATTAACACTCTTTGACATGGTGAGGGCAAAGACCTGTGGAAAATAAAACAAGAAAGGAACCATTTAAACATCAGGTTCACAGCTCCACCATAAATCATATTTTATGGACTATTCAAGAGAGTTTAGGCTTCTTTCGGTAATTTTTCCTCCTTCCAGGGAATGAGGGGAAAGAAGAAAAAAGTGCCAAAGCCCTCCCCAAAACTGTAAAAAAATACAAAGCAAACAGAACTGGGAGCTGCTCTACAGGAAGGCTCCTCTCTCATTTTCATTTCTATGTTTTTGAAAAAGAAAATGCAAAAGATGACTCTCAGTAAAAGAGTTTAAGGATGAGCTCTATGAAGATCTGTTAGAAAAGTACGTTCTCTGGGACTCTGGATCAGTCTGCTTTTTGCAGACCACTCCCACAGTGAGAGGAAATAGGACACTGCAATCACTGGGCCACCTGCAGAGGACTCGGAGACCAAGCTCCTCCTCCTGCCCTGTACGGCTGAGAGCACTAAGCGGTGCCTCTCACCTTCACTGTGCACGTAGCAATAGCTTGAGGAGTATTGCCAGGACAGATTTCACTGCACTCCACGTGGAATGTGAACTAGTGAACATCACATTCAATTTCATTTTATCCAGGGGTGGGGGAAGGACTTGCAGGTCTATGGACTGCCCGGTGGGAGAATCCTGAGTCACTTGGGTGTTGCTTTGGCTGCAATCCAGGACCAATCTAGGAACTGCCATCGTCTTCCAAAAGAAATACTGGCATGGGAGAGAGGAGAGCTCTGCTCTTTATGAGAGGACCTGATGTGTCATTAAAGCAATCAAACCTTCATTTAGTGAGAGTCTGGCTCACACCAGCACAGCCAACCCTTATACAAATGATAAGCTAATGCATTTGAAGGGTTTCACTGCTGGCATTTTCCCATCCCGAGAACCTTTTCTGTACTGCTCCAAGGCCTCACTGATTCTTTTTCTGTTAGAGCCTGCCACGGTTTTCCTTCTATGCAGAAACACTACTGGCTTATATCAGAGTATTGATTATAATTTCAACTGTGAACTTCGGTTGAGGTATTGATTCACCTACAGAATTTATGGGCTTCAATTTTCATTACGCATCAAGATTCACTGCTAGTCAGGCTGTAAATAATTGCACCCATGACCCATGGGGAATTTCACGAAGGGAAAATTTTGATTAGTACTTACCCCAGTAGATTGTTTCTAGCTGCTGTTTTTAAAGGTAGCAATTTTAAACTTCCTTTGGTACAAGTTTGCCGTGGGGGAAAAAAAGCAATGTCTCGAGCACATGTTCTGACATCCCAAGCATCCTTTAGCATTTTAACCAAGAGACACTTCTTACACGGGAAAGTGGAGGAGGTTATCCAGGCATATTTGGGACCAAAGCAAACACCTCCTCTACTGCCAAAGGAGTTCCTTTGCAAAGAGATACTGCAACCTAAAAGCTTGATCCTGCAACTTGGAATTGAATAGAGAATCATTCACGGAACTCAATGAAGTTCGAAGGGATTCCTACACCTCATGAGATCCCAACAGCCTGCAGGATCTGTCTTAGGAAGAACTGAAGGTGAGTGGGAGTCTGAATAATGCCAAAGAAATGAGTGCTAGCTGTAAGCCACACAAACTCAAGAGGTGATCTCTGGGGATCTGAGCAACAAACTCATTTCAATTTCTAGCTACTCAAATGAAACAGAAATTAAGCCCACCTCCTTGGCAAGTGGTCTGAAAAACTGCTTCATTTAGAAACTCCCTAAAAACAAGCAGCAAATTAAAAATGTCTTGTTTTGATTTCAACCATGGAAAAAAAAGGAAAGGGATCTAGATCTGATTATCAGGGCAGGATCAACTTTCCATAAACCACACTCCAAAGATGCTTCTCTAGCTCATTTTTAGTACTCATGCATCTCTTCAGCCAGTCTCTATCAAGAGAGGCATGAAGGACTGTGATAAACTCTTTTCTAACACTTAGCCTTTGTTCCCACCACAGCAATTTTAACCGGGTCTTGTCCCAGGTGCCACAGATATTTTGCACAGAAAAATGATGGCTGTCACATCACATCTCACTCTGTCCTCCTCTGTCAACAGGGGATGACTGATGCTCCTGATGGCTTTGCAACTCTCAACCATGGCTATTCCATGGACAGCCTGGAATGGAAACCCACTGGGGACAGCAGTACATCACTCAGTTAGGTTCTGCTAATGCAATCAAACCAGTTTTCAGGAAGATAAATTTTTGATGGGGACAGATCCTAAATTTTGTAGGTACCGACTTTCAAAACTTTATTTTACTTCTTCACTGTCTTTGAAAAACGTCTAATGATATCATCCAACTCTGTACATAACCTCTCCACTACAAACCTCTCATCTTGTGAGCAGAGCTTTAAGTGACTTCAACAGCATCACCAAGGAAAGGATCGAGCCCCAGCAGCCACGTGCAAAGCCTGATAATCAGTACATGGAGGAGACCTTTAACAAGCAAGTCCTCTGCTGCAAGCACACACTTAAAGGAAGGCCAGTCCACAGGCATTGTGAAAGTTAACTTCCGTGGGTCAGAGGAACAAAGCACCTACAATTTCAATGGAGTCAATGCAAGTTGCAACAACTTGGCAGAGGAGGGAAAACCACATGGCTTCTTTATTATTCCATTATGGCAAGGTGAGTGTGTATGTGTGGGTGTTTCAAAGGCATGAGAAGCCCACAGTCCATAAAAACACCACTGATACTACCTGCATTTCATGGGCATTTTGGTGGTGGAGAGCTCTGCCGACCATTACAAACCCCTTGAGCCAAACAGGCCTTCCTGAAAATAGCCTGTTCAAACGTTTCACCCCTGACTGATTTGTTCTCTCCCCGCCAGCCCCAAGGGAAGGGCATAAGAGGCACTTCAGAGATGCAGCCTGATGGATGCAGCCAATGTTCAGAGGTTAGCAATTTTCATTTCAGACTCTGCCACAGCCATACCTGCTAAATGGCTAGGAATGAACAACTCAGCTTTTCAGTAAAAATCACCTGCGAGGCCCTCTTCCACCTCTTCTCTCACTGCAGCTCTTTCACTTTGCTGCACTTAGCTGAAGTGAGTGTATGTGCTTTAGCCAACCAGGTGTCAGGAATATATGTTAAATGTTAGCAATGCTAAAATAATCCATCTTCATTTCTGTTCCTCATTGCCAATTCCTAAAGCCTGGTTCATGCTGCTTGGGAGAAAGCTGCTTTTGATGGAAGTGAACAAGGGGGTGTGGACAGGAAGGGGTGTCTCAGGCAGAAATGAAAGGAGAATTTCACAGGTACTCAGGGAACTGTCTTAATTTTTTGCCTGTTTTCCCACATTTTATCATCCACCTTTTTGTCAATCTGACACTTTCAGTGAAAACAGACCTTCAAGAACTGTAATTTTTGGTTCCTCAGGGAATGATAGAGCATACATAGTAACAAACAATCCCGCTGCTTGGTTTTACATACCCAGGAGAGGCTGCACCAAGGGAGTAAAGGCAAGCAATCACTCTCCATGTCCCCTGGTTCCTCAGTCCCCCAAGCCAAGATCAGTCATAAGGTGCTGTTAGCAGCAGCAGCAGACATGGGATAGGAAACTTTCCCAGGAGGCACAGGGTAACACTGAAACAGGTGAAAGCACTCAGCTTTCCACCTGAAGAGAGCTGCTTCACTATAAAAAAAACTTTCATTACTAAATCTTCCTCACGAAATGAGAGCTGCCACTCCCAGTGTTATCAGAGAACATCCTGAGAACCGAAAGGCACTTCCAGAAGTGGCAGGCCAGACACACTGCTACTCTTCTTAAGAGCAGAGTGCTCTGTGCTGTTTCATTCTACATACAGGGCAGCCTCTGGGCCAGTCACCCCCCGAGCTGCTCACAGACTCCCTCCTCCCCATCCCTATCACACTCATCCACCCTCTCACTTCACAGTGACACTGGGGTGACCGGGGCTCTGCTCCACGTGAGTAATATGCCCCAGTTACCAAGGAAATCGCATGGACTGACATTTTTCCACTCTCTGCTTTGAAATGCTAAAGCACCATCCTTCAGCACCAGGAGACACGACAGCTGATAGACCAGAGCCAAGCCAGAAGAGACATGCACGTAAAAGCTGCACAGAGCGTCTTGCTGCCAAGCTGGAAGAGGGCAGTGATGTCCCATGGAGGGGATGGGACATGCCCTTGAGGACTCCTGAGACAAGTGGGCTGCAGGGGAGCAGCAGGAGTGAGAGAGGGAGGCAGAAGAGGCAGATTTCCCTGGCAGTGATGCTGACAGGGCAGGGAGCAGCAGACTTAGAGCCAGACATGGGGAGCTCAACAAAAACATCGGTGTGGGGGCAGCTCAAGACTCTGCAATGGAATTAAGAGCATATCCTGAGGCTTGCAGCTCAGCCACAATGGATGCCGCTCCAGCAGCTAAGAGCCTGTGGGAGGGACTCTATTTTTGGTCAGCTCATCTTTACTCTTTTTCCAAGAGTTCACAGGCATGAAGAGCTTACCCCATTTTCTTCCTCCACCCCCATTCACTTAGCAAAAGCATCAGAGTTTCATTCTCACAGCCCAGCTACTTCTCCTCTAACTAGCACTGGCTGCTGGTGATCAGGTGAAGTCTTCAGGAACATTCATCCGGTGTGTTCAGCAGGCACTTCTGGCAGAGCCCTCCAGGGTCTTGCAGGTCCATAACACTCTCATGCAAGTTTGGACACAGCAGCACCGTCTGCCTGTTAGCTACAGGTTATCTCACGCATTAAACATCCTCAGGAAGTGGTAAGGACCCAGGAAGCTTAGATGGAGACACTTTTCTCCATCTCCTGTTGACATGTCTAGGAGATCAGAGTGGGTGGGATGAGAGAGGAATTTCCAGTAATAGGCAGTTGGCATAAAGAACTGTTTGGATTCATTTAGGAGATGAGTTCTGTTGTTCTTTTTTTAATTGTGAAGCTACAGTAGGATGAATCACTAAAGCTATTAATATGATGGACAGTGTTCCAAATCTCTCCATTTTAAAAACTGCACTCTAGGTAAGAAATGGGGAAAAAAGCTAAAAAATCCACATTTAAAAATCCCAACTACAAAAAAGACAAACATACACTACTAAGACCCCCAAAGGGAAAAACCAAGAGCTTGATCAGGGAGAACAAGGGTGACCAGCATGCCTAAAGACGGGTCACCTACTCCTGCAGGTATTAAAAAATGAGGAAGTGCTGGTTTTGTCTATTTAGGCCTTGATGAGCTTTTGTTACCAACTGCCCGAACATTTTCCAGGCCAATGTTCAGCTTCCCAGAGCTACAGCAGGCTAAAAAACCTCCTAAAATGGAAAACCAAAAAGCATGAAGGAGACACATTTCCAGAGAGCATCACCACTCTGTGCAGAGAGGGAAATGCCTCCTCATGGAGGTCAACTTGGCTTTGGCCCAGCTGGTCAGCTCCTGTGCACAGCCTGCCAGTGGTGGCAGGGTGTCCAAACAGAACCATCTCCACAGTTCCCAAAAATGCAACACAGCTGGAAGTGGACTGGGGCTGCCCTTGCCACAGGACAGCGAAGGAGTTAGGACAGAGCTGCATGGGCAGGAAATGGGCTTCCTGTTACGGTAACAAAGTGGGAGGGGTAGGAGCAGATACTCCCTCCTCAAGGACATTTTGCCCATCAGCACTTCCTACCCCTGGATCCATCTCTTGCTAGACTGGCTTTCCAGGACCAGTAGAGGAAAAGAAAAGCATGCAAACATGGCATTTCACACTCCCCCTGCAAAATGTCTTCTGTTCTTTTTCCCATCCCTGATGCAAGAGGCTTAGCTAAGAATTCAGTGTATATAACACATGCAGTTTTAAATACCTACTTCATTCATGCTCAAAGCAGAAGTTGCTAGAAGGCAACTTTCCCAATTGGAAGGAGGGGGAGTTAGGATTCAGCAGCCAAGAATTTGCTTTTATTCTCATCTCTGTCACAGATTCCCACAGAACTACAAGCAAGTCAATCCCCACAGCCCAAAAAGCTGTTATCATCTTATTCACTCTATTTATTTAATGAGATACATATATCTTTCACAGTACACAGCACATTAAAGAAAGGATGGTACACTGAATGACTGATATACTGGAACATTTTCTTTGTAAAAAGCAGCCAACTGTAGAAGTGCTGACTTTTTAAACAGGAAAAGAGCAGATTCTTGCAGAGGGAGTAAGCCCAGCAGTTAAAGATAAAAATATCATTAATGAAGCCCGATACAAAGAGGGGACATGAGAAATAAGAATATCTTGACTACGTAGTCTCAGAAAGAATTTTGAAAATAGAGCTTTATTCAGAAAAAAAAATAAAATCAAAATATTACAATATACTTTAAAAACCCCCTGTCTTATAAAAACCTTAACTATAGATAGTTGTGATCAAAATTAGGTCCATCTTCAGTTTTTATGGTTTAGCATAAGTGAGGAACAGAAAGCAAAACTGTAAATCTTTCTATACAAGACTGCAACCAAGGAGACTGAGGCTCTGTGCAATGGTCCCTACTGCAAACGTACCTTCAATATGAACAGGAGAAGACTGGTGGCTACAGGACACCTACCAGCCGCACTTATGGATAGAAAACCTAAGTTTTCTTCCATTTCATTTCAGAGTCTGTGAGAGCTCGGACAGGAAGAGATCCAACCTGACTTTCACAATGACTAGCAGCCATTGTTTTAATATTTGTTGATACTCCTGTCTTGATATACAAAATAAAAGGTAAAAAAATTCCAACACTAAGCAATCAATGCAGAGAAGTAAGCCACAAAGCTGAGCTAAAAGTAGAAATCTAAAAAAAAATACTTCTTGGGCTTTTAAGATCTGCATTTCCAACTTCTCTCTTCCATCTATAATGGAGTACGAAATCCTTTCCCCAAACAAAATCCCAGATCTCCAGAAAACTCCCCTAAATGAGATGCATTTCTGATAAACAAGTTTGAGGCGAGAGATGTAAGAAAAATGAGCTAAAAAGGTGAAGAAAAAGAAAATATTTCTCTCAGCCCTCAAGTATTGTTCACCTTCTGAGAGTCCCAAGCCTAAAGATGAAAACCCAAGTTACTCTCAAAAAAACCATGGCTAGACAGAGGGGAAAGCTTAACAAACAGAGTTCACTCCAGCTGATCTATGCTCACCCGAGTATCCCGTTGAAAGCTATCTGGTTACACTGTCATTAACAGCCCTGTCATACGAGTAAAAAACCTCTCGTTTTGCCTGGTGTCTTGCTTTTAGTCTGTAAGCAAGATACTTTTGTCAGAAAAAAACGTGTCAAGAGAGCAGCAGGTTTATCTTACTTCAGTGGTCTGCCTAAAGCAAAGACGGAGCGGGGGTGGCTGAATGGAAAATTTACTAATGCTGCAAAGCTGAATTTAAAAGAATATGATGCAAAATCCCAAAGTACCGAACAAGACGATCTTCAGCCACTCCAGCTATGCCTCTGGGCTTTAGCTGCCATTTGTTATTCTCTGTATTTCATCTATCCTTTCTTTCTCTGTTCTTCAGCAGGTAGATTACCTGTGTTATTTGGATACTGGGACTGGTGCTTAGCAGCATTTACAGCCTGAGGTCTCCCCGCTTTCCATCAGCATGGTGCCCAGGACCGCTCCCGTGTGCTGCAAATTCTAAGCAGGAGCCAAAATTGTTCGGAGCACAGCGCAGCCAATAAGAACAGTGAAAATCCCTCCTTGGTTACCACAAGCTCCACATTAGCATGTTTTTAGGGGAGGGTAAAAAAAAAGTAATCCCATAGCAGCACCTGTCCGGCAAGAAACATTTCTGCAAACCTACAGAATTTAGTCCATATCAGAGATGTTTTCCCCATGAGACTTTTGTTGAAAAATGATAAAGCAAACCACTACTCAAACAAAGAGGGACTACAAAGACGTGGGATTACAAATGAGCTACTGACTCCCTTCCCACATGTGCACGCACACAGAGGAGGGATTCAGTGTGAACTTGCATGGAAGGGGGGAGCGAGGAGCTATCAAAAACATGCTAATCTCCCCCTCCCCTCAGTACTCTGCAACCAGGACTGCCAACAAAACTGAATTCAGAGCCGTATGTGATCAGCACAGCAAATACAGCACAGTTACAACGACACCCAGCAAAGAAATGCAGTAATTCAGAGCATCTGCAACCTTTTTTAGTCTTGGAAGCACTATCACGGGTAGATCAGTGTTTCAGCACATGCACGCATACCTGGTGTTGCTAAATAACAGGAAATGATATCCGGTGCCTCTCTTTCACAGGAGAAAGAAAAAAGAAGACACCTTAAAGCTATGCTGTGCAGGGGAACGAGCACTCTCCAGTCCTCTTCTTTCCTCACCACCACAAAGAAAAAGCAAAAATCCCATCTAAGAGCTCTCGGCACCGTAACCCGTGCACCATCTGCAGCCTGAGCTACCTTTCTCCCCCAGGTCTGAGCATGCTCTGTCTGGCGGCAGTGTCCTATCGCTCCCGCTGGCTCACCTCAATTTGTTAGCCTCCCAGAGGTCAGCCTTGCATGCAGGATGATTTGCTGCAGTATTCCTGCAAATCCCCGACGGGCGGCCACACTGAAACAAACACCACCGTGCTGTTTCACGGAGCTGAGCATGTCTTGGGAGACAGGCGGCAAACTGCTTTGGGGAGGGGGGACACCCACGGTTTAGAAATCCTGCTTTTGAGGATCATTAATGCCACTACTACACCAAACACTTCACACAAAAGAAGAAAACAATAGGAGAGAAAGGAAAAATTGCCCCTTGCTAGAGGACGTGAAAGCCTTTCTTCATGCTTTCTAGTAATTCCCTTGGCACCAGGGAAGCAATTTCCCAGCTGTGATGGTCAGCAAATGGCTTAGAATTGAACAAGGCTGTGATTGCCCTCCTTCAGAGACCCAGGGAATAGTATTTTCAAACTAAAGTTATTTTTTATGGTGGAAGCAAGTAATTCCTAAACACAAAGGCACAGAAATTATGCAGGAGCTTGTAAGAGAATCTCCTACTGCACACAAGCTCATGGAGGCGAGTCCCTTACACCAACCTTCAGAGCAGAGCTTGAACCTATGGGGACTGAGCAGCTTCATGAAGATGGCAAACCAGACAGTACTGACTGGGAACATTTCCAGTTCTTATCCCCCAGTGGGATCTACACGCAGACCAGAGCCCACCAAAAGGCTCCTGGCAGGAAGTCACACCACTAAACACAGGAGTGAGATCCCAGCCCTGCAGGGACACTCTTGCAGGCAGATCACAAGCAAACACAGGAGGCTCTCTGCAAACGTGTTGACTGTATACTTGCAGGACACATCTTGTTGAATACCTGCCTGTGAGGATTTTCCCTTTGAGACCTAACAGGTAAAGTAAGAAAGATGAAAAAGAAGAAAAGTTCTCTAACACCTCTTCCCACACACTCAAGGTGGACTTCGTCCGTCCTTAGAGGATTTCAGAGAGACACCGGTCAGTCCCATCTGCCTGGGGAAAATAAATAATAAAAAAAGAGCAAAGAGAAGAGTGCCCACCTAGTGCCCTCAGCCTATCATCTTGGGACTAAGGAAATCCAGAGTCACCCTTCTCTTTTTAAGGTCATCTCATTGTCCCGTTGCCCCTCTGAATACAAAGATGTTGCCTTGTGTGGAACAAGTCTGATATTTTTCCTCTGAATTTTGAAATTCTAGGAGTGGAGTTAGATTTGGAACTGACTTCACTTGAGAAAACGCATCTTGACTTTGTGTTTTTTGCACTTCATAAAGCTCCACTGCATGACCTACCTTCCACTGATGCTAACAGGAGCCTTTCCACTGACCCCACAGATCTTGGTTAGCGACTTTGTCAGTGGGACCCCTGATAACCCAGACACACCATGCTGGTCTCTTCATCTTAGACAAGCTTTTATTTTACTGGAGAAGAAAGGACAACATATACAGACTGGTCTTCTATTCACGAATAAGCTTATTCTCTACCTCTGGAATGAGTTAGGGTTAATGGATTTCTTAGGTACAATTTATCACATTGCACAGAATTATAGAGTTTAACCCCCCCATCCTGAAGAGGGTCCTGTTGTCAATCTGCCACACCACAAAGTACAAAACTACATCATTAAGGGGTGGGGGAGGAACCATAATCAAATAATTCCAGCAACTGTGAAATAATAACTGTCCGTTACACCATAAGGCACTAAGTGTGGCAGTCTCAAGCTCTTCACAGGCAGCACCTACTACAAGCTGGTAAGGTTTGAATAGGAGGTCTTGGCTCAGAACTAAGCATTTGATAAATATTTAATACCCCTCATAAAGTTGCAGCCTTCAAAAACAGCACCACATTTTAGAACTCCTAAAAAGCAGTACAGCACAAACAAAACTCCTCAAACTAGCAAGAAAGTCTGAATAGATCCCTCTTGGTTTAGGGCTGACAAAGAGCAGGTAAATAATTATTTACTGAATCTTTGCCTTGCACATATATGTTGCAGGGGTGCCTGCATCACTCTGAGTCACAGCATTTATTATTTATAGTCCCAGAAGGACTCTCTATAAGAAACTGTTCTTCCTGCAGTGCTTTTGAACCAAAAGTGCATTTCAGTTTGAGAGCACAAAAAAAAATTATGCCTGAACTAACAAAAAAAGTCTTTGTACTGAAAAATACAAAAGGAGACAAAGGAAGCATTTGGTTTCTGGACACCAAGATTGGGACTTCACACAGAGAGGATGACATTTTGATTCTGCAGAAGCTAACATTAAAACTCATGTCAAAAGGACCAGGACTTCAGCCAAATATTGAAAATTCCTAAGCAAGAATATACTTTGAAAAGGTAAAAGGTATTTTTCTGAAGAATATCTCAAGGGCCAAACCCCACTTTGCTCAACTGCTTCAAGAATGACATATTCCCAAGGCTTAAGAGATGTAGGATGCAAGTTTTACATAAATATTAGGTTTAAAAAGGTTTAAGTATGATCAAATATGTTTTACACACACACACACACACACATGCAGAGCTTACATGTCTTGACATCAACCTGACAAATTCACAGATACTTATTTTGCTCTGCAGATATGGGCATGTTTTATACATATCAAATATATACTTGCCTACTATCTGAATTTGTCATATGCTAAACTATTCACTCTAATAACCCCTCCATCCCTATTAGGAACCATCACAGCAGCATTGCAAGGACACACTGGCCTGCTCCTACAGCTGTGTGCAGTGTGTGTGGAAAGGAGTGGTGTGGGAGAGTCACCTGCCAGTTCCCAAGGCAGGAGATGGCTTTGGTAGCTGTTCTGATTCAAGTTAGGTGTCACTTGTGCTCTTCCAAGTTCCCATTTTGCCATCAGTAATGACAGGTCAGCAGGGTGAAAGAGATAAACCAATTCCCTCTCCTACAGCTTTGCCAACTGCGCACCTACAAATGTAATTAGAGCCAATGTGTCTGCAAGGGAATCCAAGATAATTCATGCTCAGAAGAGCAGTTTGGTAAGTAAATGATGTTCACCAAGACTGACATGACAAAGCAAGGGTAAAACGTTGCCTGAGATCCCTGGGTATGGCCTCACCCTGGTGCTTCCCCCAGCTGCTATTTGTTAACTGTTTTTGCCCAGGCAGCAGGGAGATCATCTACTCTCTCTCAGAGGACACTTCAAAATTAAGCCACAACCTCACCTGAAGAAACAAATCTCCCATTTTACAGATAAAAAGACTGAAACTGTCAATTGGATCTGGGTGAGATGCACCACACAAGCATCCATTAATATGGGAGCAGCTTCCTGTGAAAAATCCACCAACAATCAAAACCTCTTGTGTACTCTAAGGTTGGATTCATGGGCTTCAGGGCTCAAAACAGAAGCTGGGGCCTCCAAGAGCACAGGTGACAGAGTAAACATGGTAAAGGACAGAGAGGAATACGGTACCAGCTCTGTCACTATTGCTCTCGAAGAGCTGCTAGAGGAATAGCCACAAGCCTGACATGCTCTGCTCCCTACACACCCTCCTCCCATCTTCTATTCCCACCATACTTGCAATGCAGAGGGTCCAGGGGCCTCCTGCATGCCTGGGAAACCCCCCCGGGACCCACAGTTTAGGGTCAAGTTGGAGGCACTGTCAGAACGACTTGTCCTGGGAATTTTGGAGGAAAAGGAAGAGAGCCCCTTTTCCTGCCTGTTGAGACAAACAGGGCAGACATAACCAACATGTCTTACAGATGTCTTAGGAAATTAAGATGTTAATGTCACAGCAAAATACAGCTCTTCAAAGGAAAAACACCCCTGAATGTGAACATCATAGGGATACCAAGGTATGGAAAAGAAGAGACATAACAGAAACACAAAACTTGCTTTTCATGAACTGTCAGGCACTTGGACAGACCTGTAGGGGTGAACAGGTAATAACTGTGTGGAAGTATCCAAAGGACAGGGCTTAAGATGTCCAAGAATTTAACTGCCTTCACGGGATTATGCAACAGGTTTGCAAGTGGGCTGCAGTTGTTCCAGAATTGATGAGAACATCTCGGTTCATAAGCAGGATTACAGGAGGGCTTTGAGGATCGAGGTCCAGGACTTTGATGGTCTTTGTCAATGCCTTCCAACTCAGAATATTCTATGACAGGACTGTTCCCTGAGCTGCCTTTGCTCTAACCTTCCACTTTTTCTACGTTCAGAGACTTCGTGCTTTCTTAGAAACCTTGAGAATCCAAACCTACAAACCAAAATCCTAGTACTTCATGGAAAGACCTCCACAAGGAAGCAGCAGCAGCATCTACAGTCTGGATCAAAACAGCAGTTTCAAGCCAAGCTGGAGCATGTGCTTCAATTAGCCAGTCTCTGACAAATGCCTGGAAGTAGCTAGAACAGCAGCATGACAGGAATATAGTTCAGAGCCAAGCTAAAGGAGAATCTAAATCAAATCAAGGGAAATAAAAAGGTTTACTGCCATTTTGAGTCCCATAATTGCAAACAGATTGTTCTGTCTCCAACGCCCCCTTCAGCCACACCTGTACAACACATCCTCATATTTTAAAGGATGCAGCCAGCAGACAACTCAACCCTGTTCCTAGGACAGCAGCATAATATTAACAAGAGATAGGAGCACTGTATTGCAGGACACTCTCCCTGTAATGTAACCATTTAGACTGATGCTAAGGGAGCACAAAACATCCATGTTCTGGGTGGGGAGCATATCCCAGGGGTGCTGATAGTCACACAAAATTTCAGAACAGAGCATTAGGTCTCACAAATCATAAAATAACTTATACAGGAGGTAAAAAAAAAAGGGTGTTTCGTGACAGCATAGGCCATAGAATGGAAAAATATCTGCTGGCCAATTAAAAAATATCCTAACAATTGGGTTTTGATTAGTACTTAAATACCCCGGTCTGATGTCCCCTATGGAAAAGAAGAATTCTTACCTTGTCCCTCATCTGATTACAGTATCATCAGAATGCCCAGATGAGAAGTAGTAACACATGGCTGCAGGCCAGGCATTTACTGTTTCAAATGTTGCTCTGAGGGCTACCGCTGCTACTGACAGGAAGGAGAAGAAAAAAAATGAATTGTCTTTCCCAGCTTCAACATGAACCACTGCACACAATAGCGAAAGCATGATGAATACACTGAATTAATTGTAAAAACCCATTTCAACTCCTCCAGGTGTCATATGCAACAATTTACAGTTCAATACCTAAGAAGATCTTCATGCTCTCAGCAGCTTGAAAATTCATGGAAAGACTATTGAATCTAGGCATATTTATCAAGGGCACAGCAGCAAGAGAAAGAAGTCCAAGCCTGACTTGATGGGAAATTTTTGTATTAGACTTGCTGTTTTATTTATTTTAATAGTAATAAAAACCAAGGTGTTTAATTTTTGCCCCATTTTTTCCCACCAATAAATCAATGTATCATTCCCCTACAAGCCCTCCTTGTGACCCACTTGTGTGGAGGTTTTAACACCCCCATAAATAGATTATATGACATTCAATACACACAGGAAGGTGAAAGTTTCAGAGAAAAAGCAGGCAGTATCTGTTGAAAAAGGAACTACCGACACAATTGTTATTCACTTGTGGCCCTTCGATGATGGGAAATTTCCTTACCCAACCCTGCCACAGCAGCTCATTTCTGTTCCCTTCCTTCCTACCAGCAAGATCTGCTGCCTCTGTTGCATCAAATGCTGAGTCAAGTCTTTGGCAACGAGAATCTCTTCAAATAACTGAAGTGTAACCTGACTGTCACTGAGAGAAGAGCAACATCAGCCCGATAAACCAACTGCTGTTTAAGACAGCTCCAGTTAAAAACATCTGCCCTCATTCATTTTGTACAGCTCTGGATTCATGTGCTGATATTTGCAAAGCCAAGAATAGAGTGGTCTTTCAGCTACTTTACAGAGTATTTCAAGACATCAAGGGCTCTCCAGATAGCTTCCTACATCACGATGTGCTTTTCCATCTCTAGGCTTCTGCTGGCATTGATGCAGCCATTCTTACAGAAGCCACCTAGCACAGGGAGGGTTGGAGCAGGGCTGAACCCTCTCACTAGCAAAGCATTCCCAAGATGAGCCATAGTAAAGGCATGGGTGCTGTCACACCCATCAGCCTCAAAGAGGAAGGTCTTGTGACCTTGAAGACAAGACTAAAATATACATATGTATTGGCCACAGGCACTGAATCCTATCCCAGGTCTGGAGAGGTCAGAGATAGAGGACATTTACAACCTTCCTGCCTTGGCTCATCCTGCTTCACCCCTTCTATGGCAGAATGATGTGCTTATAATCTGTCCTGGAGGCTGACAGGAACAATCTGCTGAGGTAGCCAACCCTTCTTTCCAGGCAAAGGGATTAAAGCTACAGCACAAAAAGCTTCTCTTGCAACTATGAGGACCCAAATCTGCACCTGTAGTACTGCAGCAAGTATGTGAAAGGAGAAAGCACCAAAGTCAGGGACTGAGGACTGACTAGAAAACAACCATCCTGCTAAGTGACTTACAGTTACACAAAATAACCACCATTTCTTTACCATCGAGGTGATGAAATGTACCAAACTAAAGTCCAAAATATACTGAAACAAAACCCCTCTTCTCTTATTTGCTTGAATATATTTAATGCTTAAAAATAAGCCTGTCCGTAAGAGTCCTGTGTTCCCATGGGACAATACATGCACATAAATTAAGCAAGGACTAGAGAACTTTGTGTATAATAGCTTGCCTTGTGACCTCTGTGCTAAGTACATGTATATTTGTGTATAATACATATTTATGACTATTGCAAAATTCATATAAAAGATTACAATTAAGAGAGAGACTACATATTTCTTCTAAGTTTATACCCACATTAAAAGATGATTAATCAGTGGTTTTATAAATACAAATAAATTATTTTCAGTGAGCTGCTAGCTTCCCAGCTTTAGCTTTATACTTCGACACAACCATAACAGAGTCAGAAGTCAAGATACTGCAAAGCCATATATAAATGTGTGTGGAACTGTCCCAGGCAACCTTACAGGAGAAGGGAAGGTGAGAGCAACTCCAATCTTCATTTTCTATTAACTCTCAGGTCTCTACATGACCATGAGTAACAACCTAAGTAGTAAAGAACAAACAGCCAGAAGCAAGGAGCAGAGGTAAGAACAAATCATTAAAAAGTGATAAGCACCAAGGGCCCTAACTTAGCTAAAGGCAGTAAAAATGCAGACACACAGAGAAAACCACATCATGCCTCCTCAAAATGAATCTGGTCGTATAGTTTTAGTGCTGACTAAGTAACTGCCTCAGTGCAACACCACAGTGTCTGCTAGAAAGGCCAGTATTTCATCTGTGTGCTTAGAGGTCTGATAACCTATTTTCCCAGGTGTGTCTCTCCCTCCTTCTAAAAGAGAAAATCACACAGCAAATTAATCTTTGTGCACCTTTTTATTTTTCACCGGTCCTCCTCTTCCCTCCCACCACTCCTCCTATCCGTTGTGAAAGGTAAGCAAGAAAATATTGAAATTAAAATTGAAATAAATGACACCAGCAGGAACAGCCTGAGTCTGGTTTGGCTCACAAAAGTGAGTTTATGACATGGTTGAGTCAGTGCAAAAAAAGAGGTCATGAAAGTGCTGTCACACACCTTTCTGGAGAGGGCTTTTTGTACACATAGCTACAGATGAAAGCCTCATCTGCTCAGGGAAACTAATTTTCCAGTGCAAAGGGATTTCAATTCACAAACCACCACCATCCCACTCAATTTACATTACATGTGGCCAGCTGGGGAAAGGGGAAAACAAGAGCAAAGTAAGACACGAAGCAATTCACAACTCACTCATTTCCAATGCATCAAAGGCTTACCAGTGAATGTTCTGTGTGACAGACTGTCTGTAACTACATCTGACTGACTGCTTGCCAGAAGCACATGCAAAACCCCACCACATCCAGGGAATCACTGACAATACACAGCGCATTCCTCTTCTGAAGCGGGAGTGCAGCCCCTACACACAAACTCAGGGGGGCTTTTTTCCTGGAACAGAAGCAGTTGATATTGAATTCCCTCAAGGCATTTCCAAAGTATGTTACAAAGACTGTGCTTAATTATTCCATTGGTTGCCTGTGATTCAGAACTCACATACAGCTTGAAACTGCACGTGAGTCTCCAAGCTTAAAGAAACCAAGGTCTGAACTCTCGAGTGAGTACCACTTTTAGAACAAAACATTCACACTAGTACACCAGTGAAGAGAACTGGGAGTGTTATCCAGAAAACAGTATGCAAAATTAAGCCCTAAAACATAATGGGTGAAATTTTAGCACCAAAAGACATTAAAAACTCACCAAAGCATGGCTTTGAGAAGAATGTAGCAGAAACATCCCAAACAGTCTGGTTTAGAAGACAGGGAGCTCTGAGAAGGGAGAGCAAAGATTACAAGACTTCCCAAGAGGTAACTTATGGTTTACTATCGGAGAGCACAACTAGATGAATAAGAAAGATGTGTGCAAGCCCACTTTATACAAGAGTTAGATAGAGCATAACCAAGAAACTCATTATAACTCCTTGACATCTTAAAGCATGGTCCTAACACACAGCTCTAAGCTGAAGAAAGAGATGGTTCTCTGAAACAAAAGTAGCCTACACAAAATTTACACAAGGACTTCCAGTCAAGGACTCAAATCCCGTAAATCAGCTCCTCTTTCCTTCTTGAGTAGCAAAGAAGCCAGCAGATCAGACTTTACAGACATCTTTCCCTGCTAATTACATGATAACAGTTTAAAACAGAGATTGTATCACACCCACTGTGTCTCAAGAGCAAAAATACATGTGTAATCAAATAGTTAAGGTAAAACAGTAAAAAGATGGAAAGGCAATTAACACCATATACAAAGAAATCTTTGAAACTGAAAAAAAATGAACGTTTTCACTGAGAATTACATTTTCTCAGTTGAACTTTGGCAAGTAAGCTGGGTGGTACAAAAAACACTTTCTCATAAATACGAGAAACCCCTTCTGTTATCAAATAAACTCTTATTCCTCTCATCTTTAATCCCAAGCTCCATATATGCCACCTCCACACAAGAACCAAGAAATCCTTGTTTAATATCAAAATGCCCCTTGTCCCCTTTTTATGCACATGTGGCCTTCAGAACATCTAGCAGATGAAGAAGGGGCTCCTGGATGCAACTGAGCAGAGAAGTCCAGCTGCCACTGAGAACCTAGATCTCTGCTGCAGTTTTATAAGGCAGAGTCAAAGCCAGAGGAGAGGAGAACACTTTTACGTGTGTTTTGAAAGGAAAAGGTGAAACATTTTACAGTGGAAAAGGGAAACATCAGTTGGTTTGGATGTGACAATCGTGCAGCACATCCTCTCACAGGTATGACAAAGCAAGCTTTGGAGCACAAGATGGTCAAAAGGAAATGAAAGCTGGAGGCAGGCTGGGAAAAGTTTGTGAAACTTTTCAGTTGACACTGGAAAAAGCTTGAAGAGATGAAGGGGCAAATGACTGAGCACGGCATTTGTAAGGAAAACTTCAAGTTAACTCCAAATAGCCAACTATACTTAAATTCAGGTGTGTCTCTTCCCAAACCTAAACAAAACAACCCAAAAGAATAAAGAAGATCTAGGATTGAAATGAAGGAAAGGAAGAGAAGAAACAAGTAGGAGGGGAATAGAGAACAAAAAAGAAAACACACTTGGACAAAGGATGTACAACAGAAGAATGTGCAACCTTCAAAGACTGCTCTAGAGAAAAAAAAGACCAGACTGGGAGATTATCTTTTTGATCTGTATTTACCAATAAAGTACCAAGAAATTTGCAGTCATGAGCTTGAGACCTCAATGCACTGTATGAAGTAAAATCACTTAAAACACAGGAGATGAATGTGAGAATTTCAGTGCCAGCTGCAATGCTGTGGGATCACTTGGTGGTAATTCAGTGAAACCAATGCTGTAAAATCAGTGCATCAGGAAAA
This sequence comes from Falcunculus frontatus, assembly GCA_013398115.1. Classification (NCBI taxonomy): domain Eukaryota; kingdom Metazoa; phylum Chordata; class Aves; order Passeriformes; genus Falcunculus; species Falcunculus frontatus. The sequence continues at coordinate 1,631,926 of VZRV01002221.1, forward strand.
CTCAGCCTCCATCTCTCTTTTAGAGTCTCAAGGATGCAAGAGGGATGACATCTAATTCAGTACCAAAAAAACCCCAATAAAACATTTCCATCTGTACACAAAAATGATACATCACCTCCCAGTTAGAAAGCAAGCTCAAGTGAGGAAAGAAATAGATGACTTCACACTACCAGGAATATGTGGACAGCAACCACAGCAAAGAATACACTGCATCCTCAGAAAGCACACAGAACATCAAATACAAAGAAGCAAGAAACATGGCATAAAAATGAACTAAAGGGGAGGAAAGAAAACAGAACCATAACGAGTACTTCCACTAAAGGACAACCAGAAAAAGAACCAGATAGAGAAAAGATCATAGGATCATACAATCATAGAATATGCTGAGTTAGAAGGGATCCATAAGGACCGAGTCCAACCCCTGGTCCCATGCAGAACATCCCAAGCATCACCATATGACCGAGAGCATTGTCCAAATGCTTCTTGAACTCTGTCAGGCTTGGTGCTGTGCCCACTTCCCTGGGGAGCCTGTTCCAGTGTTCAGCCACCCTTTGGGTGAAAAACTTTTTCCTGATATCCAACCTAAACCTCCCGACTCAGCTTCAGGCCATTTCCTCAGGTCCTGTCAGTGGTCACGACAGTGAAGAGATCTGTTGCTGCCCCTCCTCTTCCCCTCCTGAGGATGCTGAAGACCACAATGAGGTCTCCCCTCAGTCTCCCCTTCCCCAGGCTGAACAGACCAAGTGACCTCAGCCACTCCTCACCAGGCTTCCCCTACAGACCCTTTACCATCCCTGTGGCCCTCCTCTGGACACTCTCTAATGGCTTAATGTCTTCTTTACATTGTGGCTCCCAAAACTGCCCCCAGCACTCGAGGTGAGGCCGCCCCAGTGCAGAGCAGAGCGCGACAATCCCCTCCCTTGCCCTGTTGGCGATGCTGTGCCTGATGATACCCAGGATACTGTTGGCCCTCCTGTCTGAATTGTAAATTACTGAAAATAATTACGTATTTTGCTGTTTGCTAGGGAGGAAAAGTTATGCACTCCCATGTAATACCATCAGTCTCTTCTAGTGCTTCCACCCTGCTAGGCTGAGCTGCTGTGGTGCTGTATCACCTGCTACAAATGAGGCGTTCTGCTCATGGTTAGCAGACATGGGCAGAGTGTGAAAAGTGAGGAGAAGTGGAGCGATGCACTGTAAGGTAGCAAACACCAAACCATCAGGGTTTCCATCTACATCAGTTACACTGTTGAGCCAAGGACAGTAACACAGAACGGCAACACCTGCACTGCTCTTCCAGGGGACAGGAAAAGGCTCATTTCCTTATCCCACTTCAAGCCACGACGACAAGTCAAACCTCCTTTCACAGAATGAGCTTTGCTTATCCCACAGAGCATGGTGCCAGGTATATACACCCAATGGAAGCAACGCTTCTGCTTAGATTTAAGGATGTACCTAACTCCCGGCTGGATCAGCACTTTCAACCACACATCCTTGTGGGCCAAGGATTTGCGTTCTTACACATCTTTAAACTTTCCAGGACATCTCATTGATCATTCTGACTGTGATAAAGGATGGCAACACCCTGCTCGTTTATCTTGCTCTCAATATGCTGCAGAAAACAAAAATATAGATTTTTTTACAACAAGGTGGAGGACACAGATATCACTTTCCCTCTCTGATAATTCAACTATAGCATAACATCATCAGGTTTAAATCAGAAGAAGGGAGAAAAGACTTGAAGAAGAAAAAAAAACATGGGGGAAGCAACATTTACTGCAAACGAAACAAACAAAAAAAATCTGTTTACAGATCACACCTGAAAGGAACATCTCTATTAAATGTGATTTCAGAAGAACTGACAGGGATAAATCCACATGCAGCTCCGGGTATTTCAGCATAAACATGGAAAATACACATTCTCAGTTTATGAAGGGCTTAGTTTTATCAGTAGTATTTATACACACTTTCCTAGTTCATTTTAGACATATTGCAAGATTTTAAACCAACAGACTTGAGTGCTCACTGATTTTAAAAGACAAAAGCTCCCTATTTTTTAACATGTTTCTAAATTATATATGGGCTGTATAGCTCCTCCAGACAAATGAACTCTGATAAATTATGTTCTGCCTCTAGCCAGGTATTTCAAGTAATCTCCACCTTCCCACCTCTTCATCACATGAAGTAAAGATGAAGACTGCACAACGTCAGTCACACTGTAGATCTGTTCAGACACTACCTCTACCTGAAACAATACAATCCATGTGCTGAGATCCTCATCAGTCTCCATTACCAGAAGCTGAAATTTTTGCTACAATGGGCTCAGGCAGGTCCTGAGAGGGTGCTGACTAGAACATATCCTCCACAGCCAGCAATTGTGCCAGACTGCATCCAGCTCCTCTCACAAGCTTCTCCTGTTGGGATTGCTCTCTCTCCTAACTGACCTTTTCTTTTATGCCTGGCTAAGTGATTTTGGCTGCACCTGTGGTCTGCAATGCATTTAACAAACAGCACAGTGTGCTCCATGACCTGGCTGCTCCCGAGCCACGTGCCTTCGGGAATGCTGCCTGGAGCATTAAGGCCACTGCATGCGCTTGAGCACACACACCCCATTTTGGACCCGCTTCATTACCCTTTTCTCAGCAAGCTTGTCTAGAGTTAATTTAATGCATTTAAGGACTGAAGACCAGCTTTGCCACCCTGCAGTGCTATCAAACGTGTCACAGGCAGAGGATTTGGCCATATTCCATCTATGGGGTTTATTTCAAAGTCCACTTCTGAAAATAGCTGAGCTGATGCTTGAGCAGTATGAGAACAGTGCTCCATCCAACACAGACCACCACCACCATGGAGAGCTGCTGTGTCTTTACAGTGACCCTTGCACATCCAATCTGTCCCCTATGACAGCACAGGAGTGGGATCATTTCCAAGTCTCAAATCTCCTTAATCTGATACTCTAAGAACAAGACTGGAGTACACAACAGTGCTCCCTATATTCAGGTTCTACTGGCCTGGCCAGCTTATTACGATGTCTCTCTCTTCTGCTACAGAAGGGCACTCGCAGTCCCCAGACAAGGAAGTAGCATCAAGGACTCCCAGGCGTAACTACAGGCAAGTAAATGCTTTCCAGCTTCTTCCTCAGTAAGAGTCCCCTGATCTTGGGGACTGTCATTTTAAGATCCAAATTCCCGTGGAAGAAAGCTTTTTCCTTTTCAAGGGTGACTTCCAACTTCATCAACATTCAGGCAGGCTGTAACAAGCAGGAGGCCTGGTATACCCAGCAGAGCTTTGAGAGAGAAGGGGGGAGTCTTTGTTTAGAGCCACATCTGGACATGCCTTTGCAGTACAATCCCACCTCTGTCTACAAACGGGCTTTCTCCCAACCCATTCAGAAATACCTGTACTATGCTTTCTACCAGTACTATATAAACTAAAAACCTTTAAAGTTCAAACACAAATCACTTCTTTTCTGATCTGGCCAATTAAAAAATGAAAAATGACAACAAGTTGTGAAATTTATCTTGTCACCAGCCTATAATTGCTACTTAGAGCTTCAAATTATGGCAGAAAAAATTGAAGAACAAAACTGGAGTGCTTATGGCTTGTTTGGATTCTGGTTTACAAAGTACAGCATTATCTTTGTCAGTGTGTGAGGAAATGCAATTGCACTGTGGACCTCTACATCAAAAACATCTACTTTAATTAATTATTTGAGTATTATACCAGCAAGAAAAGAATTACTGTCATTATTTCAGAGTTGCTTATTGCTTTTATACATGTGATCTGTCTGCAAAGGTTAATACTAATTTGTCAAAAATCTAAGTTCATTTTACTACAGAATTATTATGGTATTAGGATTTAGAATTAGCAGATTGAGATACGATGATTATTAGGATACCTAATGGTATCCTAATAAACACAAAAATGTTTTGAGATCTTTCCAAAGAAGGACTGGATAAAGATTGAGGAGTAAAGGAGGAAGAAAAGGCTGCAATTTAAGTAGATGTGAGATTGTCTACAGATGGAGAGCTAAGGATAGAGAAAGACTGAGGAGCCCAATGTCAAAGAAAAAAAAATCAACAGCACAGTACAGGGGGACTTCCAAGACCTTCCAAGTAAAATTACTGTACTTTAGGTGCACTTAGATGCACTTGGTTTAAAGTTCACTCATTCACCATTCTTAACTAAAAAAGTCACCCATAAATACCAGACATAAAAGCCCACCAATCAAAAGCAATCAAAGTTACATTTTTAAAGCTAGCTCTGCCCCTCTGTTCTTCCCCCCAGGCTTCCAACTTCCCATCTCAGGGCTGTCAGTAGCTGTCAGCAGATCATATGAGAAATTCATCTGAACATACAACATAACTTGACAGGCAATACATCAGAAAACCTAGATGTGACAACAGCAAATTCCACCAGATGGTCCTGGATCATATCTATCTATTAAAAAAATTCTGATAGAAAAAAAATCCTAACCACACATAAGCAGAGCTTCTGAGGAATGGAAAAAAAAAAAAATCTGGTATATGTACTGTTTCACCCTTTGTCCTAACCGTGCCAGAAAAGGAGATGCACAACAGCTCCAGCTTGTCCTCAACAGTTTGTCCTGTCATTAATATCTACGTGTATATCTCATCCTCCTCCCCAAAGAAAAGACTTCTAAATAAAGATGCCTCTCCATTAAAGGCAGTATGTGCTACTAATAATGCTGCTTTTCAATTGAGAAAATTCCGTCAATGACTCCGGAGCCTGGTCTTGCTCCAGCACCAACCTGATCTCCAGGAACACCAAAACCATGTGGTTAGCCCTGGGAGGAGTTGCAAATTTGAAGCACATTTAAGACTCCCTGTTTGCCACCCTTCCTGTATCCCTGTGGCTCTTGCAAGCAGCAGATAGTTTGGGTTCAGGCTGCCTACAAAGCTCATCAGCCTCTGCAGCGACCCTTTTAGGAGAGACCTTGGATTGCCTTGTCCACTGTCAGTCATGCAGGTCAAACACTGACTGTCCAGACCTACCCACAATCCAGGTAAAACTGCTCTTGATACACGTGAAACACAAACTTCATTCCAGCAGGCACAACCTGCTCCGGCCTCAGGCCCACATGAAACAGGGCTGTGGCAGGCTTAGGGTCAGGATCGGGACACTGCCACCCTCTGAGAGATCAGCACAGTCCCATGGCACAAAACACCAGGTTCAGAAGCAGCTCTATGCCTATTTCACTGAAGCTGTCACTGTTCTTCAGGTGAGCACCACCAGCCTGGCCACAGCAGCAGCTCAGGTGTGACAAAAGTGACAGGCCTATGAAACATAAATCAAACTGGAGCAGGCTGTCACTGCTCAAGGGACACCCTCAGGGACACTATTCCTTGCTCCTGTTCTGCTCCTGCCTTCAATAGCTGTGTGCAGATATATGTTTGGCCCTGTGAGAAGTAGTTGTGTGTAACTGCAAAAAACTATCACGTATCCTTGTCCTCCCAATAACACAGGCTTGGAAGTAAAAGGTCTTTAGTCAAATATATTTTTAACTGGTAAAGCAAATAGACATGAATCTGAATGCACTGAGGGAAGGAGGACAGTGAAGGATGGATGTGGTGGTATTTTATCATCGGTTAATAGGACAGGATAGTGTTCCAAAGTCCTTTGGAAATCTGACAGTTGCTTTGAATACAAAGCTGTGACTGTGGCAGAAAGCAGATCTACCCCCTGTCAGTGCACAAGCTGCACTCCACAGCTCAGGGCTGAGGAAATCTCTTTTCAGGCCACTGTGGCAAAATCAGTTCCCACCAAGAAACTAGACTGATCCTTTAACCAAGGAGTAGTTCTGTATATCAGACATACCTTTTTCCTTCCCCTAAGGACAGCTCCTTCCATTACAGACTCTCTTTTGCTGTTAATCAAAGTGCACCCGTTTCCTGAGTGAGAAACACCTGTGTGTGGGATTACTCCAGTGCACTGGTGAGGAACTGGGCTGCAGCCCTGCTTCAGAAACTGCAGGTGAGTGGACTGGCTCCAGAGGTTAATAATGAAAAGGGCCTTCTTAGCAATGGCTGATAGCTACTCCCTGACTTCTGAAGAAGCAGTTTATTGTCTCCATCCAATCCATATTACAATTATCACCTTTAGCACAGAGAGAAAGCTACTTTTCCATCATGGACCTGAGAACAAAAGGCTTATGAAAAAGCCAATTCTCCCCTCCTCCTTGAACTTCAACAAGGAATATCTGATTTTTCACTCTGCCTTTGTCATTTTGACATAAAAGTCAGTGACATTTTCAAGTTTTGCTGTTGTGCACCAGTGGGGTTTCAAATACTGCAGAAGAACATAATTACATTTACAGACACTTTTGACTGGAACTTAAATGTTGCAACAACTGTAATAGTCTCTTAGAAATAAGAAAAATAGGCATTTAGCTCAAAATGTATGTTCTGATTAAACTGAAAATGGACACCACCTTTTTGCTGGAGTGCCTTTTGGCATCCAGAAGTTTTTTCTATAAATACTAGACTATGATTTTCCAAACCATCAACTTCCTACAGAGAGAAAAATACACATCTTACTATTTAATTGTTTTCAGCCTAAATACTGTAAAAGAGAAGGCATAACATGTATTAAATAAAATTGATAGAAAGTCACTTCCTCCCATTCTGATATTTAATTATATCTCATTAGAGAAGCTAAAAATAGCGCAAATCAAAGTCCATGAATCAGCTGTTTACTTTATTTATTTATAGGCATTTATATAGCACTCGTCACCATAGCAACCAGGAACCTTTTCTTCTTCTTCAAAGGAAAAGTTGTAATTTCAAAATGTGATCCTTTGATGTCACAGTGCAAACAGGTACTTAGGTCCTGTGCTGCAAACACTTTAGGCAGGTGCCTGAAGTACATGAACCAAGTCAAAGGTGTGATGAAAGAGACAGAAACAGAGAAAGGAAAAATGAAAGGAAAGGAACCATGAAACAAGTGAGAAAAAGGGAAAGAGGGAAAGAATAAAGGGCTTTCCTGTGAAAATCCACAGTACACTGTATCCCACAATAAGCCAGGATCGCCCCAGTACTTTTTACTTGTAATAACAAGTGACTGGTTCATGGAGAACAGTCCAATTAATGAAGACCAATCAACAAGTTCCAAATTTATGCTAAGGGCACTGGTGAATATTCTTAAGCAAGGTTTTCTAAAAGGATAGTAGCTTAAAAATGAGGCTGCAGAGGGCTGTCTGTCTCCCTTTTGAGAGCAGAGAAGTCAGACTTTGACTACTGCTCTTTTCTGATCCCCCAACAATTAGCCAAGTTCCCACAGAATTAATAGACCTTTTTAAAAATGCCATCTGCTCACAGAACATCAAAGAAATGTGTAAATTAGAACACTACTCCTGCACACACCATTATAGAATGAATTACTAGGTATGTCCTGCAATTGCAGTTTCCTCATGATACTGCTGGGAACTACTTTTCGGACCCCCAAAAGAGACTGAAACTGGTTTTACACTATTTCATCCGGTTGTTTCCCACCATTGTATAGATGATACATGCACAATGCAGATTCTTTTTAAAGCCAATGAATTTTTAATTGGGACAGAAAGAAAAAAAAATATATATCTTCGGCCTGTTGTCATTTTGTTATATAAGAGACATTATCATGAAGATTTCCTCAAGACACTGGTATGTGAAGTTATTATCTTCAACTCTGTATTTAGCTTGATCCTAACTTCTTCATAAGCCAATACTGTCCAAAGCAGTTAAATAAGGAGTGTTCAGTTGTTCCTAAACTAAACACATAAATCTTTACTCAAGACTGGTGGTTATTCTGTAGTCTTTTTTTATACTGTATTCTAAATAGGGCAGAAGCTGCATGTATGACAGCAGGAAAAGTGACAAGTTCCTTATCTGGAAAAGCACCAGCAGGCACTGTTATCAGAGCAGACCAGCTCTTTCAAAGTGGATTGATGAAGCTATTTTTAAAAACACCTAATAACATCACAGAGGAGACTCTGATCTCTGCAAAGGTGAGCCGCACAGCTCGATGCTCCTGGGAGGCAGCTAATGAAACGGAAGCTTGTCATGCACAGACTGCGTCCAGTAATTGGCTTTGAACACTCGCAGTGGAGACTCCCCCATGCTGAGCTCAATGCCCCGCTCACAGCTTGTGCCAAACATAGGCGGAGCCGGCGCTGCCTGGCATGACCAGGTGTTAGTGGCCCTCTCTCCCCTGCCCGTGCCACGAGGCCCAATCTGCCTACTTGGAAGGCAAAGAAAGAAACCTACTTTCTTCCAGGCCCTCACACCTACTAGGTGGCTTCTGGGACAGGGAGAGACAGCTGTGTAGGGAAGGTGGCAGAGTAGTGTCGGAGCAGGTGGTGTGCTGATGGAGAAGGGAACATGTTTTACCACAGAAGGTGAAGGAAAGGGGGGGAAGACCTAAAAAGAGAAGGAAAAGGGTCCCATGTCATGCCTTCATCCAGCACAGCAGAACCACCACCAAATGCTAACCCTCAGTCAGTGCTCTGTACAAAGTCCCTTAGGGACAGCCACTGGCTTGCCCAGGAAGGTAGCCAGCAAAGCAGGGGGAGCATCACTCCTCTTCCTCAAAGCTCCACTGACCCTTCCTAGCCCACTCTTCCCTGAGCTTTGTGGACCCACAGACCCACTCTACCTCTCAATATGAACTACAGCACTGAATTCTGCAGCCACCCTGGAACATAAGCTAAGAAAATACTGTCCCACAGTGTGAGAAGATTCTTTGTCCTCTTGAAGAAATTTTAACTGCATAACTGAGGACCTCTGATCTGGTTCTGGCTCTGTGCTTTAATGCTCTCCTTTGCGCCACCTTCTTTTTCATGATTCTTCCTGCCTCCCACTACTTCCTAGAAAAATCCACTCCTTCACAGCCCAGATACCCCCTGACTGGAAAAGCCATTTTAAATAGAAAGCAGTTTCTTCTTCTGAGAAAAGTCATCTCTGATGATTTGATAGTTTTACTCGTGGAAGATCTCTAAGCCTCTATGTTTTAAAACACCTCCTATGTTAGAGCACAGGCCAGACATATTAAAAACTCTGGGGAGCAGCAACTGAATGTGGGCTGCTGTCACAGGGAACATTTAAACCCACAGCACTTACGGAACACTTTAAAGCAACAATTTTTAAGAGAAAGGGGGTGAGAAAAAAAGGAATAAGGATATTCAATTTCCAGATGATTGAAGCAAACCTCAGTAAGTTCACAATGAGATGAAACTCAGGAGATTGGAAATTTAACTGGAAAGAGATTTCCATACAGCCAATCCATTTTGCACATTGCTGAACAGAGAACGGGCTCTAAATAATTAGTCCCAAAACATTACCCAGGCACCTAGAGTGCATGTTCATGGCACACTTCACAAGTGTTGAAAGCTGAACTCCAGCTCTGATGACAGCTAATTAAAACACAAAAGTGAGACTCCAAGTAAAACTGCCACCTTGCAATCATAAAACATTCAAAATGCACCCTGGCAGAAAAGCAGACTGCAAGGCAGCTTTCCTGTATCTAGTTCACGCATTTGGTATCTACCACGGGTTTGAAAATGACATTGCAAAATAAACACCCTGTCTTACAGCTGATGTGTTTAGCATAAGTCAGATTTGTTTCACAGAGAACGTCCTTGCAGAGAATAAGAGCTCTTCTGGTTCCCAGCTAAGTCAAGGCTTGAGCTAACAAGCCAATCCATCAGTTCAAGTGTTTTGAGATCGCTCTTAAAAGGAGCCGTTTCTGTTTTATTACCAAAGTCAGCAGTCACCGTTTAAAAGTCAGCATTTGTCAATAGTTACCCAACTATGGCACTGGTGTGAAAACACTGATATGTTCCCTTGGCTTGAGCAGTTGTTCAGATACAGTCTTTATTCTCATCGCCAGAGGAGAGTGTGCCTCTCCAATTTATTTATTTTTCCGAACATGCAGCCTTTATATTCATAGCCCATTTAAACACTGGGTTAATTGAGGGGTCTGGAAGGAAGCAAGGGGACCCAGCAGACACCAGTGAGCCCGACCTCGGAACATGCATGTGCAATGCATCCGGAGCTGACACAGGCAAGAGAAACTTTTCCACCATGCTTAGTCAGCACGCAGTAATTAAAAAGGTGCAGGATGTGATAAACCCGGCATCCGTATCCACTGGGGCCAAACTCACAAATTCCTTGCTAAGCTTTCAAAGCCAAAGACAGGTGTCGGGGGGAGGGAAGTCCCAAGGCACCAGCCATCAAGGAAAACTGTCAGGAGAACATAATTACATCTTTACCTGCCCCAGCAGGCTTTAAACCTGCAGCGCCTTTGACCTCTGGGGAGGTTATTAAGAGTTGTAATTGAACAGCTGCCTGCAAGAGCGGGCAGCGCTCACCCTCACCGCGGGCTGTCGGGCCGGACCGCTCTCGCTGCCCGGCTGTGCGGAGGTGCCCACGGCGCCAGCCCCGCTCGGGGAGGGTTCCCCGGCTTGTCCGCCTCCCCACCCGGGGGTCGCCGCCGACCACGAGGGACACGGCCCCGCTCCCCCCGCTTCCCCATCACCCGCTCTCCCTTCGGGAAGGAGGCGGCATCCGCCGCCCTCCCCCACGAACCGCCCCCTGCGGGTGCCCGGGCTGGCCCCCGCCCCGCGGCCGCCCCGCGCCGCCTCACCTGCCGCCCGCGGCAGCGACCGCCCNCGGGGCGGGTGGCCCTCGCAGGCGGCGGCCGCGCATGCCCGGTGCGGGCGAAGGGCATTGTGGAGGCTGCAGTTCGCGAGGCCTTCAGGGCGGATGTTCTGCTCAGCGCGCACCCTGCCCTCGCTCCTGCACCCGCTCCTGCCCGGGCGCTCAGTGCACACCCTGTACCCGCTCCTGTACTCGCTCCTGCCCCGCGTTCAGCGCACACCCTGCCCCCGCTCCTGCCGGGGGTGTTCCGCGCACATCCTGCACCCGGCCCCAGCTCCCACCCCTGCTCCCACCGCAGCCCGGCGGGTTCCCCTCCCGGCTTTCTTCCCGGGCTGCCCAGCCCTTGCCTCCTCGGCTCATCGGTTTCCTGGAGCCCTCTGGTTCTCCCAGCAGTCTGCGTTGCCCACCTGCAGCTCGTCGTCCTTCTCCCAAATCTCCTCCAGCCTCCACAGAATCATAAAATCATCGAATCATCAAGGCTGGGAGAGACCTTTCAGATCATCCAGTCCAAGTAGTCCACCCAGCACAACCACTGCAACCCCTAAACCACTTCACCCAGCACCAGATTCATGTGTCTCTTGAACACCTCCAGGGATGGTGACTTCAACATGCCCATGAGCAACCCCTTTCCAATGCCTGACCACCCTAACAGTGAAAAATTTGTTTCTGATATCTTTTCTGAATCTCCCCCGTCCCAGCTTAAGTCCATTTGCTCTAGTCCTCTCACACTAGGCATGCCAAAAGACACCGGCCCCCACCTCACTGCAATCTCCCTTCAGGTGGTTGAAGAGAGCAATGAGTTCCTCCCTGAGCCTCCTCTTCTGCTGTCCCTCCCACCACCTCCCCACACTGGCCTTCCCCTCTCCCCCTGGGTCCCTTCCTCACCCTCTGCTCCACCTGCCTGACAGGCTCTTTCCTTGTTTGCTGCCCCACTCCCTGCCCTCTTCCACTCAGAAGGAGGTGCTAAGGCAGAGGGCAGCCATCCTTATGATGAGTATGTGGCTCAAAATCCACCAGGAAAACCTGACAGATCGCAGGCACCCGCATCCTTAGTGGAGGAAGGTTCCTTCCCACCAGGGAAATTGTGACAGCAGTGGCAGGTCCCATTCACATGGTGGGGTTTGCTAAGGTCAGGCTTCACCAGAGCAACCCAGAGATCATTACAGTTGAATAAACAGTTGAATTCAACACCATTACAGGTGGTTGAATCAACCACCAAGAGCATGCTGAGCCTGCAACAAGAGGTTGAATCGCCTGAGCAGGTGGACACGTGTGTAACAGCACCTCCTGCTCCCAGCCTCTCCCAAAGTCAGTGGGGCTTTGTCATTCACTTCATTGAGGCTTTTGTTTCTCATACGAGCTTCCCATTTCCAGGCCCTTACAGAGCTCTCACTCAATGGGAAGGACAGATAGTGGTTTGGTAGCATCTTTCACATTAGCTGGTGTTTGTATGCATGGCTAAATGCTCCCAGAGTGACAGGACTGCTAAACATGCATGCAAGAATTTAATATAAAAGTTTAACCGTTGAAAAGTTTGCTCCTGAAAAGCCAATAGTCATTTGAGGGAAATCAAATCTAAAAGCTTAGTACTCCTTCCTCCAGCCTCTTTTTTCTGCCTTACAGATTTTGTAGCTAATAATCTGAAGAATTAACTTGGGTTACAAGAGATACACATAAGAACTGAGGGTTTTCAGGAATGCTTGTTGCTACTTAAAATTTAATTTCTTTACAGTCTCTATGAATTCTAGTGTTGAGCTCCCATGGACTGAGAAGGCAAATGTCAGGCTTCTGAGATCTGTTTTACAGTTTGCTCAAGAACTATTACACTAATGAAATCCATTGCAAGAGATCCCATTTTCTCTGTTTCTCGTTAAGTTTCTGAGTTGTAGTCCAGTCTTGGAGACACTTCAGAATGCTGGACCCTCATACCTTTAACTAGAGCAACAGTGCCAAATAATCATTACTGTCATAATTTTTATTATTTCATTGGAATTTTCACTGGAATAAAAAGTCACTATTTCAACAGTGTTTAGAGATATCTATTAATCTTCCCAAAGCATCTGTGAGTAGAAATCCTGACTAAGATTTCACAAATACCTGCTTGGATATTCACATAAATGTCATCTGCAGTGCTACTTTTCCTCCTTGTTATAAAATATTTAATGAACCAGTCAAAAGCCAGACACTACAGTAATTTGAATCAAGTGGCCAGTCACATATCACAGACAATGAATGGCCAAAGACACAGACATAATCATTCAAGAAAAAAAGAACACCCATAAGCTGAAATGTGTTTCTATGAAATATTCATAGGGATGTGGTGATTTATTGTCACGTCTGCTTCAGAATAACCTGCAATGGAAAAAAGAACATAATCTGATAAATTTTTCATGCAAAACAGTTAATTCGTTATTCCTGGAGTAAGAAGTTTGTAGACCCACACCTGTTTAAGTCCATCGTCTATAAGGGACAGGGATGCGTTTTCCTTAATGCGAGGTTTTGCAGGGGATATCTATTGGAAGCAGTGTGAACGTGCTAATGGCAGAGACAGGGCCTTCAGGTGCCCAGGCGTAGGTGCCTAGTGCAATTTTGGACAGTTTAGGTTGCCCAAGACGTGCACAAGGCTGGTAGATACAACATGGGACCTATAAGAAGCCTCTGCCTGGCCTGAACTTGAGCTTCAGCATAGTGTCACACAGTTATACTGCCCAAATCACTTCTGGTGTGACCATTCAGGGAATATATCAGCTTTTACAGACATAGGCAGAGGATGGGCTCACAATTGGGAGCTGGAACAGTTGAGCCACCCTTTACAGTTCAACAGACAGAGCTGTATCTCCGACCCGAAGAAAACATTGGAATGCTTCCAACTCATATGTCCTCTCCTCACATCATCTTCTACGTTTGGACTATAGCTCTCTCTGTACGTGCAGCCTCTTTGAATGAGAAAATATCACAGGGCTGGGTCCTGGAAGCTGACTTCACCCAGCAGAGCCACTGATGTGCCTGCTCGTGAACATCAACGCACTGGACTGCAGCACTCCAAGCCTTGCTCGGCTGAAGTCAACTAAATCCACTGGCTTCTTTGTTGTGTGTCTCTGTGTGATGGTGCCTCAGCTTTTTTGGCCATTTACTTAATGCCTCTGCTCTCCCTTGGTTTTCACTACATCTGTGTGCTGCACAAATTGTGGGCACTCGTGTTCTTAACCTTTCCACAGCAGGACAAAGAGAAGGATCTGCACAAGTTGTTGGTAGGATCTTACTGGGATTTAGCCACTCAGATTTTTTTAAGTGTCAGCTTTGTAAAATGCAATTGGTGGGGGTAGTGGGACACACAAGCCTAAGGGATGTGGCAGTCTGCCTGTGGTATAATCATAGCTCAGCAGAGCTTGCAGACCAACCAGACAGTATGTAAAACTGGATGAGCACCAGTGATTCCAGTCTTGTAAGAGGTAATAAGCAACATCCGTGGAGTGTGCTGCTGCCTAATCATCCTGCCAAGGAAAACCATTTCAGCCAAAAACATTAGTGAAGCCATTTGGGACCGAAGGCACCACGGAACTCTCTGCACATCCGCTCGGCATATGCTGAATGCGGGCAGCAGAGAGAGCTGAATGAGGGACTTTCAAAGTGCTATGTGCCTCAAACCTCACTTACAAATTCATGTAATTCACTAAAGAAATTATACATATTCATGTCATTCTACCGCAGGACTGTGAATTTGTTTGGAGGGGATAAACACTTTCTTGCCTCCAAAGAGCAAGATTTCATTAAACTGTCTCTCTTTCGGAAAAAGCAAGCAATGACCCCAATCTCTGCAGTACCTGGCAGCCAGTAATAGCTATATCATGATCAGTATCTGCCCTCTAGTAGCAATTTTTCACACACTGATGTCGAACACATGCAGGAGTAGAGAAAGAAATAAATCTGCTGCTGAGCAACGCTGCCACTGAAATGACTTGTGCGTACAAGGTGGTGAGGACACCGGGTGTTCTGAAAGCACAGCTCTGATCCCAGTGTTTCACTCCTTGAGCCCAAGGGCTGGGTAATTGCTGGTGTTGCCAAAGAAGGTTAAGGCTTTGTTTATCTTGTTGCAGGTAAAATGAGGTGAAATGAGCACATGTGCTGTTAAACAGGTAAGCAAATGTGACTGTTCTATACAAAGAGAGATAAAAAAAAAAAACTTCTAAGGATGACAGTTAAAACTATCCACTAGTTTCTTGGTGATATTAAGAGAACAAGAAGACTTCCCAGTCCCACAAGCAGGGCACCGACCCTTGCTTCTGCTACTAGCAGTTGGATCTCACCGAGCACACAAATGAGCAGCATGTGGCAATCTGCACTTAGATTAGCCTGACAGCAAAGAAACTGAGAGAATAGCTCCTCCTGAAGTGGTGACAGCTTCTGCTTGTTTTTTGGAGTGGTCTGCTTAGTTTGGAATGCAGGACAGTTAGATAAGCAAACACCTGATTTATTTAGCCTCTCACTTATTTAACAACATGGTACAGCCAAACTATTAAGAAATAAGGAATTTTTCCTTATAACAGGAAATCCATACATATATGGACTTGAAGTAGATGTTCCTGTTAAATACGAAAAAAGACTTGCACTAATCTAATACTGCAACTGAATATACATCTCCACAATACAAAAAAAGGATTAGGTGGGTACTAGTGGCAAAGAATAAAAAAGACAGGAAAATGAAGAAATCCAGTGACAGTCGGCATCAACAGATGTGCCAAAAGCTCCCTTGTATGACAAAATGACTGTCTCATGAAATATTAGCAACTATCCAAAACTGGGAAAGTGTGAAAATCTTGTTGCTGTATAAATTATCTAAGACACTCCTGCCAATTATAGACTTGCTGTGAGGAAGAGAGACATTGGTAATCATGACAGCGACTATGTTCGAGTGTCATGTGAATATTCTTGGGCAATTATTCAAATCAATCATTTCTTGTCCATGTAGGAAAGATTCATCACTCTTAGTGCCTCGTGTCACTTGGTGACTGAATTGATGGTGCTCTGCTATTTGTGGTGTTCTGTAGTCTGCCTGTTTAAGGTGACAGCGCTGTCATGTATTTAACTGCTGAAGTGGAGAGCTGTCCAGCAGAAAGTGGGAGAGCATGGGCCCAGAATCCATTAAAACTTTACGCAGGTCGGAAGAGACCAGTTCCCTTCTGCACTGAGCAATGTCCAACCCAGAGGCATTTTTGGAAGTGGCCGGAGCAATGCTGGCTGTTGCCACTGGCAGGGCATGAGAGGACTCCAGATGCAGGGGGAATGAGATCCATTTAATCGCTCTTCTTCCACATGAGATGTTTGTGAGACCTGCTAACCATGTCTTGTCATTACAAATCCTCCAGCATCAGTGCCTGGCATCCCTGTCATTGAGAATGACTCCCATATTCGATGATGTTCCTGCCTCTTGCTTTCCCAGCCCTGTGTGTTCTGACCTACCCTCTCACACCTGCCGTTCTGTATAAAGAGGGCCTCCTATCACCACAATTTCTTTCATCCTCCCACCCTTCCTGGCAGGAATTCCTCTAGCAGAGGACTGTGTCCTGCTTCCATGAGAATTACTCTTGGTAAGAGACATGACTGAAAATGCGCAGTGTCTCTGTGTGTTCACCACACTGTGACTGCATAAATCTCGATCTTTGACTTGGCTTGATACATCTGGTTTTATCTTCCTTTTTATATATCGTGAGGTATAATGTATCAATTCATTTTTTGTTTTTAATTAATATGCACCATCTATTCCTTCTGCCTCTTCCTGTAAACTATCCATGTGTAAAGGCTGATTCCAGCCTATTGTCACAAGGGGATGCATTAAAGTTGCAGATCTGCCTTTGCAAAGCCTTAAGCACCTGATTTTGTAAATTAAATAAAATACCATCTACATGTTACTGCTAAAAGTACCCAGTATCAGCTGGGTTTCAGTACCACAGGGCTTCCCTGCTTCTGTTTGAGAAATAAAACTAACACCAGCAAATGATAACTTGAAATGGAATTTGTTCTTCAATAAAATAACAAAACAAAGTCTTCACAGAGGAGTAGTTTCCTTTTTTCTACATGTAAGTGTTTGTAACAAAATAAAAGAACGTTTAGCTCTTCAGGCTAGTGATAACAAATAAAGACGTGGTTCACCTCGACTTTCACACGCTCTGTCTCTCTTTTCAAAGAGCTTCTTTCCTTTATTCATGAGCTCTTTGGGGACAGGATTTTTAACAGTTCTTTCTGCCAACTTGTGGTTAGCAGAATATTTGCTTTCCATTTTTTTTTTAAGCCTGTGTTGTGGCTCCCAAGTATCCATCTGTAACTCTCAGAAAAATATCCAGTAGCTTGTGGCTAGAATATATTTTGGGATGCCTAGTTTGTCACTGATTAGCTCAGATGCTGGAGTTTAAACTGACATCTGAAATTCACCAAGATGAGCAGTCCTTTGGAGACCCTCTCTTCAGCCATCTCTTCCAGGCCACCCTGCTGAAATCCTGAGAGATTACCGACATTGGTACTGAGCTGTCACACAGGACAGAATTGTGATTTTTTTTTGCTTTAAAACTGCTTGTGCCACAGATCATCCTCACTCCCTGGACCCCTTCTGCACCTCTAATGAGCTATGATGCCCTTCATTCACAGAAGGTTTTGGCAGTGGATATCCTATTTTTAGGAAGTGATTTTACAGGAAAGGAAACTGTTTTATGTCTTACACCTCCATAGCAAAAGTATGAGGTATGGACGTAGAAGATAAATATCCCTGCTTCACTTGAAGGTTGAACTGTGGCAGCAGTCCAGCCTCTTGCTCTTTGTACCTGCTTTTTGTAAGATGTGAGCTTTTCCCCAGTGTAGCATAGCCTAACTTTTTGTCACCTTCATTTAATGACACATGGATATGAAAACAAGGAGGCGTTATACCTCCTTCCAAGAGTGCTGCTTTCCACTGGCTGCAGCTGAGAGCTGTGTCCATCCTGAAAAACAATGGGAAACATCAAGCCTAATGCTAAGAAATCCTTGCTTTTCACCCCAGTCTTCCTTCTGGACGATTACTTTCATTTTCAGCAATTTTGGTTTTGCATGCATGCACAACCATTCTGGTTCCAAATCCAAGAGGGGATGAGTTACAGTAATTCCTCTGCTCCATAATCCACACTGTCCCCTGCCTGGGGAAGTGATGGTCATTCCACCCTTCTCCCACCTGCAGAGGAGTCTGGACTGGCTGGCTCCTGCCTGAAAGGGTTCAGATCTTTCTTGTTAGTGAGAGCAAATGTTCTCTTTATCTCCTCTTCTGAGGGCCAGACTGTGACCGAGAATGGAAACTGGTTGTTCTGCTTTTCTAGGTGATGATCCAGGCCAGCCAGAAGGCAAGCATGCCCACTGCCAATCCTTGTGTGGCGCTTTCAAGTGGGAATGTTTGGTCCCAGTGAACTTTTCCCACAACTTCACTAGAACCCTGCCCTCCTTGACAGCAGCCCCGGGTACCACAGAAGTGAGTTGGGAGGGCCAGGCCAGGTAATAAAGCTGGCTCCCCTTGTTGGATTCTGCCTGCCCCAGGAAGTATGTTCCTGCGAGCTCAATTTTTAACTAGCACAGCAAAATAAATGAAAACAAGGCAAAGAATAATGTTCCACTTCTCTGGGAACACAAGGCCTCAAGGATGCAACATGATTCAGCACCTGTCTGTTTGCTGGAAAATTCATACATAGGATGAAAAAGAACTCTCCAGGATGACAGCAACACAGGTACTTTTTTTTCTCCTCTTTTTTCCTTTCCTTTCTTTTCTTTTCCTTTTCTTTTTTTCTCTTTCTTTTCTTGTAGTGGAAAACATATAACATTTGCCTGCATATTTGAGCTGGGAGTTTGGCTCCTTGCATTCATGTCACAGCAAGACCGAGCATCTCTCAGACAGGATCATTTCCCTACTCTTTCAAAGCACCACTGTCTGTGAGTGTGCCCCAGCTCTCCCCTCACACGCTTTGTGCTGACAGAAAAATCATCTCCATCTGAAGCTGCTCCATCTCCCTGCAGCTACAGCCCCCTGTGAGCTGTGGCTGCCTTCCCCCTGCTCCCTCACTTACAGATGACACATCCCATCTCATTTGTATTATTAAAATGATTTCCACGGGGTCACCTTCTGCTTCACGCCTGAAATGATATAGAAAATTAGGCTCTTCCTCTTGTGCCACTTGGATTTAAATTGTAGATTTTAAATCTGTCCTCACTTCTCGATCCTCTAATTTTCCACAGGCAGCACCACTGCAGCGGCAAGTCCTAGTGACTGCATTAGATGCTGAAAAAAAAAGAAATTACAGGTGCATCGACTCAAATGATGTTATGATGAGTGAGGTGGATAATAACAAACATGCAGTACTCCAGTTACCCACTGGGTCTCCTTCCACTTTCTCCACAGAAAACCTAAACAACCCGCTGTGTGGAGTATGAAAAAGGTCGTATCAAAAGAACATCTGCACGTTAGCGTAGTGATTAGCTTGTAGAGTAGCACCCAGTGGTGAAAGGGCTTTTATCTTCCTTTCCACACACAGAAATCATGTGTCACGTGAAGGGATGCTTACACTGAAGTCAGACATGATGTCTATTGTGACTTCTCCAGCATTTAATCAAAAATATTTCCTTGCAGGTGAGTTTGGCAAAAGGCATTGGGCTGTTTAAGGTAAAGTGCTGGACTCTTTTAGGAAGTATAATTGCAATTACTGTGTTTCACAGGCGAGAATGCTGCCAGGAATGAGTAATTCTTGGTATGGGATGCAGACAATACAGTAAATATGCAAACCAATACTTTGTAAATTGTGTCTTTCACTTAAGCTTGATTTAAATGTGTGAATTCTTTGCAGCTTTCTGGTATTTCCCAGTCTTTACCATTGTCTTTCCTTATTACAGGTCTGAAAGAAGCTGCTGCCATATGGAGAGCTGGAGCAGCCAAGAGTTATATTCACCGGCAATGCACCATTCAGAGCATTTAGAAGCTGCCAGTCCTCATGGTCCCAGACCAAAGCTAACCTTTGTAGCAGCACTATTAGGTTTTCTTGCTTCTTTTTCCAGGTCAGGCAGTGTTGGCACTCTCTTGTGAAGAGCACTGGGTCAGATGGTCTGAGGGGTTATTCCTGATGGCAGTTCCTGTGCTAACTCAGATGCAGCTGCATCCCCAGTTACATTCAGTTTAGGGGACAGAATAATCCTCTGCATTTTTTCAGTGTGTGTGGTGCAGATCTGATGGGTCTTACCTGAGTACTGGAGCAGGGATGGAAGAAAGGAGGAGCTTTTGCTCTTTCTTGGGGCGAATAACTGAGCTATTCCACAGAGAGGGCTACAGAATAAAAATTAATCCAACTCTTTTATAGTGGCTAGTGACTAAATACACAACTGTTTAAAGAAGCACCGGGCCATTTGTTCAGCTTTCCTTGCAGCATATCTTTCTATCCAGAGCAGACTCCAGAATGTGGTTGAGGAGTGAGACGGGACAGAGACGCTAGAAAGATGAAAGCTACTGGATTAGCATTTTTGTCCTAGGGCTGTAATAGAAATCTTTAGTAAGCAAAGCCCAGGCGTGAAAATCGCATTGTAGCTTGAAGATGAAGTCCAATTTTGAGATGAAATTCACCCCCTTTAGCGGTCTCAAGGCCAAAGTATGCTCAGAGACTCTGTAAGTGCTATTTTCAGGGTGTTAGCAGCACATAGATCCCTCTGCTGGTTCCTCTGTACGTGAATGAATTGGATCCAGAGCGCAAGCACAAGCTCATGTCAGAGCACTGCTGTAGGTCATGTTTGAAGACGACTTTACCAGTTCCAAAGTCAAAGATTAAAAGAAAACCTGACTGGAAGAATGCGGACACATTCTGAAAATTTGGAGGTGAAAGGGATCTGAGGTCTTTTAATAAACTAAGTGTTATAAAAGTAAAATTGCAAAATATCATTCTTCTCAGTGAAAACATCGAGGCATGTTCCCATCTTTGAATCTAACTTGTAGACTCTATTCCTGTTCTGTTTCCTTTTACAAGACATAGTGATATTCTGCCTCGTAAAGAAGGTCCGTTCAAACTCCTCTGAGCTGTAAACATCTGATTCTGCTGATGGGACTGTTATAGACAAATTTATGCTACAGAACATTTCTTCCAATAGACAGCAGATGTAATGCGTGACTATGATAGTTATAGTCCAAGCCTTTAAACTGTGGCTTTGGTTTTAGGATCATTAACTCCTGGTAAGATTACCCACCAAAGTGGGTTCTCTAGCCACCACAAAATCTGCTCACAGACAGTCTTCCTGTAGAATGAGGAATGGAATAAGGAACCACAGGCAGCACTCTGAGACCAGGCAGCCTCAGACAATAATGCCCCCTACTGATATTTGAACAATTCCAGGGGAAAGAGATGTCTCAAAGAACTAGCAATGGCAGCAAGGCTGATACAAGCAGCAAGAACATGTGTGAGGAGCACAGACAGGCAGCTTGAGGCTCCGGACAACTACATGTGTAGCACGGAGGAAAGTAACTGCTCAGAAACAATCATAATTTGGGAAAAGGCTGGTTTGAAGATCTTGTATTTTAGGGTGAAGGAGTTTCAGTAGCTGAAAGTTAAACTTTGGCATTTCAGCTGCCACAGAAGCCCACAGACTGTCTCATCCAGGCCAAGGGAACTGTGGGCATGGGCTACTTGGGAGCTGTAGGGGCACCATGAGCACAGCTCACACTGAGATATTTGGAGACATTCATGATGGTCGATATTACAGACCATGGTCTCTTCACTTGGAGGGAAATTGAGCTGGGATGGCAGTAACAGGACTAAGGTGTAATCATGTACAGGTAGGCAAATTGCTTCCTTTTTAATTAGGGTTTCTGTAATGCCTGAGTCCTCTTACAAGCCCAGCAGTTATAATCCTTTACAGCCAAATCCTGACAGCAATTTCATTGCCTATGAACCACTACTTGTAACAGCTTTACTGAAATTTGGTGTTTGAAACTTGGGTTATTCTGTGTTATGTTCCATTATTATATATAGAGCAGGTGTTTCCAGTGCTTCCAAGGAAAAACATTTTATGTTTTATACTGAGTATCCGTAGCCTAGGAGCTACAAACTTGTATTTTTAAAATTAAAATAGAGCTCGGATATTTGAGCAAAACCACTACTGTTTAGTTCCCTCATCTTCCCAGGAACAAAGGCAGCCATTCTGTTACATCCGCTGAGAGCTGGCCTCAGCTCAGAAGAGCACTCCTGTAAACTTCTGCGAGGTGCAGTTGACTCTGAGGCTCAGTGGAAGTTGCTGTACTTCCATCCACACACCTTTAGCAAGCCTTAAATCATCCTAGGAGCCACATCTGTGCAAAAAGAACAAGGATGAGTATGTAATTTGCTTGTCACACATATATCCATGGTCTAGGAGGGAAGAACAGCCTCCTCAGCCACAGAAAAGCTGTTCGCTCTCTGGTGATCAGGGTGAGGAATTTCAGTCATGTAGTCCTGTGGACTGGGAGCCTCAGGGCAGGAGACAGGACCTGGCTCTGGTGTTACCCTTAGGTGAGTTACTGCCTGCTGTAGGCACAGCCTGTGTTTCCAAACAGCTTCTTCCTGCCTATAGACTTGCTTAGAGAGTCAAGGTAACTTCCTGCTAAGTTTGCTGTGGCAGCCTGTCAGCATCAGACGAAGACAGCATTTGCAAAAATAACAAGACACCTTCTTGTAACAAGAAATCTGAAAAGTGAGGTTGGATTTTACTATTACCACTACCCAAAACCCACAGTGTGCCCTTGGGAATACGTTCAGACAGTGAAATCCAGTTTCCTTATCATGTGCAGTAAACGCTGTGAAGTTAAAACCCTCGGTGGCTTCTTATGCTTTTATCACTGGATTTATGTCAGCAAAATAGCATGGAAAGTGTATTCAAGTGGTTATTATGCACCACTCTGATCAGGCCACATGAAGTTGTATCTGGCACCTTGTATGCAAAGGAAATCTGCTTTTGATGGAAACTAATGTATGGTTAATTTGCTACATTAGCATGTGATAATTAGTACGCAGGGCTTATGATGTATTACAACTACATCTTAGTATGCATGCATGCAAATAGACACATAATACATCAGTGTGTTAAATGCAGGCATCTCTAGGACAGAAGGTGATATAAACAAATCTAAGCAGAAGTTTTGGACACAGAACGAGGGCTGCATAATGAGTGCCTCAATTTACAGTCCAATAACATATTATGTATTCCTCTGCACACCCTGAACAGCATGCATATATTAAAATCTCTAATCTGTCGACTTTCATATTCCTGAATATATTAGGATTTTCTGTAGTTCTTTCTTTTTGAATTGCACAATCCAGGGTCAATTAAATAGTTGCAGCTTGGAGATGCACACAGTGGCTGTGTCAGAGCAGGACATCTCATCACTCTCAGTTTTGTGCATCTGTAACCATGGTGACTTTGTGGCTGCAGCTTTCCCCAGACTTGGTGTAACCTGGGGTGGATAAAGGCATGCTTCTCCGTCTGGTGCGGATGTCACGTACAGGATCTCTTAGGATACATTTTTAATTACTATGTTCTCTTAATTACTCCTTCTGATTTCCCTGGTGAGTTGCCTTTCTCGAGTTTCAGTGACTCATTGTGAAACCAAGTGATATCTTTGCTGTCTTCAGTCAAGAAAATTCATCCCAGACCTCTGCACCTTCTCAAGGACAACACTTGCCTGAAAATCAATGCAACCTGGTGCTTTGTGCTTGTGCCTACAGACCAAACGCGCTGTTTTACAAGCGCAGATTTCCTTCCCTCGGCTGCTGGCCTTGCCAAACCACACTGGAGAGTGTGGTCGTGCTGTCCAAAGTGGCCTCCGAGGGCAGCCCTGCTTTGGCTGCTGGCTGGCTTAGCTCAGAGTCAAGCTCCACCGTAACATCTCCTCTCAGGGAGGTGCAAGGACTGCGTGGTGGTGACCCCAGCAGGAGTGCAAAGGTGACACATGATGGGGTGTAAGGACAAGGGAAGGTCTCATCACCCCCTTGGCCATTTGGTCCCCTCCACAGCTGTCAGGCACTCTGGAGATAGACTCATGTGCCTGTGGGACATGGTACCATAGAAAAGCTGTCTTGGATGTGTTTGGTGGGGGGAAGCTGTGGGGTGCCCAGCACACACATCCCACTCACTGGGAGCTACAGGCAGCAGTCTGTAAGTCTGCAGTGTGTAAATCTCACCAGCCCCTGCTGAGAGGGCACTTAGCCAGGCTATGTCCCCTCTCACCACACTCTTTTTCGATTGCTCTGCTACAGCAGAGTGTGCTGAGACCAAACAACTCTGGATTTAGCCTTTTATTTGACAAGGTACCTGGGTGAGAGCTGTAATTTATCCCTTTTGAGCAATCACTTCTCCTGGTGTGTTAAACCCACCCCTGGGCAGAGGTCCAGGCAGCACAAGCCCTGCGCCCCGGGCAGGCGACACGGACCATGCACGCATTTTACAGCCACGCAGCATGGGACTGAGCAGCTGGGGAGGGGCAGTGCCAGACTGTAGGGGTGTTTTCTCTCAGTATACCTGGGGGGCTTGTCTTCGACTTGGCCTTCATGAACTGGGAAGTCACCTTACACCGTAGGTTAATCAGCATTTAACAGAGCACCCGTGTATTCTTGCACTTAAACTGCACTAAACACAAGCAGTAACTGCACTACTTCTTTTTTCTACCTGGGCAGTAATATATCTTCTTTTCATGGAGTCATCCTTAGCTGAGCCGTCTCTGTAAATAGCTGAGCCGTTGAGGTGCATTATTTATCACCGTCAGATGTTTAGCACACGAAACCGAGCGGCGGGTGGCAATCGGATCACCTTCTCGCTCGGATGGGATGAGGGGGATTTATGGTCAAAAGCTGTGCCATGGAAAGAACACACAGTACTTGTTAATTGAGGACAAGCAGTTGAAGACCAGTACTGCTGCATTTCTGACAGAGGGCAGCATTGAGTTTTTTATCATTTAAAATAAAAACCCAACAAAACGCTTCTTGGCTCTCCAGTGATTGCGCAGTTCAGAAAGAAGAAAAGCTTATCACTCAGATTTTTCAAAAAACTGTGCTATCAACTGGGTTTTAACTAAAATTTCCTTTTAAAGATGGCTATTTTTTGAGACTGTTTTGGCAGGGGCAGGGCAGGGTTGGGGTTGTTTGTTCACAGCTTCATGGAAAATGCTGCTTTCTGGTCTGCCCCTTGCTGGGGCTTTGCTGCTTCTCCTCTACCCAAGACCGTGAAAGTCATCAGAACAAGATACTGCCTGGACAGCCTTGTAAGGGAAACATGTCCTGTAACACCCAGCTGTTGTTCCCCTGTTTTGGGGGCCAATGGAAAGGAAGGATCTAAGGGTACTCAAAAATCATCTGGGGAGCCACCAGCTCCTGCTGCAGACAGCAGTTTCGTGAACCAGCTTTGGACTTGAGTTCCTTTCTCACTAAGAGCCTCTGTTCCCTCCAGAGTTTTAATAAGACCAGAGAGCTGTGAGAGCATCCCCACAGCTGCAGCAGGAGGGGATGCTGCTGAATGGCATCCTGGACAAATGTCTGGGCTCAGGAAGTTTTGAAGGGAGGATTTAGCTGGTGCAGTATTTGCAGACACTGTCTCTACCTCTCTGTTTTCGGTTAGAAACCCATCTTTTTTTCTTTTCCCTGACAGCAAGGAGTCAATTAATTTAATTCCTGAACAATGTATTTATGATTAGAAACAGTCCCTGATGTCAGGATTTACAGCAAAGCCTGTATCTAACTTTCTAATGTTCCCAGCCTGTTGCTTCTCTGGGCCCTGGCTGCACCTCCATTTGTAATTGAAAGAAGGCAGATGCTGTATGAAATTGCTAGAAGAGTGGGTGCACCATGAACTTGAGGATCAATTGGAAACTTGCCCACTTAGGAGACATTTTCCAGTAAATGTGGATGTTTCCCAGAAACGGTGGGTGTGAGAGTGTGTGCGTTATGTGTTGCAATACCACCTCCCTGTAGGCATTTTCATTATAAGCTTGGGAGAGAACTGCTGCATATTCCATCTTTGCCCTGTCTCATTGATATTCATTCATTCTCTAGTGGGCTTAATGTTGCTGTCTGCACAGGAGAAAAAATTAAAATAACAAGACAAGGAAATAATAGAAGAAGGAGGTGATTCTTTTTTAAACCTTTCTCACGAGTGAAGACAAGGATTCATTCGTCCCGAGCCTTTGTTCTGGGAGCCCTCTGCACAGCAGTTGTCGGAGCAGGTAGCAGGAACAGGGTATTCAAATGCCTCAGAATACATCTATAAATCATGTCACCACTTTTCTCTGCAGGAGCCAAAGAGCAGGAGGGAAGAAGGATGAGAACAGCTGAGAGATCAAACAAGCAACCTTCGGAGGAGACATCAGCCCCACGATGATCCTTGGCTTGATGTGAGCATCTTTGGGGGTTCCTGTAGGTAGCTTTATTTGTCTAAAATAGGATGGACCCTAACCAAATATTTATGTGCCTCTCGAGTGGCTTTCAAAATATTTAAAGTTCTTTGCTCATGTGGACTGAAATTCTTCAAAGGAGCACAAGTCCTTTTGACTTGCAAGATGATATGAGCACCTATGTCACATGTCTGCTTTTGGAAATACTTGCAGTACAGCCAAGGCAGGCTGATGGATATTGTCCAGCTGTTCCGGCAGGCAGAAGTTGTGCAACCCCTCCAGGGCAAAGGATATTTGGACAATGAAAGGGAAATGAGGATATTCCTGCCTCGCCCAGCCCTGATTGCCTTAGGAAGGATGCAAATGTCTGTACAGCTTTACCTGGAGGTCAAACAGGACCTGATCAGGCCAGGGTCTGTGGAGGGAAGCTCAGCTAAGTTGTCAGGTCTCACACACTGCAGATGAGGGTTCTGGGGCCACTTATTGCTCCTCTGCCATAGGCTGGGGCCAGGCAGTGAGGTTGCTCCCCAGCCCTGGTACCCCTCATGCCACACAGCCAGACACCCTAACATGGGCACTGCTGACTGTCTGTGGAGCTGGTGGCCAGTCACCATGGGGGGAGAGGCTGCTGTGCCCCCTTTCTGACTCCTTGGGCCCATCATCTCCTTTCCATCCCGTGCACATTGCCAGTTACTGTCCTTCTGCTGTTATCTCTGCCAGACCTCACTCCATGTCTGGTCACCCCTTGTGGCCCAAGGTGTGTCACTGGCTGCCACTGCTGTCCCTTTGATCACTGCCCACCCCAAGAGGACCTTGAGCAATTGTGTGCTCAGAGCAACATGACATTTTGGCTGTAGCTGCCAAGAGTTTGCCTACTTCGTAGGGGATCTTTGGGTGAAATCCTTGCAGGTCTGCTACTTTCACCTATGGACTGCAGTATTTGCACAGAGAGGTTCATTAGAGGCTTTATGGGTCTGGTTTTATGGGCTTTTCAGTGCTGTGCTTCCCTTGTGCCTTCACCTCCCCTGTCTGCCTTTCCATAAATGCATGTCTGGGTTGTGGAGTGAAAAGCTGTTGAAGCTCATGTTAGCCACACCATCTCCTTATGTGCCTTAACTACTCCAGCTCAAGGCTAACTCATAATAGCTTAAATTTGACCCTGCTTATATTTGCCCCCAGAAGGAGAGCAGATAACCCACTTGTATCCTTTGAGCTGTGCAGGAATGGAGAGATCAGAGGCACCAAGAGTTCAACCAAGTATAAAACTGTCCATGGCACTACCATGATGCTGTCTGTCAGATCCACGAGGACTGAGCTTTGCAGAGAGCAAACCCAGCAACTCTGTTTATCTTCTGTGCAAATCCAGAATGCTACTGGTTATCTTAACACTAACCTTAATCTACCAGATTTTAAACTTTGAGTGGAAAGAAACCGTCTAAAGGTGGCAAATGCTTGCAGTTTTGTTGCCAACATCCTTTAATGACCTGCAGCATTCCAGATGCAGGTCATTTTTACTACATGGAATGCTGGCAAACAGCAATGATGCAATTTCACAGAACAAAACACGAATTTTAAGCAGCAAAAATGCTGCCTTTTGAGCTGCTGTTCTAAATTAAGCATCTTGTAAGCCCCAAACAAGCAAAAAAATTATGCTTTCCTATTTCATATCTCACCTCAAGATGACTGAAGCATTTACTGAGTGCTCATAACACACTATGTGGTTGTAGTAGCAAGCAGAGCAAACTGGGCCACAGAAGAGCTGTAATGCCACCATCGAGCAGATGATTTCATGCCTGGAAGAACGACCCAAAATTCTCACTTGAAGAACGTGGAGGCTGTGCACAGTCCGGTGCAGTGCAAGGGCTAAGGGTAGGGTACAAACCTTTAGCAGACAGCAAATCACCATTTTGTATATGAGCTGCCTCCACACCGAGGTGGGGAAAGCCTGGAAGGTTCCTGCCCTGGCCAGCCTGGGCACGTGGCTGTGTGTTTCATCCTGCCTGGTATTCAAGTGGTGGGTGCCAGCAGGAAAATGCATAAGGGCATTAAGCCAACTTCCTGAGAATATGCCACTGCTTCACCCTCCAGCCAACAACAGCAATCACCTTCAGTGCAACAAACCCAGCTTTGCTTCTGCGGGTACGTCCCTCACATGCTCTGGGGTGCAGGACTTTGCCTCTGCAACCTGCTGGCACAGGTGTGCCAGCATAACTGGGAGATATTCAGATACAGGATGGCTTAAGGCAGTGGAAATGATGGGAAAGAAGAAGGAAAAAAATCTTCTGAGGGGAAACATCTGTTCTCTTTACCATTAGCTACAAGTGGTACCTTTTTAATTATTGAGATGCTGGAGCTGGCAGAGGTTGTGAATTGACTTGGTAATTATTTAGAAGAGCCCCAGTTGCTGGCAAGGATTCCCATGTAGTCATTTTCTAACTGGATAGAGGGAGAAATAAACTCTTCAAGTATTTATTATTATTACAGCCTGTCAATTATGAAGATTTATTCATTCCTGCTGAGCTACCTTGAGACTTGGCTTTATCACTTCACTGCTGCTGCCACGACACTATTATATATGTGAAAATGCGAAGGTGAGGCATGCTTTTTGAAGTTAGACACAATTCATCTTCCTGAGTTTTGACAGCTCCCCACCATGTACAAGATAACACTGTCTAACACGCCGACCACAGCAGTACAGCCTGCTTTTCTCAGGTTTGATTCAGCACAGCTTCTTAGCTCACACATTGCAACATCTTTAAGCAAGTTGAAAGTGCAATGAGACCCAGTCTTAGTGTCTTCCACAGCTATCCAGACCACTGTATAAACACCCTGCTCCATTGGGCTCATGTGCTGCTGAGGTCATATTTAAGCCCATTGAAATTGGGATTTCAATTGGTAATTTCCCCATCTTTCAGGTCAGCCAGGTCCTGAATTTAGGGCAGGTTGACCAAGATCTTAAGGAAATGTGGGGATGTTGGTGTATTGTTCTGTGTAGCTCATTTAAGCCTGTTCAGGGATGCAATGGAGGCTCAGCACAAAGCTATTGTTTTCTGGTCCAAGAAGGAAGTGGCTTATGATGCCATTTCCCTCGGGATTTTTGTCCTTTCCCTTTCCCTTTCCCTTCCCCCCCTCCCCTCCCCCCTTTTTTTAAAGAAAGCAGCAGCCTTTCTATGGTTTTGTTGAATGAGGCGCAGATTTATTGGGGCAGAATTAAGGAGATAAAAGAATGGGATCCCCCATCGTTCAGACCTCAGCTGGAGAAGCTATGCCTCAGGAAAAGCTTCCCCATCACTTCCTCCCCGGTTCCCTGTCTGCCTGCACAGCTGCCCGTCGCACTGCTTGCACTGCCCCGCAGGGTTCACGCTCTCTGGCTGGTAGGTGACTCCAAAATTTGCTTTCACAGGCTTTATTTTGGGAGCCATCTGAAAGGCATGGACTGTCTGTGGGGATTTGAAGCCCTGCTGCCTTGTGTGCTGTAGCCAGGATACAGAGGGTGCCAGCAGTGAGCCTTGAATGGGTGGGACCACTCCAGTCCCACCCCGAATCAGGGACCAAGGTCCTGGGCAGGGGATTTGCCATAAAAATGCTCTTTGCAGTCTCATCCCAAGCAACTGCGACAATTTGGGGCCATCTGCAGATTTGCCACCTCACTGCTCACCTCTTTTCCAGATCATTAAGGCATGCATTAAACACCACCGACCTTCTGAACGAATTTGCGAGTCACTCCTACAGCTAGCTGGGAAAATGATCCCAGCTCCTTATTTTTTGCCTCCATCTCTGTTTTGCTGTGCTTTCCCTCATGTGACAGGGCAATTTCCCAGTCAGGGTTATGCAAGGTGTGTTACTCAGGATCCCTCACATCCTGTGCAGAATCAGGGCTGGAATTTCTACATGAGCCTTTGGGGAGGAGCGGGTGCTGCTGCTGTGCTTGCCAGCTTCCCAGCTATGCTGCAAGGTCTTTGCTGCCTGTGTCAAGGTTGTGCCACGTAACTCTTGCAGAGGCATGGGAGAGGCATTTGGGGAAGTTTTTTCCATTGCTGCTGGTCTGCTTTGCGGCTGTTTGCAGGAAGCTGTGCTGCACCTGCAATCTGGGATAGGCAGAACCTGGAAAGAAAAGATATAAACAGCAAAACCAGAGCCACTGCCAGGCTGGGCAATTAGTTTTGTTTATACAAACACGCCTCCCCACTGTAGTTTTTGCTTCCCTGGCGCATGTTCATTTTTCTTCCTCCTCTCTTCTTCTCAGAACATTGTGGGGCCATGAGTTTCCGAGCCTTTTCCTCTGGCTGGCCACCAGCCCTGCTGCTGGGTCAGCACAAGTGTGATGCCCTCATGCAGCAGCCCCAGGGCTGCTGTGTGATAGCCAAGGCAGATGTGCCATGGGGGTCTACACTCTGCACCCCATGTTTCCCCCTGCCTGCCAGTTTTGGGGAGCTGGTCCTGAGCTTGCTGTGAGGGACAAGTAGCTCATTAAACTGCTCGCTGTGCTATGCAGCATTCCCAGTTGGCAAGGTCATCACTGCCACCTCAAGCCATTCCTCCCACCTGAGGGAGAAGTGGGGGAGAGCCTGTGTGCTAAACCTTCCTGTGTGCTAAACCTTCCTGTGTGCTAAACCTTCCTGTGTGCTAAACCATGCTTGCTGAAAATACACCATGGGATACAGCCCTGAGGAAACAGAACAGCCTGGAGCCAGCCTCAGATTATGTCTTCCCTGTCCACCAGCCATTCTAAAGAGAGGCACACAACCCCAGTCTGATGGTTTGTACCTTAACATGTGGGATGGATGGCAACCACATCCTTTGCTGCCTTCCCTGGTTGCCAGTGCAGAGACCTGGCAGCTCCATGGTTGGCTGGGGCGTTGCTTCATACCAGATCTCAGCCATGAGCCTGGATGTGGGCACAGCACAATCCTTTCTTCCCAGCATCCAGCCTCTCAGAGGAGCCAGCATTAGGGGGGGGTGGGAGGCAAAAAACCCATCACCAGCTGTGAGATCTCTTGGGGTGGGTAGTGGGGAGTGCAGAACCCTGGCTGCAGGTCTCTGCCAGAGGGGGGGATGTTTGCAGCCCTAGAGTATCAGGGTTCAGAGGACTCTCCAGCCCAGCTGGGCTGTATTTTTTTTGGATACACCAAATGGAAAATATTAGCCTGTAGACAAAACAGATGCTGTGAGAAGGAGCACGGGGCGGTGTGCCCACTGCAGGAGTCGGGGCTGGAGCAGCAAGCTCCCCACATGGCCAAGCTATGCCAGCTATGGGCTGCTGGGGAGCGATGCTGGCACCATCCTCAACCATCCCATGCTGGGAATAGCTTTTACTGCTGCAAGTCACCTGGGCACACTCCATGGAAAAGTTTAAAGGTGAAAAGTCCTCTTTGCCTTCCCGCCACCTGCCAAGGATGTCGGGGAAGGGTTTAATGTTTGTCGGCCTGTCTCTCCAGAGATAACCAGGAGGTGGCCAGCAGTTGGCCTCCTGGTCTAAAAATGGCTCTCTTTTATAACAAACAACCCACTTGTCTTTGGCAGGTAGTAACCACAAAGCAGGAGGTCTAACGCACAAGCAGCATGGGGCTCATCTCCCCGTGTGATAAATATAGAGCTGGAACCTGCATCACACTGCAGGTGACAACCTAGAGCAGCCCCATGGAAACACATGGGGGAAAATCCCAACTCTGGGCATGCACCTCAGGTCAATTTTCTGTAGTGCTTTTTGTCTCCTACTTTAAATAAACCCAGAATTCATTAATTCAGAGCCTTAGTTTTTCTGTACCATCTGCTCGTGGGCCAGCATAGCTGGGAGTACCTGGAGTCAGCTCTCCTGCCACCTGCTCCCGCTGGGTTTTCCTCCTCTAGCAAAGCTTTAACCTTTGGTTTGCAGCCTGCTCAAATGTGGTTCATTATTAATTGGCTGGAAAAGCGGGGCCACTGCAATGGACTTTTGGAGCTCCTCCCTCCCACCCGTCTCCTTGCATGACCCGGCCCGGCCAAACAGGACAGGCAAAACATGTCTCTGAGCTCAGCCAAGGAGGACTGCAAAGGAGGGCCACACTGCATGGCATCCCGCAGCTCCTGTCTCCAATGTCCTCTGCGAATCCCCATCCGGATGCCAGAACTGATGAAGGGTCCTCAGGAGGAAGTACTGATTTAGGGACAGCCTTGTTTCTACCTTGCAGGGTGGCACAGCCTTCCCCATGCTCTGGTTTTACCAAGCTAGGCTCTGTTTTGCTCTGTTGCTGACCCATCCATGTTCAGGCCAGAAGAGACCATCACCATAATCTGGTTTTATTTTTTTCATAACTCAGCTGTAAATCTTCCCCCAGTGATTGCTGCACTGAGATCACAAGTGCTGCCAGAGGTAGCACCTGGCTTTTCAGAGGTCCAGGCCTGATTCAAAGACTTTGAACATCATTACAAAATTCTCTGGAATCTCTTCAAAAGGCTGTAAATAATCCCTGTGACTTGTGCAGATGGGAAACACAACTTTCTGTCCACCCATCCTGACACAGGGCATGGCAGGCCATGTGCACAGCCCTGGTGGATACACACCAGCCCCCGTGACAGGCTCCACACCTCCAATACAGCACTAGTGTGGAGCATAAAGAAAACAGCAAAGCCCCCCAGAAGATGAGATCAGGATGTTTCCATCCTGGTCCTTGCAGGAAGGAGAAAAGCAGCAGCTTACCCTCTCGAATCATAGCCCAGCTGGTGGGGCTGCCAGGCAGGTACAGTGCTGCAAGGCTCCCTCTCCAAACCTGGGGCCAAGTTCCTGCATCGTGGGGTGCCTGCACAGCCAACGCCCCTGCTGCTGGTGCCACAGCCCTGCTGGGGGACCACGGGCTGAGGCAAACCCTCCACAGCTCTCCAGGAAGTGCTGGCCATCCAAAACAAACTTAAAACCCAAGCTTTCCGGCTGGCCTTCTGTTTGTAGACCTCGAGAGAACTTTCGGGTACAAAAAAACAATCCCAAAGACCTAAAAATAACCCTGATCTTCTTCAACAGGGCAGTTGTATTTTAAGATGTGTAGAATATTATCGAACACTGAGACCTCCTACTAAAACTGTGGAGGAGATGAAAGCCCTTCAACTGCTTTTCTGTTGTCACCTGAGCTGCCCTTCAGGCCTGGGAGTGCTTTTATTCGAGCACATTCCAGGACTCAGGCGGGGGGGTCGTGCTTCAAGTCCTGCTTGACTGGGACAAGGACATCAGTTGTCATTGATGTTCTCTGCTCCTTCTGCGTCAGAGAGCTATAATTTGTTTCTCTTCCCAAGACTAGCCAGGGCATACACAAGCAATGTTTAAACAAGCAATGGACATATTATTTTATTTAAATGATAAAAAAATAAATTAAAGGACCCTTTTGTTTTATAAACCTGAAGGTTCTGGCTGAGGCTCTCTGACAGCATCCCTTCAGCACAAAGCAAACCTAGAAGAAACATGACAATGAGATATATTAGCAGCTTGAACACTCTGCTCAGTTTAAAGCTATGTGTTATTGCAGGTCTGAAATGTTATTTCTGTTGGATATACAAAACCTTGCTCTTCTTACAGATTTACTTCTTCACGCCTCTCAAGCTTGTCTCCAACAGCAGGTTTTTGTGCTTTGTCTCCAGTGTCCAGAGCTCACTCATCTCACCAGGGCTGATATTGCCATGCTTCACTCAGCTGAGTGCCCCCAATGTTTTTGCCAGTTGCCTGCTGCTGCTGCAACCCTGTTTCAAGTGCCCATTTCGGGAAGAGAAACCTGCTTGCCCGGACTGGAGCAAAAAGAAAAGGCTGCTCTGAACTGGGGGAATGAATAACCATCCCTTCTTTTATGCTAGTAACTTTAAAAGGCATTAAAATAGAAGGCTTTCAGGGCAGAAAAATCCCCATCACCAGGCTACAGATGCTGCAGAAGGTGGTTTCATTACGAGCAAAGGATGTCTGGAAACAGAAATTCCTTTTAACAAATACTCCAGTCACTGTCTTGAAAAAAAATCAGGTCTGTCACCTGCTCTGCTCACCTGTGAATGTGCATTGCCTCCAAATTCAGAGTTTCTTAGATTGTTATATCGTCTACAATGGGGTTGCTGCCTGCAGAGAGCTGAGGATCCCTGACCCCTGCACACACACACACACACACACACACACACACACACACACTCTCATGTCAACAACTATCTTTATGGCCACAAAATCCCATGAAAACAGATGGTGCTGTAGTAAAACTATGATAAACAGAGTGATTTTCATACACAGGCAACTCCAGCTCTCATTAAGAATAAATTAAGTAAAGAGGCTCAATATGCAAGCAGCTCTCCAGCTCCAGGCACTCCCAGCATTGTCGATGCCTGAGTCTGGGATGCTGCTGCAGTCCCAGGTAATGCTGAAGCCTGGGAACCCCAGATTAGCATTTCATATCTAATTTGAGATGGAGTGTGCACCCAGAGCTTCAGTATGAGCCCATCTCCAACAGAAACCAAAGGAAAAGATGCTTTTCTTAGATTTTAAGATTTTAAAGTTGAAGCTGAGCCCCAGTGCCACGTGGTGCAGGTGATCCTCCCTTCAAAGCTAGAGCCCAGCACCTCTTGGCGTGCTTCAAGCACAGCTGCCTTGCCGGCAGCCCCCAAGCTTCCCATGTGCTCAGTGAAGTGGGTAAGGACAAATCTGTTCCTTTTCACCTCCCCTTTGGCCATGGCCTCTGGGCAGGACTAGCCCAATTATCCGGAATGGGTTGGCCACTGATGAGCTCAGCATTCCCAGCCCCCTCCCAGGGGAGGTTCCGAGGGGTCTGAGTCAAGGACAGGCGTGGCAGTGGGGATGGTGTGACCACGCAGGAGCACACCTCAGCCCACCTCCCTATGGGCTGGGGAGGGAGGAAAAAGCATCCCTTGTGCCCCCTCTGCTTGCTGGGAGTGCACATGGCCCCTCCAGCAGCTCCCACTGCCCCCGGCTCTGCGAGCCTGGACACGGAGCCAACAGCCAGAGGAGACAGCCCTGGGCAAGGGCTATGCAGTGCAGCACCTTTACCTTTCCACAGGGATTTTGAAATGATGGGCTCGGCCAGCCCTTGGCCAGACACAGCTGCTGTACCTGGAAAGATAAAGGGTAAAGTCCAGAGATTCACTGGTCTGTCTCTGCTCCACAGGGCTCCCCGAGGGCTTGCCAAGGCAGCGTGCCTCTCCTCGAGACCCCTTATGTGTCCTGCGGGACTTGCTTTGTGAGAAAGAGAGGGAGGAAGGATGAAAATCCAAAATGAAGCACAATTAAAGCCACTGGGAACCTGATGAGCCAGCTGGTCCCCAAGCAAGCACCCTCGGGGACCTCCCCCAGGGAGCAGGCTCCAGGGGCTCTTGCAGCAAAGGCTCTGGGCAGCCTCTTCCCACGCAGTACAGCCTGCCATGCCATGCCTTGCCGATGCTTTAATTTTCAGGATTTTCACCTGTGTGGTTTAGTTTTTGTTCACAGTGTGCTCCCATATGGTTTAATTTGCACCTCTAAAATTAAAACCAGATTCCTTGCTGTTAGGGGGCAGCAGGTCTGAACACCAAGCCACAAAATTTTCTATTTTTCTGTCCCAGTGAGCTTAGTCAAGCACAGGGTTCCTTGTGGCCCTGGTGTTCCTTGGCCCAGAGCTACAGGAATGGGGAGCTGTGGCAATGCCAGAAAATTTCCATGAAAGATTTTTTATGTGTCGTCAAGCTGTACAATTAAATGGCATTGAAAGGTGCCACATGGTACCACATGAGGAACTCTGAAATTTGCATTTAATTTGATGTGTGGTTGTTTTTTTTAAAATCCACCATTAATCACTGCTCATGATATTCACAAGGAGCAAAATATTCCTTTGCAAAACTGGGGCTACTGTACTCCTGAAGTGGGAATAAAAAGGAGCCAGAGCAAGTCAGGAGCTCTGTGATAAATGTGTGCAGCATATTCTGGAATATCATTAGAAGGCTGCAGCCTCCATATGCAGCATGGATGGAGATACACTCAGAGCCCCCTGAAGCGTGGGACTGGTGTAGCTCAGGGGAGACCTTTCCCACTGGGCTGGTGGGCTGGGTGCTCTGGGTCCCTTCGGCTCCTGCCCTTTCCATGTCTAATTCCAAGAGGCAAAGCTGGCCAAGGTGATTCAGTCGGCAGGAATGTCAATACAGCACATCAGGCTGCAAGGAGAGAAAACAGACATCCTGGGCAGCCAGCCCCTGCCAGCCCCTGCCCAGCAGCCAGAGGAGATGTCTAGGGAGGGAATGACGAAAGCACAGGCATACAACGAATCTCTCCCAGGGAAATTCCATCCAGTGGCTCATGGACATCACCTGCTTGAGATGACATCCTTGAGTTTAGCAGCCCTTGAAGGATTTTAGTTACTTAAATTTGTATAGCTGCTTTTTGACCCTTGACGGAGCTCCCAGCACCTACACCATCCTGTGCCAACAATCTCAAATGGCAGTGAAGTGATGAAACACCATTTCCCCCTGCCTCTTTTAAATGTGCTGCCTAATAAATTTACATGATGATTTTGAGTCTGGTGAGAAGGAATGAAAGTTTCTTTCTGTTTGCCTTTCTTTCACAGACCTCTTGTATGCTCACCCATGCCCTGCAGCCATCTCACTTCCAGTCTATCCAGCCCATCCTCCCACAGAAGCTGTTCCCTATTTCTGTTTGCCTTCTTTTCCCCCAGCAATGCAGTGTTAGCCATGTTGATCTACCTGAGGTATCTCATAAGGAATCAATGGAGGTACAGGTAGAAGGGCCACATCATTAGGATGATCTGTCTGAGGTCATCATGTCATGCACAGACTTGCCTTTTACATGGAAAATTTCACCACTGTCCCCTTGATGCATGCTCAGCCGTGGGGATGACGCTGCTGGACATGACCGTGAGTACACCGGCAGCTCCAGACTGTTTGAGTTCAACTCCTGGCATGACTGAAAGATGGCAGGAATCACTTGGTCCATCTTGGAAATTAGCACAAGTGAAGAAGGAGCAGCATAACTGCCTCAATTTCTCAGTCTTTGCCCTAGAGTACCTAGAAAGCAAACACAGGGCCCATACTAGAGGGAGGCTCAGGAACAACCACTGAGGAAATCTCTTACTTCACATCCTGAGCAAAGAATGCCTCTTTTGGGCAGATAAAACAGGCTGGAGGGGGGTGGATGCATCTCTTCCCTCTCAGGAGAAGCAGAGGGAGCACTCCCCTGCTGGGCACCTCCTTCCCCTCTTGCCTTGCTGTTCCTGAGCTCATGAGTGTCTTACAATTTAATTACTGTCTTTACCTCCAGCCTTTAGAAGCTGCCCACCTCCCACTGCTTGAGTGAGGAATGATATTTTACCATCATTAAACCAGGCAGGCTGGCAATATCCCATATGTTTTCATATCTGCCTGGCTTTAAATGGGGACCAGCTGTGAGGTGCCCTGAGGACCAAACCCATATACAATCTATCCAATACCCCTCTGTGTCTGCCAACATTAGGGACCAACCTTGTTCAGTTTTCTCTGCTGCAGGTTGTGTTCCAGTCCCCACAATGTCCTGCCTCTCATGATTTCATGCCCTTTCTGGCTGTTCATTTGATGGGGAGCTGAACAAAACCAGTACAAAAGGAGGCTATGGCAAAATTTGCACTGACATTTGCTGGCATTATTCTTGTTTTCTGGCAACTTGAATATGGAATGTGTCTGATATTTATCAGAGAAAAAAATGTCGCGTCCTTTCTCTTCCTCCTGATATATATTAAAAGAATAGAAAGGCAGTCTGGAAGCTTTTAAAGGCCTGTGTTCTTCCACCAAAGATGGTCACAGATGCCTAAATGCTTAAGCACAGATGCACAGCATGCACCCCAAGGAGATTACCCTTCAGCAGATCCTTCCTCATGCTGGATTACTTTTAAATGATGCAACGTGGTTCTAGTCTTTGCAGCCTCACACTTGATGTTCTGGGACCTGCCTGGCCATTTTTGTACCACCATGGGTCTTTTACACCCCCACAGTCCCCCATGGGAAAATGGCAGGAGTGAAGGGCTGCATGTTTCCCCGTCCTTGGTCAGTCCTGCCTGCTGGTGTTCTCCTGTAATGAAAAATATCACACCAGCAACTCCTTCTTGGGTGGAAAAACCCAGCCCGAACACTAGCCCCTCTTTCTCTCTTAGGTGTCTTTTCCCGTTTTTAGCTCAATTTGTGTCCTGTTGCATGGCACTTTGGTGGAAAGGGCTATGGACAGGACCACTGTGAACCACCACCATGGTTTCTGTGCTTGCAAATGTGTGGATGTACAGCTGTGAGCCTGCATGCTTTCATGTGTAAATGAAATATTGGCACATATTGCCAATATGTGAGCTGATCAGAGTATTGCCCCTGTATATTTTATCATTTATTATAATGCATGGCATTTAAAAAGCACAGGAGATGCAATATGTAATGCAAATGTCATATGCAAATAATTTACTGAGTGTCACAGCAAGAGCAACAGAACACAAGGAATCCGACTCTCAGCAAGTCTGTGGGGTTTACATTTTACATTACATCCTCACTCAGTTTGCTGGGATGGCATGAGGAAAATAGCTGTCAGTAATACTTTGTGTGGCAGCAGATGCAACGTGCAGAACTGCGAGCAGGCTGATGCAGTACCTTTTATTACCCAGATTAAGGATGGCAGGCAATTTACTTGCTAAAGGCCAACAGCAAATAATCTTTTCCCTGTGAAATGAATTTAGGCAGCTTGAGGTGGGGCCAGAAAGCAATTAAGTATATTATTAAAGCAGGGCAGGAGATTGTAATCATACATATGTATATTACGTACTTACATATATAGAAAGGCAAATAAGTCTGCAGCCACCTTTGGAACCAATATATTCAAGTTTGAAATGCAATAAGGCTGGAAATCAGCTGCTTATCTTCCTTTGTTAATGTGTAATCTTCCCCTTTAATCAGCTGCATTAATTATTCCATCACACTGAGTTTTTACATTTCTGAAAAGCAGAAAAGTTAATTTTGTTGTGGTTCGTGGCTTTTGCGAATTACCTGGGGCAGAGCACGGCAGGGATGAAGACAGGCTGGCTGCTGACTGCCTGCCTCCCCTTGCAGGCACCCTGCTACCAGGGTCCTCACCTCCCGCTCCAGGCTGAGCCCTCCTGCCCGCCGGAGCGGCAAGATTCCCGCAGCATCTGGCGACACCGGGATACTCTGCTCTGGATGTTGTCTGTCGTCAAGGAGACAAAGTATCCAGATTATCGGGCTGAGCGATAATATGATAGACGTTCAGTGAAATACATGCAGCTTTCAAGAAAAAGTAATCAGAAATCTTCCGTAGTAAGACAGGGATTTGCCTCCCATACCTAAGAGGTCTCATTTATCCAGTACAAACAGAAAACAGCATTTGCATTTGGCTGTAATGAAGATGCAGACTGAAACTGCTACTTACATACAGAATGTTAATAAATACATGACAGGAGGATATTTTCCTCTATCATAAGGGCAACAGCCACAAAAAAGCCTGATTAAGTACGCTCCGTTTATAACATCTGATTGCAAAAGGTAATCCCTGCTCGCTGAGGACATGGCAGTCATGGGCACAAACCACAAGCTGAGCAAAAGGTCATCAGGACTTGGGGCAGGGGGTACCTCATCTGGTCCAGGGGTGCGCCTCAAAAATCTTCCAACTCCCCCCTCCCCCCCACCAGCTCCCCAGTAACCACTCCACTTCCACAGAGGCAGAATGAGCATGTTACCCTTTGGCTAAGGAGGGTAAACGAGGGATCCCCAAAGCATTATTTTCCCTTGTGGAATAGCTGATACCTGAAGGCAGGCGTTGCTCTGTTGAGATCACTTCACCCAGACATCAGCACCTCCACTGAGCCCATATTGCTGCTGCCATAGCAGGCAACACAGCAGGGCTGAGCCCCCACTGCCCGACTTAGATGTATAAACTGCTGCAAGTCTAATTAAAAAGTGGATTTCTTTCTTCTATGGCTGTAAAAAACGGTGTTATAAACTGAGGTCAACACAGGGAAACCAAGTCACTCTCTTTACCCACTTCCCCTTTAGACAGAAAGATTGCTGTTTCCCTACACTGAATACACACCCCATGTACTGATTTTGATAAAATTACAATTTTCTTTGTTTAAGCAAAGTGTTCTGATATTATTAAAACATCCCAGATCCATTGTGTTATTGAAAACCTTTCCGTTAACCCAAAAGTCAATTGAAAAGTGAATTTTAATTTCAGGGCATATTTAAAAATTTGTCATTTACTTTTGGATTAGGAGTGGAATAAAATAAGGAAACTGCAAGGACAGAAATTATCCCAGTAATTTTTATATTAACTGACACGACTCTCACATTAACTGCTTCGGGGTTTTATTGCAGGACAGGGTTAAGATTCAAACTAATGAAGTGAGGTCAATATACAGGCCAAATAGCGCAACAGCTGGCACAGTGCTCTAAGAACTAAAAGAGGTCACTAAAAACGATGCCAGCTCACAGTGGTTTATATAAAATGTACTTTGTCAAACTAACTGGCCGCCTTTGATGAGATGATAAATTTTGCTGAAAGAGATAAAAAGCCTTGGACTTGGTACTGCGTGACATTGGCTCAGAAACTAGGATGGCATGAAATCAGTGTGCCAATATTAAATGAAATTAAGCAACTACAAGCTGCTTAATGTCTACGTCATAAAATAAATTGTAAATAGGAATCATCTCGTGTGCATTGTATGTGGGCCACTTTGGGGATCCTGTATTTTGTGTCCATTACAGCTAATATTTTTCATAACTGCTTAGAAGAAAACCTAACCCCCACTGATGATGCTTGTGGGTGACGCAGACCTTAGGGGATAACAGCAATAACAAAGAAAGGATGGCACTGATCAGCACCACCTGGTGACCTGCACCTGAGCAAAAAAAAAACTCGACTGAGCAGAGCCAAACATAAACCCATGTATCTGGGGGCCAGAAGATGCTGATGAGGCAGGTGAGCCATGCCCACATCCAGCCTGTGAGGTGAACTAGTCCAGTAAGAGCCTTATTTACAATTTAATATCCTGGAAGATCCTGGCAGAGCCCCACGGGCATTTGCATCAGCTAGCCTTGACCACCTCAGCGTTCGGATGCCTCCTGAGTTCCTCCTCCTGTTTGATGACTTACCTGTTACTCTGTTAAAGGCTCCTCATAGTTGCTGGGCTCTCTTTAATCCTGGTTTTGAGGCACTGCACTCTCTACAGAGGTAGGACTGCAAGTATATTCCACCTTGACCCGTGGCCTCCCAGCAGGCTTCCTGCACTCAGCCTGCCCCTCGGGGATAAGGGACACTGTCCCTTGCTTGTCTCATCCCTGGGGGCCTCTGGACTACTGCTGACCTGGGATCTCTGGAGAACTTGCTTACGGGCTCAAAACATCCTTCTTTCAAACATGACAAATAAATCTTTCCCTTAATAGCCTCACATTTTGTGCCATCTTTTATGTCCTCTCAGGATGTTATATGCCACATAAAACATGAGAGGTCATTAAAGTTAAAGTGAGAAACTAATTAGCCCACGTTTACACTGAGGGATGCAAATAAATTATGTTACTCAAATATCAGGCATCCCTTTTTAAATATTGGCTAATAGTCTAGCAAAATCCTCAGGTCATAGAGATCGCAGAAGATGCTTAATTTATCACAAGCACCCGAATGTATGACTTCACAGGGATAACACTGTCACCAGATGAGAGGGGATGGCCCTAATACCACCTGCAGAGCTGCACTGAGGGCATTGCTACAGGGACTCTTACAGCTGCTGCATCTCACAGGGGAAACAAAGAGCTGTGGACCCTTCCCCATGAGCCCAGCTCTGGCCCCAGAGGCTACAAGGTGCTAACATATGTTGAAACCAAAATATATCCCATGTATTCTCAAGGGAACTAATTGCCAAAGCAGAGGAAGGATATTTAATCTGTTGTCCAGTAAAGGCTGAGCGCCTGCTGCTTCCCTCTGTTTGCTGCTGTTATTGGGATCTCTGCTATGCTCAGCTCCTATTTTCATGAAACTTGCAGGAACTTAATATCTTCGCGCCTTTTGTTCCTCTGTCAAATTTGTCTGAGGCCAGCCAATGATTCCAATGTA
Source organism: Falcunculus frontatus (assembly GCA_013398115.1). Classification (NCBI taxonomy): domain Eukaryota; kingdom Metazoa; phylum Chordata; class Aves; order Passeriformes; genus Falcunculus; species Falcunculus frontatus. The sequence continues at coordinate 1,674,059 of VZRV01002221.1, forward strand.
ATAGCAGGGAATGCAAAGGGAGCAAGCGATTGCGTAGCTGTGTTTCCTTACGAAGTAGGCTAAAAATAACAGTGACCTTTACGAGCTCTATTTTTCCATGGTTTAGAGCAGAGTTGTGAAATTTGGCAGGTGCAAGAGGCCTTTGGGGTGTGCCTTCTGCTGTTCCTGTGAAAATCTTCTCAAATTTGGGCTAGGTATAAGCCTTTGGAAAATAAGACCATATGTTAAGAATATGGTTCAGATGCATGTAAGAACTTAAGCAATTCAGAGGAATTCCCTGATAATTTCACCCTCCCTAAGTCTCATGCTGCTTTCTTACTCTGTGCCACTGCCTGGCTCTGGGGTCTCCATCTGGATATCCCAGGTCCCAGTATGAATACTGGGGTGGAAAACAGGGGCACAGTTTCTTCAGAGCTCCCTGTTCTTCCCCTGCTAACAAACACAGGGTAAAAGGATGCTCAGAGCAACCATGTGTGACAAGGACACAGAGCAGATGGTGGATCAAGGTGGTCCTGAGTCACCACATCTCGCAAAAGACAGAGCCAGTGGACAGCCTCCCAAACCCATTCCTGCTTGGAGAAGGAGGACTTGCCACAGAGTGTGCTTTCAGACAAAAGCTGTGTATAAGCTGCATGCATTAATCTCTGGCATGCACGTATGTGAGCAAAATAATCCCAGTTACACGGTGTTGTCATGCACACGGCCACGTGGAGGGAAGGTCTCAGCCTGAGATCTGCCTGTGCAGCCACTATGAGGAAGAGAATGTTTGGCTTCATAATAGATTAGTCATTTGCTTGTAGTTTAAATAAGCCTCTGAGAAATTGTTGTCTGACACTGCTTTCTGGCCGGACTGGTAAGAGTGGCTTTGAGCCACGTCCACGGAACATCTGCCTCGCTGAACCGGAGGGGTGAGCAGTGACAGAAGGTGGTTTGATGACTCTTGCCTGAGTGAGGGACACTTCCACAGATAGCAAACAAGTGCTTTTTTTTACTCCTGATTTACACAAGCTTGCTTTAGGGGAAGGTGATTTTGAAGCAGAGGATGAGCTTTGAGGTCCTTCATCCCTACAGCCTCCAACCTGTTTTTCCCCTGGCGCTGCATGGCCCTGCTCTGACCTGCACGGGCCACACTGGGAGTTGGGATGATACAGATCAGTGCATGGAAGAAGAGTTACCAAGTGACCAAGTGTATCCAGGGAGATCAATCCATCCAGAGCAGATTAATACGGGCACACCTGATCCCCAAGGGACCCACGAAAGCTTGTCACAGCCACCAACACCAGGAGTGACTACGGAGGTTGCAGGTGGCAGGCAGACAGTGATGGAGGGAAAATTTACGAGGAATTGAATGAGAATTGGGATTGCTTGGGCAGAAAAGAATGAAACTGAACTGAAAGGTAAGGGAGAGACAAGATGGGGAAATGGAAAATACTATATTCAGTAGTGGCTATCAAATAGGATTTCTATCCTGTGCATCCATGATAGCCAGAATCCCACAGAAAAAAATAGATTTTGATTAACATGCACTCAATTACATTAGTAATTAAAGTCTATGTATTGTAGGGACTGCTCAATTAAAATTGCACTACCCGTGTCCTTTTTAACAGCTCTTAATTTCCGCAGGGCTGACTTTGTGATGTTGCTCTGCCACTGCCGTTTTCTTGACCGAATTCTAATCCTTCTAGAGCAGCACCAGTTGATATCTGTTGGAGATCTCTACACACAAACCAGTACTGCAATCACAAAGGTAGAGAGAGCTGGAGCAAGTATTTAAAGGAGGTATTAGCAAAAGGGGCGGCTGTCCTTGTGCAGTGCCTTCACTGCATTCCCCGTGCCGCTCTCCTGAAAATGCCCAGTTGTGGGCAAAACACTGCTTGAGCCTGGAGTGACTCCAGGGAGGGATGTCATGAGCAGCACATTTTGCCAGTGGGTTAAGGACCTGACCTTGCACATTGCCCGGTCAAGCTTGGGAGCAACCTGGCATGGGGAAACAAGGGGGTTGTGACACCCTCGGCCCCGCTGCTGATGCCACCAGAGCCCATCTGTCAGAGCCCTGGCTGTTAGCAGAATCAGACCTGACTATCCTTAGTGAGCAGAGGAAGACTTTGCTCTTGAGATTAAGGCTGGCCTTGTGGTGCAGGCAGATGCCTGCAGTTTGGGTGTTTGAGCCCTGGCTGTAATGTGGATGTGGGACAAGCCTGGCACATCTCAAGCAGTGGCTCTTTTCATCACGTGGTGTGTCCTGGTGCTGTGCTCCTGCTGAGCCGATGTTTCGGGCTGAGGATCCCACTCAGAGCCCTGTGGGGACAACCCCTCAGCTCCTGGACCCTGTGCTGAGGCCTCCACAGCCCAATGCATCGAGCCATGGCACTGTCATGCATCAGACACCCACCTCTCCATGCCCCATTTCAGACTGCAGACTGCATCCTAGTAGAAGGGCTGTTTCATAAAGGACTCTCCATCCTGTTTGTCATAATCCAAAGCCCTTTTCCTCTTGTTCGTGGCTGTGTAACAGCCCTAGTGGCAAATGCATCAGCTGCTTATTCAGGAGAGAAATCCTGGCACGGCTCAATGTAAATTTACGTCACTCAAATGGCACACAAATTTTCCAGAGAACACTGGCAGAGCCCCACTGATTTTCAGAAATATCTATTCTTTTAATAGCTGATGGACAGTTTCATTAGATACCTATTTTTAACGAGATGAAATAGATTCTGAATAACTGAAGTGACCAACGTGTCAGTCTTGAGCAGACAAAACTTGGATGCAGTCGCTGGGAATTTTTCCCATGTCAGAATGTGGCAAAGGCTGCAATAATTGACTTCTGTGATGCTGAGGACCCCCAGTTAGACACTTTGCTTTCTTCCTGGTGATGAGTAAGGAATTGCCCACTGATCACAAAAAATACAAAACAATTACATTTTCCCCGGACTTTTCTTATCTAAACTCCCTTATTACCTACCCTCCTTAATTTGAAAAAAAAATAAACTTGCAAGTGGCTCAGATGAGAGTCCTGCCACCACCTTGGCACAGTTCAGCTCTCTTTCTCTGAGAAAATGCTGTGAATATTTCATGATTGATTGTCAGCAGAATTTAACGGGGCAGGTGTTAACACTGAGGACAATATATTGATATATTGTGTATATATATACATACAGAATTGATTTTGGTTAAGAGTCTAATGAATTTTTAAGCAGATGGCAAACTGGGCAGTATAACAGGAGGGAAAACCAGGGAGATACAACTCTAATCTTGTTATATAGGTTATATCTCCTGGAGACCACCTGTTTGTCTGGGTCTGCAATGTCCCCTTGGGTTCAGAATGGCAAGGGCAGAACCACCAAAGTCTGGTGCTCTCAAGCCAGGGGCTTGCAGTCTTATGGTAGACATAGTTTTAGATGCTTTCCATACTACTGCCAATACGAACTGGGCCAAGCAGATCTGGGGAGATGCTACATAGGTTTTCCTGGGGTCTTCAGTAAGAATAAGGTCGGATCATCACCCACCGTCCCCTCTGACCATGTGCTGTGCCAAAAAAACCTTGTCCGCTGTCTAATGATTTGCTGCCCAAAGAGCAGTCTAGTATTTTAACAGATGTAGACTTGCCTTCTTCACCAATCCCCTTATAGGAAGAGTTCACTGGAAGGTTAATAGGATGCTGAGAAGACAGACTGATTAAAATTAAATTAATCCAAATTAAATTAGGGGAAAGTCAAGTAACCCAGTCAGTTAATAGGAATTCGTTGGAAAAGTATTAAAAAGAAGCAGTTCAGACTGTGAGGATCTGGACCCGAGAGTGTTCTTGCCCAGGCATCACCCAGATGGATTCAGTTGTGGAGTTCGCACGGCTTGTAAGACCAGTCTCAGGCGCAGCCAGGAACAGGCTGTGCTTGCTCATCAGCCCTGCAGTACACCCAGCTGGCTCTGGGACAGCCCGCGGATTTCCCAGGGGACAGCGTGGATGGGAGGACCTGGTGGTGGGACCCGTCCCACGCCCATGCAGGAGGTGCCGGGCTCTGCCCTGCAGCGGCCCGTCCCGAGCGCCGGGCGGGCTGCGAGCGCAGCGTGCGGGAGGTGCTGCGGGTTGGGAAGCAGCGCTGCACGGAGCCAGCGGGGATTCCTGTGCTCCTTGCCTGCATCCGTGCTGCCCCAGCTGTGTGACTCCTTCCACACATAGCACCCGTGGCTCAGGAGGGTTGCAAGGTCTGCAGCGACTCCCAAGCACTTTTGAGAAAGCACTTAGCACGGGGAAGGGTGTTATAAAGTAATAGTAATAACGATCAAGTGAGCTACATTCATCTCTAATGCTATTAAAGCTATTTCATAAAGCAACAAATCTCTCCACAGATATGTCTAGGTTATCCACTCCCCCAACACATCCTCCAGGAATTCAGATGATCATCTGCTTTCACATGCAGCAAGGCAAGCTTCTTTTTCCATCACATGAACATAGGAGAGAAACTGCTTCAGAAACAAAGGGTCGCAAAATACTCACTACCCTAAACAGCACAGAGCCACGGTTATCCTGCAGTTCAATACGTGACACCCCTCATATAACATGTGCCTAATTTTCTTTTAATTTCAAAGCATCTGTATAGCATTTGTCTTCGGATTTTTGCTTTTTTTGTTCTTACTCCATGAACTAGGAGAGGCTCTTTAAACTCCGCAGTGTGCAATATCTCCTTCTAAGAAGGCAATCATCTCATCACAAGATGAAACAATATATATGTAAATGTACATTGATACATAAAAACTGAAATAAGACATTAACATCTACATTTTGACGCACTAATTTGGGTCTAGTTATGTTGACACAGATGGAGTGAATTATTGGAGGAGAAAAAGCGCATCTGTTAAATGTTATTGTTTAATTAAGCCATTAGCAACTGAAAGACAAGGGCCTTTAAATTATAGTATTTTATATTTATCCCAGCCCATGGTAGTCATATGGCTCCCTTAGCACTTGGAGTGCGCTGTAATCTTTAATGCAATCAGCGTAACAACCTCTCTATGAAAGAGGCCAAGAAGGGTCCCCCTGTCTGCCTTGCAGATGGGGAGGTGAGCTGTTCAGCCTAGGAAAAGCACAGTGGTCTGGGTTAACATTGTGACACTGACCTGCTTCATTAGCCTGTGTGATGGAGCCTCATAGGACCTCTAAGGAAATCGTCATCTGGGGACAAGCGTCCCTGAAACCTCTGGTCATTTCTCGTTGAGGGCGTTGCACCCTGACATTCACGTACACCCAGCTGTGGAGTTTTGGACATACAAAATTTGCCACCTGAGTGCCAAGCTGTGTGTGCACAGCCAAAGAAATTGGCAATAATCCTTTATTACAGCCACAGGCTCTCTCTGGAAATCTTATTCTCCTGTTCAATTTTACAGGGAATAAATTTCCTAGCAGGAAGGAAATTTCTTCCTGTGAGAGGGAAGAAAATGTCTCTGCGAGACACCTTACCAATGGACTTACTACGACATAGAGGGGAAGAAGTCTCATCTTGTATTCCAAAAAGCCTTCAGATTCACCTGGGAAGGGTCCACCGTCACTCCGAGGATGCAGGGTCAGCCACGAGAACCTGTCCTGCAGACTGTCCCACTGAACACCTGCCCCGTTTTTAAAGTCGCATTTACTGTGGAAATAGAATTTTACAGAGGTCTAGAGAGCTTAGAGTTGTGAAGCATCCAGAAGCAGTGCAAAACCAGACGTCCGTAAAGAACAAAGACACCCTTTTAGCAGTTTTAGGGTGGAAGAGGTGAACACCATCAGCCTTTTCTTTGCCCGGGAACCGAGGCTTCTTTGGTTCTGCTGCCCAAGCAATGCCTGGTAGCTGTCATGATGGGAGAGCAATAGGGTCATAAGCAGTGCCCATAAATTGTTCATTTAATTTTTCTGTGCCATTTACACCATCACTGCCAGCAAAGTGACATGTGATAAATAAAAGTAAGAAATGCTTTCTGCTTTAAAAATAGAAATATTTTTCCATTTAGCTGCTGCAGGAGGAAGGCCTGAGTCTGCTCTCACTTGTGCTGGCATAAAACAAAATTAGCTACACAGAAATGAATGGAGTTACAGCTATCAGAAACTGCACAAGTGGCAGCAGAACTGACCTCTTTTCTTTTAAACTTCTTCCTACTCAATACTGTATGAACATCTTTTATATTTGATGCAGTAATCTTTTAGAGCTGACCCCTGCCCCCCACATCAGAGCTGATGCCATTCAGGAACTAACATGGATAGAGCTCAGAGTGGAAAAGCAGCCTCAGTGAAGGCCCACGCAGTATGTGAAGCGATCCTTGGGCCAGCACAGAGCAGTGTAAAGTGCCACCACAGAGGGCCAGCATTTGCTTTTCCTACACTAGAAAATGTTACAGCACAGCACAGTCACTGGCATCAGGGAGGGTGCTCACGGGGGTCTCCAAGGAGAAACACTGATGGACTGGTGCCCCATTCAGCTGTTCTTGTCCAGAGCCACTGACTTTGGCCAGGCATGATCAAGCCTCCGTGGGACCTAAGGAGGTTGGCAGAACACATGGAAACTTCCCGAGGGATGTGCCAGGGAAAGGAGACATCATATCCCTCCTAATGAAAGCAGTGGCTCAAAGACAACGAATCCCTTCTCCCAGGGAGCTGGATCCCAGTGCTCTACTGTCTGAGGTGGCAGCAATTTGAAAACTAACCAGAAGCCTTGCTGCTATCCCAGAGTACTGCATTAAATAATTGAAAAATGAATAATTAAATTAAAAGAGGATTATTTCCCACAGGCAGGCAGAAAATTGCTGCCTGCAGGACAAAGGATGATGGCAACATTTCATTTTCTGCAGTTCTCAGCAGACAGGAGTGAGGTGATGTGAATAACATCCACAGTGGGCAGGAAGAGCCCCCCTGAGTCACACTGGGGTTTTGGCTCACAGTTTATCCCTAAATTGTCTATCGCCAAGTGCAAGAATAGTGATTTCTAAAGAACAAGGAAGCAAATCAGGAAATACAAGGCATTCCCTTTTCCAAGAATGTCACCCTTGGGGTGTGGGGCCATCTATTTACATAGAGGTACCTGAGGGACTTGCACAGATCAGTCCCATTGACTCACAGTGAGCTGCTACGCATATTTGTAGGATACATTCCTATGTTTAGTCATCTACATTTATTTTATTGCTGGATATGAGGAGACGTGCATGTGTGCTTTGTTCTAGCACTTTATAAGAGCAGTATAATGGCACTATTATATTTTTCCCTAAGATGTATATATCTGTTTGAACAGACGATGCATTGTAAGAGTCTGTATTTCTCACGAACTATAATTAAACATGAACAACTCTCCACATAGGATAACAATACTATAATATACTTGCTCTCCTCACAGAAATTTAAACAATTCGACATGCTGAGTGAAAAATGATCCTACATTTATGCAGACTTATTTTCTCTGAGTAGCTGCAAGCCCTTGGCACACTGATACCCTGACTGTACAAGGAACTACAGCAGGGTCTGAACATGACCTGAGGGGAGTAAGTTGTCCTCTTCAACCCATCCTCTTCAACCTTCCCAGCACCTCAAGCTCTCCTCACCCAGCCACTACACCCCTTCATTGTCCCACTTCATTCTTTGTGCCTTTTGCATCTGGAAGCCCTGTTTTTCTCCTCTGTGTAAGGTTCCTTCTGACAGCCCTCCTAAACTCCTCCCTTAAACTCATATTTGTCCAGTGAAGCAATTTCTTCACTCACCACATCAGGATTGGCTATAAAAGGTCAGGGTATTTTTCCAAGAGCTATGACATTTTCCTCAAGCCCATCTTCTTGTCTCTATCTGTCCAGCAACTTTATAGTCCCCAACACAGTGGTCATAGCTGTGACTGAGCTGTCACAAACCAGATGGCTCTGATGGTGCCATGGGAGTCAGAAACACACATGCAGCATCAGGAGGGGTAAGGCTTCAACCTTGTTAGTCGCCCTTCCTCCTTCCACTCATCGTCAGCAGGTCCATACTCATCATCGCATCACATGTATATCTGGAAACTGTGACCCAGTGCGGGAGGCCCGGGGTTTCAACAGCAGATTTCTCATTCTCCACCCCCTGTGCCAAAGCAGATGGGCAGAGGAAGCTCAGCAAGTAAACAGCATGCTTGACACTATGGAGCAGTGCTGCAGCAGAACAATTTCTGAATGCCAGCCCAGGGCCCCAGTCCCAAAACCAGCCTTCTCCTTCCTCTACAGAGAGAATGTCTGCAGGCTGCATCGTAAGAGAAGACAGCTTATGTGAGACGTGGCTTTTCAATACAGGAGCGATAAACCCATGCTGGAGCCCAGAGCCAAGGAGGCCAAAGCAGAGGAGAGGCAGGGGTGAGGGCCTTTCTGGCCATGCCGGCAGCTCCACTGCCCTCCTCTCACAAAGGTCCAGCAAACCGAGCCCAGGTCTCAGTGCTGAATGGGTGGGGAGCAGCACCGCAGCTTCTCCCTCCATGTCAAACCATGAATAGCAGCGCAGTGCAGGCTGGTGGAGGGGATATTTCAGTACATGCCTTTTCATTAGAACACCCTTGCGTTTGGTAAATGAATCTCCAGTCCCTTCAGAAATGGCTTTGTGGTGACACATTCCAGGGCCAATCATCACCGACCCAAAACCAACATTTACACACAGGAGCTGAAAGTTGGTATTCACACAGTGCCCGGCACCAGCACTCCTCTCTCTGCCTATGCAGCTATTCCCTTATCTCAGCCTGTCTAATAGCCACAGGAATACAATTGGTGATTTTCCCTTCTGTCCTGAAGCCCTCCCAGCTAAACCAGTGGAAAACATCTTTTTTCTGCTCAGCTCCAGCCCCAGCTCCCTCCATCGCTCTAGCAGGGGCTAAAACCACCATAGGGATACTCTAATCCCAGCCATCTGGCAGGGGTCCCTGGGGGACAGTCCTCCAGCTCCAGACTGTCAGCATGCTGCCAGATGAGTGCTCCCTGCTGCTGGAACAACTCCCAGCCAGCCGGCTGCCTCCAGCCTCTAGCATCTCCTTCCCACAAGCGCAGAAGAAAGAGCTGGTTTGGGGATGGGGGAAGAGGGAATGAAGCTTGGACCCTCCAGAGAGGCATTCATTTTCCCTTGCTCATCAGGAAACGCTAGAATACAGTTTTTGTGAAGGTGCGTCAGCCCCTGTGATTTAATGCCAGCACTGGCTCTTTGCGTCTTCAAAGCTCTTTACCATCAGCTGGCCATGGTCTCCTCCTCAGGAACTACCAAGCAACTGTGTTGTGACCGGTGGCACCATGCAGAGCCTGTCCCCCTCCCAAATGACTCAGGCCCTGCAAGAGTACCTTTGCAAGGCAGGCAGAGTCGGTGTTATTATTCCCTCTGACAGATGGGAAAAATGAGAGGAGGTGCAATGGCAAGACTTGCCCAGGGCCTTCCTGCTAACCTATGCTGTGAATGCCTGAATCACTCAGCCCTGCGCTCCAGCCAGTCAGCTCAAACTGCCTCTGGTACTCTTTGCTGCAAACCACTGACAAAAGCATCACTGCATCAGTTTTGAGTCAAGCCAAGGTCCTGTGTACCCCTGTATCCCATCTCTGATGAAGGGCATGGGTGGGCACTGGCAGAAAGGCTATGCCAAAGAAACTGGTACAGAGCGTGTCCCTCCCAGTATGCCTTGAAAAATGAGTGATGCCTTTCCATCCCCATCACCTCTCATAACGATTAAAGCATTGAATCATGCTTTTGGCTTACAGAGCTTGCATTGTGCGGGTCTGTTTGAATTGAAGAAAGGAAATGCTTTGATGATCTTAATCAGAACTTCCCTCTAAACACACGTTTCCGTCCCCGCCACGGCAGGAGCAAACACAGCACTCTGCTACCCAAGAGCTCACGTCCAAAACATGCCTCCAGCCCCAAAGGTCACCAGAAATGGAGGAAAAAATGTAACCCTGCTCTCAAGTTGTTAGCCAGACCAAACAAAGGATTCCTCTCCAGTCCAAAGAGGAAGAAGGTCTCTAGTAGACAGTGGGGCGTCAGTGGGAAATCAGTACATCTCAGCCTGGTTCCAAAGCCATTGAGGTGGAGAGGAGGTTTTTGGTGGGGTCCGGACGAGGTCCTTGGGAAGCACATCAACAGCATGACCGAGTGTATGGATACAAGATCTAAACCATGTCATAGGAGCACACAGCAACACTTCAGGCAGGCGCTGAAGAAGAGAGAATTATTCATCATATGCTTTTGATCCTCCTTTTTACCTTGTGAAGATGTTTTTTATATTTTACATCAGAGGTAAAATTTACCCAAGGAATGTAATAAACAGCATTGCCTCGAAGACAGTGCACAAACTTTACCCTACTGGCAGATTAAAAAGTCATCTGCTCCCTAGCGATTTCCTCCTGCACGTACCAAAGAAGTCCAAGTGTGGATAAATTTAACACAGATGATTCTCATTTTTTGCTTCTGGAAAATGTTGCCCTGGCAGATCATGGAGTCAAGTTATGCATCTGTCACTCCCTCCAGTCAAGTCCTTGGGAATCTATATTTATAGTCCTAGACTTTGTACAGTTAGAGTCCATGCCAAAGCCTGCTGCAGTCAATAGAAATCTTGGGAAAAAACATTAGAAATGTTTTATAAAAGCACAGTTTTGACTAGAATATGTTAAAATGTTTGAATATGTAAAAAATTTTCAAAAATGTTTTTTAAACATTTCAAAGAAAAACCTATCCAGGAAGTAGATTCTGAAAAGAACTGTGGATGTGTGCTTGTGAAAATGCTAAGGGCAGTGAGATTACCTGAGCACAGCATCTTGCCTGCCATGCACAGCACCTTGTGCTCCTCTGGCACTTCAGTCCCTGAGCTGGGTCAGAGGGAGTTTTGCAGAGCTGATTCAGGTAAACTCCAAGTCCATTTTAGTCTATCTCTCTGTTAAATAAATGCCATTCTACAACTTCATTATTTGTTGTTACCAATCACTGAGGAACCAGCAGTTGTGTGCACCAATAAAAGCAGGGAGATTTTTCTCACTTTTGAGGTTTGCTGAGAAACAGCAGTGTTTCCTACAAGAATTTTTGGATGGGCACCATCTCCCTCTGGGACTGCAAAATATTGGCGGTTTTTTTGTGTGTGACTGTATCAGTGTCAACATATTTTCTGTCCTGGTCCCTTTCAGCTTTTGCCAGGTTTTGCAACCCCCTTGAAATCTGGTCTACAAGAGTCTAGTATATCTGACCAGTAGGTCAGAGATACAGAAGGGAACAGACATACATGAAGGGGACACACATATAAAGCAACACATGACCAGAAAACTTCAGGGTGATTAATGGATGAGCAAAAAATATGCATCACAACTTTAAAATACTGTAGCCACTGAAGTAAGTAATAAGAAGTCCTGTAAGCAACTCCAAAACAACAGCATTTCTAGCTTAGGTAACCAAGTCACAAAGTAAAATAAAATGCTGACCAGGAACATTTGTAGATAGTTCAAACACCCCGTAAGACTTCTCCAGTAAACGTGGCTTCTCAAGGTTGGAAAAGGTTTATATCAACCTTACTGAGCCTTGCACAGCTGGCAGAGGCCTCTCAGCTGAAAGGATCTGGCAAGCCTGAAGCCAGTTTTAGCATCTCTTGGCAACAGAGCATGATCAAGCCAAACATTTTCCAATGGTCCCACATTCATATGTCTTTTAGTGTCATCTACAGCAAATCCATGGCTGAGGATATATAAAAGAAGACATCGATACACTTGCCCATGGGCTCCCCATGCAGCATCTGTACCACCAAATTTCCTGTGCAGACGCCCCAGTTTCAATATTTAGGCACTTCTGTGCTGAAAGAGCAAAGTCAGAGGCGATCCAGGCCCCACTCCTGCCTGCATGCTGCCCGTGTGGTTATTGTTTGATTCAGCTTGTCTACTGCCAGAGCGTATCTCGGATGTGAAGATCCATAGGGCAGCATCCTTAGGGAAGACTGAGCTCAGATGTAAAAATACTTATGGCACAGGATGTCCTTCTGTACATTACTTCTGTTCACCATAGACTTGCTTGGATTCTCAAAATCTTGCTTGGGGAGCTGCTGTGTGCAAAAGGCAGTGGGATTCCACAAGTCCCCGAACATTGCCCAGTCACTGCCGTCGGGTGGTTATCTCCGTACAGCACAGTTTTCATGGTACCTCATAGCTAAGGACAGAAGGGCTTACAAGGTCCAAAATTAGGGACTCCTTTGCCCAGGACATCCATTAAACCTCATCTAGGAAGTGTTCTCACCACACACATGGCCAATCCATTCTCCCCCAAAATGTGAAATAGGTAGAACAATTTACTCTTACTCTGCATCTCCACCCTTTTTACAGCAAGAAGTTTCATCCACAATGTGGGAATCCCAGGCATAATTTCCTCTTCTAAGAGAGTAGGAATATGTGTGTCCTAGATACATGCTGTGACTACCAAATAACAGGTTCTATCCTGGGGAGGTGCTCCATGCCCAAAATAAAACAGGGACACTTGGCAAGAAACAACAAGATTTGGTGGGGAAGCAGAAGCTGTCAAGGGAAATTCTGCTGCTGCAACAGTAGTGAAGAGGCAGAGGCTGTGGGACAACAGAGGCCATCGTGCAAGGTCACTACTAACTTCAGCAGTCTGGGTCAGGGTCCAAATTCTTAGCTTCCTGTCTCACTTGAATGCTGGATTTTTAGAAATTTCCTTATAAACTTTACGTAACTTCCCTTCCTCTTCATGAGGCTGGTGCTACTTTTACCTGCTCCTTTTACATGCCATGCTACCGTGAGAACTATTTAATGTCTTTCACAGTGTCTGATGATAGTGAGTGGCTTTTTTATGCCTTGCTCAATTATCCTGCTACGTGCTCAGGAAATGCCTGTCCCAGGACTCCAGGAATGTCTGTTTCCAGGACATACCTGTTGGTTTTATAATATGTAAATATCTGTTAGCTGGTTTTGTAACTTCGTGAAGTTGTGAGCCGGTGAAATTAGAGAGTGAATGGCTTTACACTACAGAAACCCAAAGCAGAGCTCCAGCATGTGTAAATCTGTGTAGCTCCACTGAGTCAGATGGAGCTGGGTCAATTTATTCTAGGTGAGTAGCTCTTGTAACTGGAGACATAGCCCCAAAATGGCCCTGTAATAAGACACCATCCTGCTTTTTCTCTCTTCAAGTGTGCTAGCACTGCATCCTTGGAGATGATTGCATGTTATGCCACGTGCTGGCCCTTCGCATACAGCAACGGCCACTGATGTTTACCACAAGCATTGTGTGAGGTGAGAGGGAAAAAAACACAGCAAGAAGTTGGCACCACTTTAGTCTCATCTGAACCTTGCTTTGGATACCAGGAGCGTTCCAGAGGCTCTGCCTGCCCGCTTTGTGCGGGCACGAACGGCAGCCTTTGATTCCCGGGTGGCACCAGTTCCTGCCCTTTGCTGTGGCTTTAAGACAAAAGGGCATTGTAAGTGCCTGGCTGCAGTTCTTAAGAATACCAGCACTTTGGGCTCTTGGAGCAGCTGCATCCTTATCCCTTGCATCTGAAAACCACTCGTATTATTAAAGTGGCAGATTTCAGAACTGGCATTTCCCCACAACCACAGGTATTTTAAAAATTTAGCAAAACAAGATGGCACGCTGGGATGGTTCTTATGGGTCCTGCATAGCACTTGGGCACGAGACAAAACAATACCAGAGCTGGCTCTATGCAAGATGAGCCTTGGATGTGATTCTTCCTCTGTCTCTGGCAGGATACAGCCACTGTGCTAACAAAAACACGAAGACTTTTCCAGAAACATTGCTCTTGAAACTTTTCATGGCCTTGTACACAAAATGCTGCAAGACTCATAACCTATTTAAGGTTGGTGATGCAGAGCGGGAAATAGTTGTCCCCGGGAAGCGGCTGGCTGATGAAAGTTCCACTGGTGTGAATAACCAGCACAATTACAGGGAAAGGCAGATGTCTTGAACGAACTGTTAATGGGGCACTGAGCCTTTAACTGCTAGATCAAAGTGCAAATGTGTCCCAGAGCAGCACTGACTCACGTTATTTGATGTCCTATGGGAAACGTGTTAGTAAGGCTCATTCCAGCTCCTTAACTCATCAGAATCATTGAAACTGAAGGAGCTGAAGCCTCCAGCACACGGAGACGCTTCTGTTGGTCCTACCAGAATTGTATCCATGCCTTTGGAAACCTGACCTTACTTGTCTCTGCCACAAGGGCCACCACTGCCACTCACACAGACTGTCTCAATTTTTGGCCAAGAACAGAAACAGCATGAAAACGAAAATCCCATTTTAGCACTCATGTCAATTATTTATTCATGAATGCTGATTTATTCATCAAGATGTCTGCCTTCAGCTGTGATTTAACAGCTTTGCTAAACATGGGTTTCATTTAAGTAACAAGGAACTTCACTCTGGTTCTTCATCTATCTAATAAGGGCCAGCAGGGGTCCTTATTTAATAAGGACTGCAAATGGACCGATCTGAATTCTGGCTTTAATAGACAAAATTAATAGCAAAGATTAATTTCCTCCACTGCAGGAATGAGCATTAGGATGAGGATTATGAGGAAGTCAAGCTAAACGATTGTAATTTCTAAGCCTTAATATCTATTTAGGTAGTCATTTTGCAATAACAAACAATTAGATCTATGCAAAAGGCAGATAATGAATAGGAAAAGTAAGTGTTGTATGCACCTTTCTGGACCATAAATGTCCATCACCTGGTTGCCCAAGACTGTGTGGAACCAGAGTCAAAGAACCCAGTTGGCTCTTCCAGTTCTATATTTGTACTGAATATAAAGTAATTCATTTATTTTTCAGAGAAGATAAATTACAGGTATCCCAAATTTAGATAAAAAAATAAAAGCTTTTCTACAGTTACCCAGCCATGAATCACCAGGACTTTACACGGAGTGATAGCCACATGCTGCATGAAGGCTCTCTGTAATGCTGGATATGGTACAGCAAGTCTGAATTGTGATATGAATTCTTAGTCTAAGCAAATGCACTCTGTAAAATGGGAAGTTCCTTCATGGTGCTGCTCTTGCTCAGTAAGGATATTTGATACAAATGGTAAAGACAGCAGTCAATGTACCCAGAAAGTTGATCAAGACTCAACAGGAAACAAAAAGCAGTAAGGTCATCTGATTGTGATCAAGTCACCACGAACTAGCCTGAGCTCTGGTAAAAGTACAGCTTTAGCCCATGGTAACTATATCTCTCTAGTAACATTCTGCTTCTCGACTGTGGTGTTCTAGGAGCTGAGCGTGGCTCAAATCAAAAGCAAGACTGTGCCCATGCCACCTCTTAATAACACTGTTGAGCTGAAGGACGAAATGACCAGCCCCAGCTCTGACACAGCCTCCCTGCTGGTGTCCACTGTTCCCTCACAACTCCTGCTATGGTGTTGCCAAGCTCCCTCACTAAAGGGACAAGCCTAGTCAGTTTAAATGGCCTCAGAGAAGTTATGAAGTGCCCAGAGAACCAACTGAGCATGCAGAGTAGCTGGGTGGAGTGGATGTGGGGGGTAACAAGAAACTACAGACAGTGACCTCTTAAGCCAGCCAAAAGAAGACATGCACCCACAACCTAGCTTGTCAAAAAATATGTAGCTCCGTCACATAGAAATATGGGAAAATATCCGAAGTCACATACTGCTCTACTTTCTCCCCTATGGATGTTGTTTATTAACAAATATTTCTACAAGCCTGAGGGAATGACATTGGGATGAAACAAAGTATGTACTGGCAGTGAGTATGCACCATGGTTTGCTATATGCTTGCCTGACTTTTTAAGTGCCAATGTTTTCCTTCTTAATTTTTTTTCTTCAAAGCCTGGCATACTACCATGACAGCTTTACAGTGAGACACCAGTCCAACGTGCTGACATCAACTAAGAAGGCATAGCAACAACCCAGCCCTTTCACATACTTTACGAGTACAATGTGTTAGTGTTAAGCAATATTTGAAGAAATACTAGGCAAAATAGTTCCCAGGAAGACCTGGATTCTGACTTCATGCAGGCAAAGGAATATATGACAAAAATGATAAATCCTAATGACATTGCTGATGGCCCACCTAGTCAGGGAGTAGTTGTAAGACTCAAGCGTAAGCAACAGCCTGTGAAAGACCATCCTCTTGATTCCTTTCAGTTAGTTTGCTCTACTTTTATGCTGGCAAGTGTTGTTTGGTAACACTAAAGAGCATAATAGGGCAAGAGGTTTGTTTATTTGGCATCTAGTGAAGATAAGGAGGTTAAAAAAGAAAAGCCCTGATAATAATAACAACTTGTATTACAAAGGGCTGAGGTGTGCAGTATACTCTTCTAGAACCATACTAAAGCCCCAAAGCAGTGGCATGTTGACACTATCAAAAGTCTGCACGTTTCACAAAGAAAACAACACTTAATCTCTAAAAATGGACAGACTGTTCAGCAAAATCTCTCCAGACGTACAGTCCATCACTACTTTACAATGTTCAGGTCTTATGCAATTCACTCAGCTTCCCCCACTCCCCTTTGCCTTATTCATGGATGGAAATGTTCTGCTGGCTTGTGTGCTGTAGCAGCTGCTCCTCTTGACATTTCTGCTGCAGGCTGGGATACAGACCCTGAGAGTTAGTTCTAATGAAATAGCTAATATAACCCTTCCTCTCATTTCCCAATATTTCATGTGAATCAGAAATTCTAATTTAGGCAATCATTTATCTGACAAGTCTTCCTAGGTTAGTGGAGATTCAAAAATAGCTTGAAACAGCAACAACAAAACCAAGAGTGCTTCAGGCTTTAATTTTCTTTCAACAACTTTTGTGGCTTATTAGAAGAAAGTAGATCCTATTTCGACCAGGTATCCTGCAAGGAAATTCAGTCTATTAGTTATTGGTTCCCACTCTTTAGATGGGTGCACCAGTGAATAGAATAAGATACAGAAAGCTAATCATAGAATCATAGAATATCCTGACTTGGAAAGGAGCCATAAAAATCACAAAGTCCAACTCCTGGCCCTGCACAGGACACCCCAAGAGTTACACCATGTGCCTGGGAGTGTAGTCCAAATGCTTCTTGAGCTCTGTCAGGCTTGACCTGTGACCTGCTCACCTGCTGTGACCACTTCCCTGGGGAGCCTGTTCCAGTGCCCAACCACCCTCTGGGTGAAGAACTTCTTCTTAATATCCAACCTAAACCTCCCCTGGCAGTACTTCATGCCACTGGTAACCAGAGAGAAGAGATCAGTGCCTGCCTCTCCTCCTTCCCTCACGAGGAAGTTGTAACTGCAGTGAGGTCTCCCCTCAGTCTCCTCTTCTCCAGGCTGAACAAATTAAGTGCCCTCATCCGCTTCTCATACATCTTCTCTAGGCCCTTCACCTTCTTTGTAGCTCTACTTTGGATGCTCTGTAATAGCTTTATATCTTTTTTATATTGCAGCAACCAAAACTTGCACACAATATTCAAGGTGAGGCCGCACCAGTGCAGAGCAGAGCGGGACGATCACCTCCCTCAACCAGCTAAATTCTGGCGCTGAGAATATGTGGACATGACACAATAAGAGAGCATGATTTTGACCCACAGGGTGCATTTGCAGCTCGAAAGGTACAAGGGAGAAAATGTCTTTACAGAAATCATTAATATTGCATTTCTGTGACAGAACATCCAAGATGCAATTCATGATAAAGGGGCTTTGTCTTGGCAGGCCATTTCTTCAATGGGCCTGCAGAAGCTGCTCATTAGGAGTGTTTCAATCACCACTGAAGTGACCACTGAAGACTCTGTAAAGAAGGCCTCCATTCATTCCCATCACACTGCAAATACACAGCCCATGGAAACATTTGGGTTTTTCAAGATCCACTGAGACTGCTGGCTAACAAAACCATCAGCATCACACTGAGCAAATTTGACAAAATAAGAAGAAAGCTGAGTGTCAGTCAATGAGACCTGGAAGCAGAGATATCTATCTTGAATTACCATTTTTGTGCTTCTGCCCATTACCTGAAGAAATGTGGGACATCTGGGAAGCAGGAATTGCAAATGCAGTCAGTTACCCTCTCAGCTGTGACAGATCTAGTTTGAGTTCTGCCTGTATTGCTCAATAATTTCTTTAGGGAAAGGTGTATCGCAGGAACAATTAATTGAAAAAATGGTAATTAATTGACATATACACCCCATCTCAGCAGTAGAAAATGTTTGTTCCTGGCACGAAAAAGAGACAAGAGTCTCCTCATCCCGAGTCGCTTTACAGCTCCATTAATCACCTGCATTTGTTCCAATGGAGAATGTGCTTACTGCAAGTGCTTTGTCTCATGCCTGCATACATTTCCATGCCCTGACTCCCGCATAGTCTCCAGGAAACTCCTCAGTGCAGGCAAATTTCTTCACGCAGTTCACAGAGGCACTCAACCATGGTGCTTGGCCAGCTCCATCAATATCATCACACAGCATACTGATACTGCTTTTTATGCATATATGTTTTTCAGATTCCAGGAACAGCTTCACCATCATTAACCAGTTAAACAGAGTATGTAACCCATGGTGAATATTTCTCAACAAATGCCACTTGGTGGAGGCTTACTGCCAGATTGCCATGGGCTTGTTTCCAAGGTTACATTTCTATTGGTCTGTTTCTGTATGCTGATGTCTTGTACCCATACATCAAAACAGGGTCTAGGAACAAACCTGCCCTGGAGATGCACTGGGTTACTATAATTCAGGAGTCCTAGCAGTGAATCCCCAGTTATTACAATCCCCTGAATAGAAGTGAGGTACAGCCTGTTGATCGTACAGCCTTCCCTGCAAACACTTGCTCTGTCAGCTTCCTCTCCAAAACAAGATCCAAATCAAGATCTTGTATTGATTCCTCAGACTCAGCCCAGAGATTATAAATATCCCCAATCTCCCACGTTCCAGTTAGCATTTTGTGAGAAAACCTGAGGAAATGCAGAAACACAGCTAGCTTTTACACAGCATCCTAAAACAGCTCATTAAAAGCAAACAAACAAGAGAGATCCCCAAACCCCAGGCCCTTTCTGAAATGCAGCTTCCTTATATCTAACAGTGTCCCGCTTCAGAAGTCCCTGTGGCAAGAAAGGCAAACAGGCAGTTCAAGGGGTACCCTCATGCTTTAGCTTTCTTGTGAATCTCCTTCAGACTTCACCCAGGAGACCTTTTAAACCCTCTTTTATCACCTCTTTAACATTGCCGAGTTGCTGGCAAGTTTCCAGTGCTCCTGGAAAAAAGGGTACTAGTTTGTATTCGGAGATAATGTACTCAATGGAACAAAACCCATTATGCCATCCAGCAGCAGCAGCAATCCAGAAAGTCTTCACATTTTGAGTATCAGGAGACACTGCAGCTGTAAACCTTGCAGTATATGCATAAGGGCTTGCCTGTCATCTTAGATTTTAAGGATCAGCCTCAGAGTAGATACACAATTTCCTTTCCCTATTCCTGATCAGCAATCACTAATGAAATCTTTTCTGAATTTTTGCCAAGAGGAAAACAATAGGCTGCTGGAGAACTTCAGCTTGAATAGGTGTGAGTTACTGTGCTTCCTCTGCTTAGCCAAATCCTGTGAGAGGGCTGGGGGAGTATAATCAGAATTCGGTGTATGTGCTGAGAAGAGAGATGCATATCTGCTTTTTCCTTAATCCCAACATCATTATCCCACTGGGAGGATGGAGCTATGGTGATACCATTGCAACTATCAGCTGAAGTTAAGAGATCAGTTCTGACAGCAGCACAGAGTATGTCGTGAGCTTATGAATGCATCGACCCTGAAGTCACTAAGTCACCTTAAAAACTTTGTTGTTCTCTTTAAATGTCAGGTTTCACTCTGTTGGACACCAACAATTATATGATCCCACAAATTAGTCAGAGCTTGGGCTAGAAAACGTGTGTTATGAAGGTGCATCCAGGACATTAGGAAAAGGTTCTTCACCCAGAGGATGGTCTGTCACTGGAACAAGCTTCCCAGGGCACCAAACCTGCCAGAATTCGGGGAGTGTCTGGATGATGCTCTCAGTCATACAGTTTAGTTTTAGGTAGTACTTTAAGGAATAGGGAGGTGGACTCTATGATCCTTTTGGATCCCATCCAACTTGAGATTTTCTATGATTCCATGGTTGTCTATCAGACAATTGATAAACAAGGTCTCCCCAGCAGTTTTAGAAGTAGGAGAAACTTCAAAAATGGCAAGAGGGTAAATGAAGTAATGACACATAACATCTATTTCTCTAGTATTAGCTTTGTTGTTTGTGAGACTTGCCACAAGAATAAAGGCATGAAGGAAAACAGGCAGGTTACTTATAAGTAAAATCCTCTAAATCCTAAATCCTTACTGATAAATAGAAAATAAAGATGTTTTGTGCTTTGAGAATCCTGAAAGACGATACTATTATATAAACCAACTACAGACTATGAACATAATTTGTTATTATATTGTTTCAGTAAACATGTTTGCCCATCCTCTTTTAACTCTAGCTGTAAAGGAATTATTTTTTAAATGCAATCAAAACATATTTCATTGTACTTATACGCTAGCAGAATGCCTCTCAGTTTTACCATGAATTTCCTGTAGTTTGAACAAAAGTCCGAATTTGCAATTGCCTGAAGTGACTGCCTGTTTTTGACACGTGCCTCTTTCTTAGTCAGCTGGTGCAAACCAGTCATCATGGAAATCTGAAATTCATTGCAGAACAAGGTATTGCACACTGCGGGGAATGTTCCGTGACTAACAAAGGATTGTTTATTTAATCTGATTTTATCTTCAAAATGAAGTGGTATTTGATTTCTTCTTTTAGATTTGGGAATGAACGCTGTATTGGAGTGTGTATGTCCTGTGTGTACCGCCTGAAACTGCAGAGATGCAACAGCTTGCCTGTGGAGATCGAAACCAAAGGTCGGTTTGCCTAATGTTGGGATATGGGCCAGGCCTTCTCTATGTTTTCCTCTCCCTCCCGATATCACTCTTGTATCTGTGCCAGGAATTAGGATATTCATCTTCTCTAGGTAAACATCAGTTTATAAAATGGAGAATATAATTGCACAGAAGCAGCTATGATATGCCTTGGGATTAGTGAATACCTCCTAATTGAGCTTCAGCGAAAGCGGCAGTTCTGGCATTATTTTTATTCACCTTGTGGAAAATTATTGGAGCATATTTCATATAATTAGGATCAAGAATGGATTTGGCATCACTTCCAGCAAATGCCTCTGAACACTAATCTGGTTTATTTGGCACCACTGATGAAGCTTCTCTTGTGGGGAATACAATGACAACAATTAACCTGGCAATACGGAACAGAAATGGGAAGTGGGAAATTGTCTTGTCTTTTATGCACATACAGGATGAAGTGTGGCCTCATTCAGCAACAAAGCAGTGCCTTGAATTTATTTTCTTCTTTTGTTTTTTTCTCCCATCTTGAGATGCCCTAAGGAATCTTCTTTTTTTTCCCCCATCTATCTGAAAAATCTACATTTTTCATGCTGTTCAAAAGGATCCAAACAAACAGACCTATTGAAAGGGTTTGTAGCTCAATGTATTGGATTTAAATGGGTGTCATTGAATGACCAAAAGTCTCTTCCTCTTTCTAGAATTAGACCAATATTGACTTTCAACAGCTGCCAGTTCAGAGCAAGAAATCAATAGCAGGATTTGGGCAAGGTCTTTAGGTTATTGCACAAGGATGTACTTTTTTTTTTTTTTTTTTTTTTTAAATAATTGCATATGGTCCATACATTCTCCAGTTTCTAGTGAGTTCTGTTTATTCCTTCTCAATGAGTGTGCTGGACAACTTGACAAACCCCCTTTTTTTTCTCTTCTTTATCCACTCATTATGAATTCGGCACTTACAATACATTTTAAGGTTTCCAGGTCAGGTAAAGTGACAATTCATCCATCCGTAGCTTTCTTTTCCTTTGATCTAGTCATCAGGCTGGATGACGGCATAGTGAGGCTTGGGAAAACTAGTCCTCCAAAGTTTGTTTTCAGGGAGAATGTTTGGAAGAACAGACTTCCACTAGAAGCAGGACAAAGAGATTAGGTATTAACCTGGGATCTTAAATACAGCAAAGCTTGAGAGACTTAGGGAGATTTACAGACACCGGGGAACTTGGCAAGAAAGAGGAAGAGTAGAGCGATTTGGTTTAGCTGCTGAGCCAGCTGAGAAAGGGATGAGAAGAGCTCTATGGGGAGGAGTGAGAGAGGAGGATCTTGTGTACTCAAGGAACCTTAGGCTTAACCCCAAAGAACACCATAAAGCAGTGACAAAATTTAAACAAGGAAATATATAGAGTTGCTTATTGGCATTATGCGGGGTTTGGGGTTTTTTTTCTAGAGCAGTATATTTCTTTTGCCAGATACAAGACCTAAGAACACAATAAATTTCTTGCCCAGACTCATATTCTGTCCCTGATCATGGCAATAGGAAACACCATCCAGGCAAGCATGCTCATTTTATTTAAGAATAGTCAGAAAACCTGCATGTTTCCTCTCTCCCTGATGGCTGAAAAGGTGAGATGGGAACCCTCGAGCACTTGCAGCGCTGGGGCTCAGGGCAGGAGCTTGCTTAAGCTGCTGAACAGCACGAGGGGGGCAGCTGTGGGTCTGGGACACACAATTTCTACACAAAGTCCCATTTCTTTTACTGAAAAGACAGAGAGCCTATGATCAAGCAGTGTGTGAGAGAGACTGAGGAACAGGCAAGTGCTGTGATGTGCTTCTCACCTGAGGAGCCTCCTGTAAGCTCAGTGTAGTGGGGATGAGGTGTAAAACCCTGGTGAGAGCCATGCCAATGCTTATGATGAGCAGCTGGACATCGCAGGATTGTATTTCAGTCATATTTTTAAAAATCTTTACAAACACAACAGATTTGGGGAATGCTGTCAGGTCTAGCCCCATCCTTTCTGAAATCCTCGAAAAACAGAGGAGACTCACAGCCTGTCCTGATCATTAACACCCCCCTCCCCATAGCCCCCAAACAGCCTCAAGCAAATGCCAAAACTGAGAGCTCCTCACAGAAAGTGTCCTTCCATTATCCTGAACTGCAATCTGTGCTCTATCCTCTTCTTTGACAGCAGAAAGGGGATGCAGTAAATCCTGTGCAAGCTGTTCGCATCAAAACCAGCAGATGATCTTGTAAAATTGCTGCTCCTGGTAAAATACCTTGTTTAGTAAGAGAGCAGCTGCATACAGCTCCTGGATTGACTGCAGATGTTGCCCAAAGATGAGAGAGCTGCAGCAATTTAGCTGTGAAGCAACAAGTAGCTGACTTGCAATAGGCAAGGTCTAGTATGGGTAAAAAACACACTGTAACAACATCCCAGCCAGACAAAAATGAGAAACTTCCTAGAAAATGCTGATTTGTGATGTGCAAGAGGAACCCATCTAAAGCCTCCGTGTGCAAACCAAGAAATGGCAGGCACACATGTTCCATGAGGAGCGGAAATGACTATTTTTCCTAAGCAAATAACTCACTTTTGCCAGGTGTAATTTTTGCCAAGCCATTTCACCATGAACTTGGTCCTCCAGCATTAATCTGTCAGTTTTTCAACAGCTCACCAGCTTTGTTGTCAGGTGAGCCAGAGAAAAGGGGCTGGTTTACTGTCAACACAGCTGAACTACCACAACCTATTTTCCCTATTCTGTCCCCCACAAAAAGTAATTTCCAAAGCAGAGAGGAGCAAAGGGCAGGACAAATAACACTGTACCCAGGGGATCTGATCCTTGCTCTGGAAATGCCTGGTGTGGAAAAAGTGGCAAATGTCTCACGACAGACCTCCCAGCTGCCACCATCATCAGGGGACTGAGCAGTCCCTGCAACTACGGCTGGTCCCTGTCCCATGTTGTGTGTGTGTTCCCCGGTTTTATTCGTGCTGCTGCACGTGGAAAGTGATACACACCACAGTGCTGCCCCAGACCTCACCCTGTGCACGAGATATTCTGGCTCACTATTCAGGAGTTTTTGTTAAAAATTTTATTTTTGTGTACACATAGCATTGCATCCCATTTTTAAATTTGGAGGCTCTTAAACCCATCCTTAACTCAAAAGTCTTGGATACCCACCTTCTGGCACCTCCATTTAAAAGCTCTGGCCTGAATGTTTCATGTCCTCTCTTGTGCCAGACATTGCACAGCCCTCTAAACAGTGACAGATAATGAACAAATTGCATATGCTTCAATACCAAGTTTCATGAACAGAAAACAGGATGCCTTAACCATGAATTTTCTTCTCTCCTCTTCTAAAAATCCGTGTAATAACAATTAGCACAGGGTAAATGCGTACTGTACATTTTCATGGGGTTTGGACACAAACGTATTTACCTCACACTACACCAGAATTAGCAAAATAGCAATGTTCTCTGTCAGCACAAAGAGAAGTGAAAGATAATAAATCACTGACTTGTAAACTGCATCCAAGAATCAATAAAATGTAAATGGCTACAACACAGAAGGTAGAAATACATTAAATACGAATGATAAGGAAGAGTAATAAGACTGGAAAACGATAAGGGTGTGTATTTCTTTACATGAGACAGAAGTGATGGAGAACGTTTCTGGACTGGTAAAAAGAGAAAAGTTCTTTTCAAACAAAATGGTATCTTGACCATGTAACCCTGTCCAATACTCCTCTAATGGAGATAGAATATATCAGGCGAGTGTCAACAAACTTTTGCAAACTTTATACATCACTGATTACAAATGAAAATGTAATGCTGCCTACACATGTTCTGGCTCTTATCTCTTCTCTGGGGGAAAGCCTTAAATCCTCAGCCGGCCATGGAAAATGCAGCATTCAGGCATCTGTGACCAGTATGTGTAAAGAAGAAAAGATAAGGTGCATATCAAGCCCACATCTGTGACAGGGGTCTCAGGGTCTCTAGAGATAGGTGAATGAATGCATATGAAGACGGACTGAAAATCTTCTAACTAAACCTTCGCTTTCCCCAGAAGTATTTGCTCTCTATGGAATATTTTCAGTTTTGAAAGAAAAGCTCATCGAAAAGATTTTGGCCAATATCCTCTATATCCAGTGCTTGCACGCACACACTCTTCTTTTAAGAAATAAATAGCCTGTTCTTGAGCAAAGATACTGTGTATACTTTAAAGACTCCCTGGAGAAAGTCCAACCTGCTCGCCTACTGTGTAAGGTAAGAGGTAAGCTGCTAATGATTGCAGGATGGCACTAGATATATGGGCTAGGAGACAGATTTGGATCTTTGAAGAATAACTGGTTCTGAACAATAGGAGATAAATAAATCAGAACAAAGCCACAGGTAGATGCTTGGATGAATAGTGGCCTGACAGTCAGAGCTGGTCATTAGCCCATACTGGCTGTGTAGGTGAGACGAACAAGGAAGAGCTTCAAACTTCTAGGCAAGGCTCTTGAGTTTTACAGCTAGAAGTACAACAGCTTTGTATGGTCAGCAATTCATCTTACTGCTTTAGAAACTTAAGAATAAAAAATGCAAATGCACCTTTTATGTGTTGATTACTTAGGGATGTACAAAACCATGAACAGTGGCAGTAACGAAATGTCTCCTGGCTGCCTCCGAACACCACAGGAGGACACAGGCGAGGTTCCCTAGGAAACCAGAGATGCACTCCAAAGCATGTGCAAGCTTGGCCAGCTGACAGTCACTCAGTAGTGTTCTGAACATCGCTGCTAGAAGGTATGTGATTCAA
Source organism: Falcunculus frontatus (assembly GCA_013398115.1). Taxonomy (NCBI): domain Eukaryota; kingdom Metazoa; phylum Chordata; class Aves; order Passeriformes; genus Falcunculus; species Falcunculus frontatus. The sequence continues at coordinate 1,699,690 of VZRV01002221.1, forward strand.
CTCCGGAGTATAGTTGGAAGGACTAATTGTGGAAAGCCTAGAGGAGGTCAGGATAGATTTGTTACTGGTTGCATAAATATTCAGACCTCTAAAAGAAAGAAAAGGCTGATTGCTAGCTATCCAAAACGAGGAGGAGAGAAGGGTGAATAACACCTTCAATTAATCTAAATATTGATCTTAGTCCCAGACTCTGCTGGCCTAAATTCCACCTAAATCCTTGTGCCTACTGTTTTCTATTGGCTGGGACCCCAAAGGCTTCAGCGTAATTATTCCAGAGATGTGAGGAAGGCTTAAAGCACAGAGCCACCAGTGCTCAACACTAAGTACTCAGATTTATGTGGAATCTAGTGCTGGCAAAACTGGCCATTAGGATTCGACTGTACCTCCAAGGTGCTTATGACAGAAGATGTCTGCAGGCCCAATGCTCAACCTTGCCTCTTCCAACTTTTAGGCAAAATATCAGTTTAGCATCTCTTGGGAAATACAGTATAGCATCTCTCCTAAGCTCTGCTCTTTGTCTGCATCCCAGCACCTCCAACCCCTCACTGGATTTGCTCAGAAGAGAGCTAAGGCCATATATATAGGTGACCCACAGGGGGAGAGGAGAGGAGAGGAGAGGAGAGG
>VZRV01002221.1:1700992-1877790 GCA_013398115.1 Falcunculus frontatus
GGAGAGGAGAGGAGAGGAGAGGAGAGGAGAGGAGGAGACCAAAAACTTTTGCCCTCCTTGGCCAAGGTGACTCCTAACGCTTTGCAGATCTTTCACCTCTTACTACTAGAAGATCCTTTTAGCAAGGGCAGAACAGTGGAATTTCTCATACTACTATGGAAGACATGACATGACTGAATTTCTTTCCAGTTGCATTTCCCTGACTCCCTTAGAACAAGCCCCTGTATCTACCAAAGACTGGAAAGCAGTCATAGACATTTCAAAATGCTGCCTACAACTCGGAAGCGAGTCCTTCCCAATGATCTGTGGATCAAATATCCTTAATATCAATTATTTGAGGATTGGGATGTTTGGAATGGAAAAGGTCTGCCACACACGAACATTCTTACAAAGCTTTCCACTTTCCGAAGAAGAACTGTTGTTCCTGAGCTCCCCTGCCGTGGTGTGAGATAGAGCAGACAGGTGTGGCTGTGACTCCAGCACAAGTAATAAATACATAGAGCAGCTAGATTAGCATAATTGCTTGCCTAGTCAGCTAGCATGCAAAGTGCACAAACAAGTACCATAACAGTTTTATCACATGTACATGCTTGCGTTTCCTTGAGACGTGATAAAACAAACAGATTGGTAATTTTAGAACAAGCAGTAAAAAACCCTAAAAAAAATGCAATGAGTAATTTAAAACAAATGTTAAGAAAATTGTGTCTTCAAGAAATCCTCTCCAAGCTGTGCCCCAATTATATCTTATCAATGTGAAAAATGTGATCACCAAATGTATTGCTGGTCAAAAAAACTTACATTTAGGTAGCTCTTTGTTCCATTATGAAATATACACCACTGCAGTCATTTATACTCCTCAGTGTGAAAGGTGTGTTTCGATCTGGAAACATTTTGAATGGGTGATTGCTTGAGAAATGTCCCCACCCTTTTCTTCATTCAAACAACACATAAGGAATGCGCCTCTTATTTCTCAAGTAGAATATTTCGTTCTTGCTGATAATATTGCACAGTGCCTTTTGAAGAGCTTGAATATCAGTGACTTATAACTGTTCTAAACACATTTCTAACAATCCACTATAATTTCACAAATATTACATGAGCTAGCTAACAAGTTTGTCAGTCAAAACAAATAAGCTAAAACATCTTTGGGGTTATACCAAGATGCACTCAGCTGTTAAACAAAGTAAAATCAGCTGTTGGAGTTTGTTCCTTTTACAAATGGCCCATTGTGTGTGTTTCAGGGAACAGTGGGAGCAGTGAGCAAGACGTGAATGAAGTAGTCTGTCAAATCCTCTGTTTGATTTATAATAATGGGGTTGCATTGACATGAGAATAAAATACAGCAAAGCATATGTTCACTATGAGTAATACAGACTCATTTATATATTACAGGAGTATTAAATAAATAGTCTTGATCATTTTCTAAAATAGTCCTACAGTGAATGTGGTTACAGTGCCATGGGACAAATTATGCTTCATAGGCAGTGATCAAACAGACAGAAAAAATATTAACCCTGTTTTTTTTGTTCTCCTTAGGTTTCCAATCCTTAGACTGTTGAAGGGAGTTGAAACAGCATACATTTTCTGTTGTGGGTCTAAGGAAAAACTAATCCTGGTCTTTCTCTGGAACAGAGAACAAGCACAACAGTGGCTTCATGACTTGCTCAGTTTCAGTCCTCAAAGAATCTGGTCCCTTAAATTCTCAATCAGATGTTGGCAGGAAAGGGCTGGGTAGGACTTCAAGAAAACATTGACACAGTTTCAGAGATGTCAGCAACAAATCCAACTCAGCTATAAAACAGTTACTGTGGGAGCACAGAGAAACACATGCACTTATCTTGAAGACTGGCAACCCTTCCACACGAATGTTCTAATTAGGAATCATGACATCCTATTTCTTTTTTTAATACCCTAGTTGTAAATGGATAACAAATGTTATTTACCAGCGATTGAGCAAGAGAATGTCATTGTTTAAACATGGAAATGGAATTTAAAGTTCTGCGTTTAATTATGTTTGGGGTTGCTTTTCGTTTGGAGCTAAACCTGAAGATTCTTTAAAAATGTGGCTCCAATATTGTTTCTCTTTGTAAAATGGGAAAAATGTTAAAGAACATATCCAAGCTGCCTTTAACAGCATGAAAATTGTCTAAAACATAGTAAATCTCCTAGTTGTTCAAATAATCACGCATTGTATGAGCATGGTTATTTTGTGTTGTGGTTCTAACCACTACATTATGTGACAGCTCTTACAAACCAGAAGTTTCTGAAGTCTCATTTCTATTCCTTTTCTTTCCTTTCTTTTTTAGTGAAAATGGCTCTTTACTTATCTCTCCCAGAGACCTCAATTTGTGCACCTACTCAGTGTCAGAAGCAAAGTCATTATAAGAAAACTGCTTTTTTTTTCTTCATTTCCAGGCTGAATTGAGAAGTTCTAAACACTTGCCAGTAACTTTGTAAATCAGAAATCTCATAAACACACAGCATTCTTCTCAGGCCACCTAAAGAAAAGGAAGACTAAGCACAGAAAGGAAGACTGAGCAACAGTAAACAAACACAGGCAATATAGAAGGACTGCTTCCTGAGCTCTAAGGCATAGGCCAAATTGAAGCTGAGGTGTACATGGATACAATTTCGGTAGCACTGGTAGCAAAGTCCAGGCCAAGGCTGGAGCTGTGAATTCTTGGGAGTGTGGAGCTTCAATCTGCTAAACCCGGAAAGCTGCTCTGCCCTTCAGTCTTCATTCCAGGGCGTGAGTCTAACCACACAGCTTTAACCATTGGACTTTACCACACTGGTAGAGGTCATTTTGACTACATTTGTTGAGTGCTAAGAGCAGATGTGTAAGTATTTAGTATGGCATTCATCAGAATTTAAAAAAAAAATCAAATCAAAACCTCTAACTCCAAATCCTTTATTGATGTGAATTTTTGCAATGTTTTGTTTCAAAACAAAAATGTTGCACTTGCGAAAATGGCAACACTATCCTTTTAGATGAACAACAGTTATTCCAAAGAAACACGTTTTGCTGTGTAAAACATGATTACTGCTGTTCCATGACTACAATTGTCCTCAAAGGTGCAATTCTCAAGCTTTCCTTCCAAGAAATTGCTTATTTTTAAATCCATGGCGTTACATAGTTGTACAGGTCTTCAGTGACAAGTCTCCACATCACATCTTATTTCCTACAGAGCATTGGATGCAATTAAGTTTAAATCAGGGGTACGTACTACTAAGGACCCTTCCTCAGGTAATGTGTGTTTGAACATAGCTGAAATTATAATACTGCAAAAAGCTTTTAAATATTTGCTTTTTAGGACATGATGGTCCTGTTTCATCCATTAAAGTGGCAGGGTGGAATATAGGTCATATCCTAGCCATTAGCACTTACGCTTCAGTAGCAAACAACTGGGGTTAAGTAAGCTGTCACATGATCAGAATTCTAATTTTGATTTTAATGCAATAATTGTGTGCTTTTCCCCTGTAGCAGCGCACATATGGCTGACTCTCTACACTTTCTACCACAGTTAGTGTATTCAAGCCCCACACTTCATAGAGAATTTGAAAGAATTTTTTCTGCCATTCATTTACGAAGAGTCTCTCACCACAGATTTGTTCTTCAGAAGGACAATTTTTCTAAACCCTACCTCCCCTTCTTCCTCCCAGGTCAATGCTGCTTTCTTTATTATCCTACCCTGGCAAGGTGTTTGGGGATTTTGAGAATCCAGTTCAGACAAAGTCTTCCCCAGCCAGCGTGACACCTGCACAAGGAAACCTGGCACTTTGTCCCACACAAAAGCCTCCCAACCTTTCCCAGAACAGAGAAAGACAGAGAGTACTCCTGAGTTAGGCTCCTGACTACTATAAAGGAACATGTTGGCACTACTCGATTTTTTTCTACAACTGACTCACTTTTTCCTATCCCGGCTCTTCTAAAAGAGTTACTAGGAATCCCTAAATAACTTGGGCCAAGCCCAAAACCATAAGTGAAAAAGAATGCAAGTCACCAGCCTTACAACCACTCCTAACTTTACTATGTTTAATTAGTTTGTCACTTAAAACACTAATGGCATGTCCACAGAACTTGCGCTTCTACCTTCCCTTCCAGATTGACACATTTTTATCCTTTCAGACTAAGGCATTAGGAGCCCATGTCATACCTTACTTCATTCATCATTTCTATGCCTGATGTTCTCTTAATGTCCTGTTCCTTTCTGACTGAAGCAGGAGCTTTTGAACTGTGTCATCAGCTCACCAGAATAAGATGTGGGACAAAGGTATCACAGGAAGGGCAAAGTTTCTGCACTACTTCTGTGCTAGTCAGAACCCAGAGAGGCTACATGCTGGGTCTCAGCCTAATATTTTTGTCCCCCTTGCCTGGGCTAAGTCAGCTTGGGCCACATCCCAGTTTTCCTGTCAATCCGAGGGTCCCCTGTATCACTGTGTCTGCTATTTGTGTCACCAGCTGGGATTAGTTGCTTTGACTAAAAAGCAAATGAGGAGTTAGGGGACACGATACGTGCTTCCTTCACAGCGGGCAGCAACTCTCTAATTGTCCTTGGCACCAGTGGGAAGCACTACCCTCCACCCATCACAGGAAGCATACGCCTTCTTCCTCCACAGCACTAGAGCACCCGTGGCCTTGCTTTGTGTTTCCTGTGGGTGTGGGTGGGTGTTTGTGCCCTTCCTAGGAGAATGAAGGAGAGACCTTTTGGAAAGGCCTGCAGCAGCATTGTAGAGCAACTATGTGGTGGTGGAAAAGCACAGTATTCCAGATGCGGTCTGAGTGCCAAGTAGAGGATGGTAATTGCTTCCCCCCTCTCCTGGCTGTGCTCCTGCTGACACAGCCCAGGATGCTGTTAGCCTTCATCACTGGCTTGTGCTTACCCAGCTGTCCCCCAGGGCCCTTCTCCACAGAGCCGTACCCTGCACGGAGTTAGTCTGTCCCAGATACTGTTGGTCCTGGTTGAATTTCATGAGGTTCTTGTCATACCATTCCTCCAGCCTGACTCTGAGTGGCAGCTCTACCCTCGACCATATTGGCTCTCCTACTAATTTGCTGTCATCCACAAACTTGATGAAAGGGCACTCTGTCACCTCCTCTAGGCATTCCTACAGACATTAAACAGGTCAGGTCCCAGGATAGGTCCCTACAGTACTCCACTTCTTACTGGCTTCCAGAGAGAGTACAGCCCTTTAACTGCTGGCCTCTGAGTCCTATCATCCAGTTTTTTTACTCATGTGGCTGTCCATCTATCTAGCCCACAATGTGTTCATTTGGATACAAGACAGTAGACGGTGTCAAAAGCATTGCAAAAGTCAAGGTAAATAATATCCACTGCTCTTCCTCATCTACAAATACAGTCATTTTACTACAGAAGGCAATCAGGTTGGTGAGGCATGCTGGCTGTTCCCAATCATTTCCTCCTTCCTGTGTTCAGAAAAGTGTTCCAAGAGGACATGGATTTCCACATGGACTGCAGCGAGGCTGATCAGCTAACAGTTTCCATTTGGGCTTTTTTTCAAGAGTCATTGGGGAACATTCCAATGGTTGTGGAGACTCCAATCTCCACTACCTTACAAAGATAAAAAAACAGTCTTGCAGTGACACCAGACATCTCCCTCAACAGCTTGGATACAGCTCTGCTGATCCCATGAATGTCCATGGGTCAAATTCTCCCATGTAATCCTTGATTTGATCCTCACCCATTGCTGGCAGTTCTCCTCCACTAATTCTAAGCACAGAGATCTGGGAGACCTTGATGATATGCCTGAGGCAACAGTAGCTCTGGGTGCCACAACCTCATCTGTTTCCATTGCTAGATCATTTGCCCCATTTAGGAACAAGACCACGTTTTCTGTTTTCAGTCTTTTACTCTTCAAGTTGTGGAAGAAGCTTTTCTTGTTGCCCTTGGGATCATTTGGAAATCTTAAATACAGCTTTGACCTCAGAAAAGAGACCATATATGATTCCTTTGGATATTTCCAGCAGCTTCTGCATCAGCCCAGAAACCTGAGTTACCTCTCCTGATCATGGAAATGTACGGATCGTTCAGATGCAAGCACCGAGGCTATTAAGAAATGTAATATCTGAATGTCCTCCATAAGCTGCAGTATAAATTGTACTCTTCTATATCTGTCCAAAGGCAGCTGCTTTGTTCTGCTTTGTCAGGGAAACTGTTAATAATTTAATAATGAAAGGGAACTAATGAGGCCTATGGATTTGAGCCTCATGCTCCGATTATCCAGTGCTTAATGAAGTGTGAATTTTGACTGAAGCTTTTTCCACCCTGAGGGGAAAAAGCCACTCTCATCCATGCGGATTCTCCTGTGACTAATGAAGGGTGAGCTCACACTGCAGCTTTTGCTCTACAGGGAGTACAGGTAAGGTTACTGTTCGCTGCTTAGGCCTAGTTTCATGACACTTATGAAAACATGTAATTCTGGAAATATCTACCCCTTTAATTCAGATTTGACCAGTGGGTTTGGGAATTACTAGGGAGAATGGACATACTCACAAAGGCTGGTCCAAAGTCATTATTTAAACTCAAGCATCTTGAGACATCCCAACATTTTCTTGCACTACTTTGCATTTTAAACATGTGTCATTGGAAAGGTGCAAAAGAATTTACATTAAGTATTAGCCTAATTTTTAAAACAAGTGAACCGTAATGATCAATCTTTTTAAGAACGTATCCCTTCTCAAATCCTGTAGACTAACAATTTCACACGTGTTTATACACTCCACACTTTTGACAGATGGCTTACACTTTTTGTATCTTATCTAAAATAAGGTTATTTCTAATGTCAGCCAGTAGGTATTCTGTAAAAACAAATATTATCTACCATTTTCTTCCTGTAGTAGATTATGCTTGGATTTAGCGAGGAGGAATGTCGTCTGGTCTGATTTGGAAGCATGTATGCCATGAGCAATCCCTCAAACAGATGCATGAGGCTGTTGCTGTCACCTTCCCTAGACAAATACATTCAGGCTAATGACTGACGGGTGAGGTGTGTTTTGCTGTGGCACAGCTATCATGTATTAGCTGTCCTGTTTTATAACTGATGTGGGGGTGGGGACCAAGGCACGGCGCTTTTATTGCGGGGTGAACCAGGCAAGGCCAACCAAAAGCAGCAGCACAGGGCTGACCTCCCCCAGCAACCTTGCTGCAGTTTGCGTGATTTTACAGGCAGGTAGGTACCACATTCATTACGTTTTCACTGTAAAAAAAACCCCCACACAACCAAAACAAGGCCCTGTGCCACCAAATACAAAGTAAGTGACTGTGTATGTGACAGCAGATCTATATTACCTTGTTGGGGGAATGGTATTGGTATCACCCCAGAAGTATGTGATCTAGTGTAAACAGTGATAAAGCTGCCTGAAAACAGGCGATTCCATCCCACTACGACTGCCAGACTCCTTCCAGTCCCTGCTGTCTCCACTTAAGTGCTGCACGTATTCTTGACCCTCTTCTTGGTCTCACACATACTCAGCTACAAAGACTCATCCCATTGAGTAAAACAGCTGTTGTATTGCACAAGTGACCCTAAGTATAGTATCTCAAAATAGCTATGTTGCAGGTGAGATTTTTTTTCCCCTGCAAATGTATCCTTTTCCACCCACCTGTTTTCCCACATAAGCAAACACATGGAAAAGTTGAGTACATCTGAGTGCAATATCCTGCGTGGCAGTGAAATAGATGGTAACATGATTTCTAGCTGATATAGAAAAGTTCTCTATGCCAAAATATTTTGCAAAGGAAGACTTAGTGGCACTGAACTGAATTCTCATTTGGTCTTTGCGAGATGTGCCTTCTTCAACATGCCAATGAAAACCAACTGGAAATACATAATTATTATTAACTAGAGAGATGGAACCTAGATTTAAGTTTTACAACACAATAAGCATGTGGCATCACCTGATCACAGCAGGCTCAGAAATCCAAGTGGTGTGTATCACAGGCTTGTGCAAACTCAGACTTGAGAAATCAGTCATAATCAGGCAGACACAGGTGATGGGCTGGTTACTGCAATCTCCTGCATCAAATCCATCTTGTAAATTCAGCAATCAGTTGTGTTTTATTGGTGTCTGAATGGTGTAAGAGTGGAGAATCAAGCCTGATTGGAGAGAGGAGAATTTAGACACGGAGTAGTCTAAATTATGACCAAATAATGAAATTCTCATTCTTGTAGGAGGCAGTGATCAGATTCAACATATCCTTAAATCTTCATGTATTTTTTACCTTATTTCTCTTTTGAAACCTTAAAATACAAAATCATTATGTCCCTTTTTATTACATACAATCACGCTATTTCAGTTTAGTCATTCCCTCAGCTGTATTTTCTGGCTTAGCGTATTCATAAAGATTGGTTTCAAGCTAAGAAATTCCAGGTTAATTCAGTAGCCTCTGCTGTACATAAGCTATTAACAAAAGAATGATATCTAATTTTTGTCAAAGCATGGGAAAAAATGAAAAGCATTTCTCAAACATTTTCTCAAAATTGGGCTTAGCTGTATAATGAGGTTTTGTATTCTCTTTCCATATATCTTGATTGACCATTTCTGTTTGATAAAAAAAACCAGGGCCGTTTTCAAAGTGCCACTTCCAAGTCTTTTATTTTCCCGGCTATTCAAAGATTTTTCTTCCTTGATCTTCAGAGGAAATTCTTGCATTATTTCTCATGCTCCGAGCAACCACTTTGCTCATCCCTCTTAGCACACACTTAGCCTGAACGCTTCTGTAGCACAACCACTTGAGGTGTTTCCCTCGCCTTCACTACACATTTGGCCTTGTACGTGTGCAGGGAAACTGCTCTGCCAGGTGTATGCCAGGTTCAGCGAAACTCTGAAACCCCTGCCAGGCTCATTCCTCGGCCTGTTTTCTCCTACTAGCTTCAGTGCCATCCTTTCCTTTCACTTTCCCTGCTTCCAGATGACCTCCATCATCCATCGTGCTCCCACCCTTCCCACCACAGGGGAATCCAACAGCAGCGTGCCTTGCTGCCCTCACACCATCGCTACCCAGGCCAGCTGCCCAGGACACAAGGGGCACCATTCCCTGCTCGGGGAGGTGGTGGAGTCATTGTCCCTAGAGGTGTTTAAGGAAAGACTGAACATGGCACTCAGTGCCACGGTCTGGTTGACACGGTGGTGCTCCATCGTGGGTTGGACTCGATGATCTCAGAAGTCTTTTCCAATCTACTTGATTCTGTGATCCCTATGCTCTCATTTATACACTATTATTTCTACCCAGGAATCACAGGCATGGCCCTTTCCCGACTTTAACCACCCCTCCAGCCCAGCGTCCCCCCTAGAGGAACAGGGAGCCGCCAACTCGCAGCCACGCAGGTGGCGGACGCGCGGGCTTCTTCACCCTCTCCTCAGACCTTCAGCGCTTCGCCCTTATTTTCCCTTATTAGCTCTTATTTTTCCCTTTTCTAGGGCGAATTGCTCAGGACGTCCATGAAACCGAAGTCCGGAGCGGACCGAACCGGACCGTCCCGCTGCCCTCCGCTCCGCTCCCCTCAGGAGCTCCATCCCCTGCCCGCCCCCCACCGNTCGCGGCCCCGCGCGAGCCGCGGCCGTTGTTGTCAGTCGCGACTCGGAGGCGCAGCAGGAGCGGCCGCAGCGCCGGGTGCCGTCCGAGCGCAGCGCGGGCGACGGGCGCGACCCGCCGCAGCCCCGCCGACCTTCCCCATTGGGCTCTTGGACCCTCTCCGTCCCTCCTCAGTCCCCCCTTCCCTCAGCGCTGAGCTCCCCGTCCCCGTCGCCGCTCCCGAGGGCAGTCGCAGCGGGCGCTGCCCATGCAGGGGGCGGCGCGGGGCGCGGCGCCCCAAGGAGACGCCGCCGCTGCCGCCGCTGCGGGCAGTAAGTTGCCGGCGGGATTGGGCCGCGTTCGGCTCGGGCTGGGCCGGTGGGGTGTGGTGGGTTCCTTCCTCCCCCTCCCTGCGCCTTCCCATTCCTCCCGTAGCCGGCCGAGCCCAATGGCGGCCTCGGCCCAGGGGGAGGAGGAGGCGGTGAGGGGACGTTTGCCGGCCGTCGCCGAAGGTCGGTGTGTCGGCAGTGCTGGAGGGGAGGGCTTGTGGTGGGGAGGGGAGAAGCGGTTCTTTCTGCGGGGACGGCGGACTCCTGGGATGCGGGTGTTCCTGCGGGATCGGCGGGGTCCCGGAATGCGGGTGTTCCTGCAGGGACGATGGGCTCCCGGGACGCGGGTGTTCCTGCGGGGACAGCGGGCTCCCGGGATGCGGGTGTTCCTGCGGGGACAGCGGGCTCCCGGGATGCGGGTGTTCCTGCGGGGACGGCGGACTGCCGGGAGCCTCCCGTGCCCCCGGCGCGGCAGAGTGTCCGTGAGACACGGCCCCGTGTGACCGCGGTGACACCCGGCCTCGCTCGTGTGACCGGAGTGACACCGGTCCCTCCGCCACTCCCCCGCTGCTGCTGCCCGCGCCGGCTCCGCCGCGTAGGTTCTGTTGCTGGAAAGGGGGAAAAAAATAAACAAGCGAGGCGAGAGCCCCGCGGTCCGGCCGCGGGTGCGCTTTAGGGGAATGACGGTGCATCTCGCCCCTCGGAATCCGGTGCGTAGCCAACAGGTTTGCCTTCGTCTCCTTCTGCCCAGGGCTGGAGCGTGCCCCTCCTGACAGAGGCTGGAAGTATCTCTCGTTCTTTGTCAGTACGTGCCTTGCTGCTGTCGGTACACTTATTACGTTGAATTTACTGCCTAGAGATTAGTATAGAAATTGGTAGAATTGGCAGCAAGGTCCGGCATAGAGGTCGTTGTGCTTTTTGCCAGGTGAGTTTTTGTACCCAGGTGCTTACATTAATGGAAGATGACTTTTAAAGATAGTTGATGTGCAGTCTTGGTAATAGTTGAAGGACAGATACAGGTGGTTGTTTTGGTTGTTGGTTTTTTTTTTTTTTTTTAAGTAAGTAGACTGAATGAAGTATTGGAGAGCATCCACTAGGGCAAAACTCCCTATATTGGCCAGAGGATGGTTGGTGACAAAAGTGACCTATTCTCAGATTGGCTGGTTTTATTGATAAGAGATGCTAGTATACCTGTGAAGGAGAAACCTTTATGTGGGATACATGCATACATGAAGCTTTGGGTTTTTGCTTATTCATAGAGAGTTTCTTATTGATCATCTCGCTTCCAAGAGCTTGTTATGAGTAGACGAGGGCAAAGAAGTGTTTTCTTCAGTGGTACCATTACAGTTCCTGGAGCAGCTGAAGTGTATTGTATGATTTCCAGCCATCTAGCATGAATGAAGTGCATGCAAATGTGCTTACGCCTGCCCTCTGTAGTGCAGTCACTACTTAGTCATATTGGCTGCTTTTTTGGAGTTGTTTATTATGGATATATTTAGATCTTCAGGCTCTGGGGAAGGACCAGTTTAACAAATCTCTGCAACACGAAATCTATATAGAAGTGTTTACTTGCAAATGTTTATTGTGTTAGAATTAAGCATTTATTTCAAGGCATGCACCATTAGGAACTGGATTAAGGAATGGTGGGGGTTTTTTGGCAGGTACGTCACAGAAAGTGGGAAATTGGCTCGTGGTTGTTTTTGTACTATTGCTGATCCTTGGAAGGAGTCTGAAACAAATAAGAACGAACAATCATTGCTAAACAATGCAGTCAAATTTTACCTTGTGAAACATGTCAAAATGTTTTCTTGACCAGACTAATATCTACCCCTTTTACTTCTAGTGTATACAACATCCAGATTAGAGGACTTAATAATAAAAGCTGAGGAGGAGAAAGTCCAGTCTTGTCTCTTATTTTCCCTGAATATTGTAAATGACCAGAAAAGTGGTAGAATGATGACATGATTTTTCAAGTGTTTGGAAAGAGAAGCTAACCTGACTGCTGGAGCTTTGCCTGGTAGGCAGGGTAGCATCTAAGACAGCCCATTCATCTGGCTTTTTTAAGAGAATCTTTATGATCCACACTTGAGGCTTTCATGAAAAACAGGGAAAAGGGAAAATTACATCTTAAATGTACTCACTGTGTTATGTTTTTTGTTATCATTTTACACAATTGACAGGCAAGAAAGTACAGTTTGAGTGCTGGACACTCTACAGGTTACTGCTGTTCCTTGAATCATCCTGCTATGAGAACTGATATTGCCATGTGGTGTGGGTGGTTACACTGTAATAAATAGTCTGCTTTCTGATTATTTTAAAGACACAGCATGTTAAGGGTATGCATGCTAATATGCTACTGCAGATGTTCTTGTGCTTGCAGTAGTCATCTTGTGCGCTGTTCTGACCAACCTGGTCTCTTCTAACTGCCTTCGAATCATACTTGAATAATTGTTTTGCAGTCTACACCTTCAGTGTATCACTGTCCCTTTTATCCCACTGGCAACTGTAATGCCAAAGTAGCGTTTTGTTTTGCTTAGCCTGCCTTGCTTTCAAGGGCACAGTATCCTGGTGCAGCTAGGTTTTTTCCTCACAATTTGTCTCTTGTGAAATAATGCACTTCTTTTCTTGGATTTTAAAAATTCCACTGAAATGCTGTAGCTGTAAAACTTAATGATGAGCTGTTCATTCCTACTTAATAGTGTTTTCTGATTATGTCTTAAAATAATAAACCAATGAAACATGGTTCAGATCAGGCATATAGGGCTGAACTGCAGGTTATGGTGAATATAGTAATATTAAATTGCATAAGCTCTTAACTTTAGTAGCCTGTGAGGTTCTGCCCATCTTCTGTGTCACACTATTTTCAAGCACTTAACTGAAATGCTACAGCTGCTATAATAATGTAAATACCTGTTGTTTTAATACACATAACAGTATTATGTAAGATCTTAAGAGGATTTGAAAAAAATGTATATTCTCTTACAATTCTAGGATAACTCACTCTGGCAGAATTCTAGTACACATAAGTTGATTGACTCACCAATGTTAAGAACTTAATGAGAAATAATTATACTTGCAAATTATAGGACAGAGCATATTCACCTTCTGAAAAGCTGAATCCCTCTGATATAGTGATCTTCTATAACAGTGCTGGGACACAAATGTTGCATTGTATTTGACAGCCTGTTTATTATTCTTTCTTTATGTATCGTTGTGGGTTTTTCTGCAGCAGTCTCCTATCTAGTTACTGACTGGACTTAAACCAACTTTACTTGAGAGATGATAGCCTAGACTTTTATATCTTAGTTCATGTTGAAGTGTGGCAAATTTCAGGTGTCTGCCTGTTCCCAACTAATTTAGAATGCCGCGAAAGAGAATAAAGTATTGAAACTGAGTAACTATAAGTTGGAGACAATGTATTTATCAAGATTTAAGCAGTTTGTATCCTAGGTGGAAAACATCAGTCTTACAGAGGCAACTTAAGTCAATTCAATACTTGAATTTTATCTTACCAGATGTATTGCTAAACAAATGAAGCTATCTGACATTTGACCTTAAAGATGTTAAGAGATTTAGTAGAAATTACTACTGTTTGTAATAGGTACTGGGAGTATGCACACATATTTGCATCTGAATACTTGTGTTTGAGGTGGCATGTGATGCTTTCCGCCTCCCTAGATACAGACTAAAAATCATGTTTATGGTTCTGAATTTACACAACAAAGATGTAGGTGTTAAAACCGTGCTAACATTGAAATGTTATGCCACACTTAAGTGTTCATTGATTAACGGAGGAATGTTTAGAGGTCCTGTTAATAGTCTTGGCTGCACTGCCCAGCATGACAAAATTATGTGGTAATGGTAATAAATAGACATTTGAAAAAGGTGAAACTGTTCTGAGAGTTTATGAACATGGAGTGGACGAAGGAGCTCTTCTAAAAGAGTTTAGTTTGGTGGAGAAATCGGAGTTGTCTGCTTTCTGCAAAGTTCCTCTAGTAAGTTTCCTGGAAATAAAGATTTACTGTCCTGTCTAAAACATGGTGATACCATCATGAATCACCTGATATGCAAAATATTTCTGCGTCAGTTCCATGTTCCTTGTTACTTTTGGGGAAGAAAAAAAAAAAAGGAAAATGTGATAGGATTTAGAATATTAGAAGTCTTCAAAAATCTACTTGGATGCTGTTTATCAAGCTTGGAAAAGTATAATTTTGGGCTAGGGAGTCCAACTACCATGAGTTGTCTCTGTTGCTTGTACAACTGTTGACTGAAATACCAGATCTTGATTGGTTAGATGTATGAATGTCTGTAACTAAGAAACCCATGCTAATTTTCTATAGTTGAGGAAAACAATTTCTGTTAGTGGGAACTGCAAAACATGAGAATTTCTATTGAAACTAATTTTTTTATATATTATGACATCACAGGGTCTGAACAAAGGTTTATTACTGATTTACAGATACAGAAAGAAAGTACTAGCAGATATTACAAAACTTGGAGCAAGTCCTTTTAAAAGATGTTATCACATACTATTATGCAGAAGATAATTTACGAGACATGGCTATCTGGTGTTTTTCTATATAATAATACTTTAGGAGCAGCTTCAGAGCTTAAGTGCTGTATTGCTGAAGCTTCTGCTATGTGAATAGTGTCTCTGTTACTTTTTTCTTTAGCTGCATATTGGCCTTCAAGAGTAGGCATAAGACTAAAACAGACACATGAGATTAATTGCTTTGAAGCTGTGGCTAGTGTGAGGACTTTAAATGGTGTAAAGCTATTGCTGAGTTTTTAAATCCATAGGGCAGTTTGTATTTGTCTTGTGTAATACCTCCTCTTAGAAATGGAAAGTACCCTGTGAACTGCAGCGATTATCAGCAAGGTTGTGAAAGTACTTTGGGCTTTTAACATATTTCACAATTGGAACCAGTGCCAGTAACTACCGGTGATGGGTTTGTCGGTGGATCGGTGGATCGTAGTTCCATCAGTCTTAGTGCATCTGTTCTCTTAATAGCTTTGGTTTCTAGCCTGTAATCATAATCTTGCTGTTACTACTACTGTCTTACTATTTGCTTTGCAATCTGTACCTCGGTGTTGTCTGTATTTTTTCTCATTCACCTACTTGGAAAGAAAAAGGAAATAGACATTCTTAACTTTTTAAGTAGAGGCCTTGAAGGACCAATTCAGATCCAGTGGCTTATTTAAGTTGTCTGTATTGAGGATGATTCTCACACAGGTACCAATTACCTGGTGGAGTTTCTACAACACAGTTCTCAAATTTTAGTTTGCTCTTTGCTAGTGTTCTGCAGACCACTCACCACAGCTTAGCTGTGTGAAAGAGGCAAGGTTAAACTGTCTATGCTTGATGTGACTGCACTGATCTTCAAGAAAATAGATGGTAGACAGCAATCTGTAGGTCTGAAAGTTTGGGAATTCCTTACCTAAGAAATAAATGTGTTCTTTAATTGATGATATCCTGAATCATGCATTTTATCTTTTTCTCATGCATTGGATCTGCCTCAAAGTGTCTTGCTCTTAGAACTCAGGTCATACAGGCTCTCATAATTTTCTGTTACAAAATGCTGTTAGTAACTTTTTTCTTCTCAAATCTACAGTAGCACTACTCTTCCCATCCTCCAACATTTTGTTGGTCCAGGAGCAATGTTTTACCAAGCTTATTGATCTGCCAAATATTTCTGCTGCTGGCTGTTCACTGAATAATGGACCTTAGAGTTGAAGAATTCTTGTGAGCATTTTGCTTTTATTTCAGTTCTAAGAAGAGTTAAGGCTAGACATCAGTAGCTCTAATGCCTGCCAATACATTCTAAAATAATGAAACACTAACATTTCACTAGAGATTTCCCGAATGTTTAGAATGGCAAAACTTCATCAGCAATTGGCACCTCTTATATCTTTTCAGAACAAAATTCTATAGACTGTTTAAAACTAAGGAATACAATTAAATTGTGCAGGTTAATTTTTCTTTTTATGTTTGGAACACAGCATTACTTAACTCTTCATCATGATATTCGTCATTTTAGGGGTAGCCAATGCTGAATGGTAGAGAAGTTTGCTGATATATCTTGACATTTTAGCAACAGTATGAACTGGATTCTGACACTGAGGCCTAATAGGAAAATAAAATAAGTGCATGTACACCTTGAAAAAATCTCCTGTAGTATTTTATTGTGGAACTCACTGGAAGCAGGAGAGTTTATGGGGTTTGTCATCAGTGGAAGGGAAGATGTGTGTGTACACTGTGGTGCAGTCATGTAAAGTGGAAAATAAAGCTTTAGAAGGCATTGCATATATAAGGGCTGAGTTGTAACACAGCTGCCACTGTGAATTGTGTCTTCCTTCACCTCCTAGAAATGCTGCATCTACAAAATGTTTGGCTGTAGGGCAGGTATAGATTACCTTGATTTGAGTAACTTTGAATGGTAGTTGTGAAGGCTTAGGCCATAGGAAGGTGGAGGAGGAAGGGCTCTGCTGGACCATGACACCTGTATATGCAAACAGAAGGAGAATACACTTTCCTGGGATCCTGACTCCCAGAGTGAGTCTTGAATATTCAGGAAACACTGGATACTAGAAGCTTAAGAAGTTTGAAATATGCTGGAGGAGTTGAGTAATGACAAGTTTTCAGAGCATGTGATATGCATTGAGTGTATACGTTCCTCACATGTCACTCTTGCAATGCCTTTTACCTGCTTCTAGTGTGTTGGTGCTCTCTTGTACCAAAAGAACGGTGATAAAAACCCCCCTGGGGGAAAGCAGATTGAGACATTAGTGAAGGTGTAACAGTGCAAGTAGTGGCTCATATAGTAACAAGATAGACTGTTTTTAAAGGTTCATGGATTAGCCTGTAAAGATACCTTACATTAGGATGGCAGATAAAAATTGGGAGCAAACATTAGAAAAAATATGAAAAATTGTACTTGCAGTTTTTTTACTGAGTTAACATGTCCTTCAGTTTGCTTTCAGATTCTGATGATTTGTACAAATTCCTTTCAGAGTGGAAAAAAAAATGCTTCTGAATCTCCATATTCTGTTTATGTCAAATTTTGGATTTAGTGTTTCTAGGAACACTAGCAACATAAGTCTTACTCTCAACATATAATTATGTATTAAATAAATAATTGGTATAGATGCTGTTACTTATCTGAGACAAAAGAGAGCAAAAGGAGAAACAGGGTAAAACTTCTTTAATCTATCTGGTGGATGTGCATAATGTGTGTATCCACTGAGCTATTCATTCTAAACTCCTGTTACAGAAAATGAAAGCCTGTGCTTTTAAGAAATGATTCATTTGATCTATTTGGCTATCTGCTTTAGGGCGCAATTTGTTTTATCACAGACTCTTATCTATGTTGACTGAATCTCCATTTATCGTGAAGGGAGACAGGAATGGTTAGCTGTCTGTGGACTGATGAGTCCCAGTGAAGATTACTTCAGCTTTCATATCTGTTAGCCTGATAATGCAGGGAAGTCTTTGCATTGGTAGTTTTTCAACATTTTGTTTAAATGGGACCTTGAAGCTTCATTTTGTAAAGTAAGCTAATACACACATTAGGGTAAGATGAACTAGGCTGGTTTTACTTGCAGTATATAATCTAATGAAACTTTTTGAATAGGGTGAATTGCTTAAAGAAAAATTAGTGTCTCTGAGACATGCTCCTTTTTCTAAACAGATCTGTTCATCCATCTTTTAAAGGTGGTTGAATCACAGTACTGTTGTTAAGCTTCTTAATAGGATGCATGTGATATTACAAAACAGCTCCTGCAGATCTCCATTAGTGGCTGTTTGCAGTGTTTTGTGGGATAGGTATATGAGCTTCTATGGAAGGAAGGATCTGTTCTGAATTTATTTACTGGTAAATGTCTACATTGCATAAAATGGGTATCGGGGGCGTAGCTGAGTTCTGGTATAATTAGGGAAAAATGCATTTTTAGAACCATAATTAGCCACATGGATTAAATGCTACTAGTGGTTACTGAACTCACCAACTAGAAAAACCAAACTCTAATGCTGAAAAATGAACTTGTAAGGGATTTGAGATAATGTGAATGAAAAGACAGGTAAATATTTTCTGTGATAAAACTGTCTCTTAAATGCTTTTTCTCAGGTTGTCATTTGACTTGCTGCTAAAGTGTGGCTGGTGGAAATTTTGCTTGTCATCTGCTTTAGTCTGTAGCTCCTTCATTTGGTGAAAATGTTCAAGAGGTCACATTGTAAACTGGATCACTGAAATGATCCATCATTAAAAGTAATCCTGTTTTGGAAGGCGATGACAAAACTAGAGGTTCGGTGGTTTCATCTATAATTATCCCTAGAAACTTTACTGTTGTAACTAAGGAGACAAAAACAAAGGAAGGGTCTCAGAGAGGCTCCAGCTTGAAAGTTATGAAAATGTGCTCTTAGTTGATCCTTAAGTACTGTCAAAATTATGCTTTCTTGCTCTTGAGAGAAACTGAGAAAAAGAAACTTCTCTGAAATGTATTGGTATGGCAACTGCACTCCTTTAGATAGAATATTTAAATTGTAACCAAGGCTTGTATCTATATACACTATGACATTTTTGCATCCACTTCCTACTACTGAACAATTCTCAATTTTGGTATGTTCAAACCATGTGTTGCATCTAAAATCCTTGTATTTAGCTGTGGGAGCTTCATCTATGCAGATTTATTTTAAAACCACAGAGTTAAGGGTTAGTTGGTCTGTTATTGTGGAGACTTTAAGTTAAACTGTTAACGAATCTGCATTAATTTTATTACAGCTAATGGGGCTGCAACATTAATAAACGTAGTTTATCTTCCATTTCTGTAAGCTCTTATCCTATTGATTACTCTCTGATACATTTCTCAGTGGCTAAAGCATAACTGGTTTTTGCTGGAATTCTGTTGACAGGCTGATGTTTATGTGTATTCTGTGATTTAGAGTTAAATCACTTGTTGAGTTTATACAATGATGGTTGAGAATGTGCCAAGTGAACAAAGTAATGAGCTTAAATCTTTCCTTACTGCTGAGTGTTGCAGTTAAATTCAGACAAGTTGTCTTTAATTTGCGTGCTCCAGTTTTACTTTAATTTCTTTAATTTAGATGCAGTTAGGAGTCAGATTAGGATGCTGTGGAGACAGCAGTACTATAAAGATTGTTTGTGTGGTTTTTGTTGTTGGGGTTTTTTTTTAAATGCTGGCAGTCCCTTTAGGAGTGAGACTCTGGAGTTGCACAATCGTATGGGGTACAGCTGATTAATATATCCCCTATTGCTTCATGCAGGCTAAGATTAGGTGGTTTGTGTGTGCGCATGGACTGTTTTTCATTAGTCTTCATTTTGGGGTTAGGTCAGTATGATGGAACATTATACAACTATACAGTAAAGCATTGCTTGAAAACATTGTCAGTGTGGAGTAGTAATGAAAAAAACCCTCAAATTGGCCTAAGAAAGTAGAATAGAACAAACCAGGAAATGAGTAGAGAAGGGTGAGAGGAATGCTAAAGCCTGTGGAATAACCTCTGCAAAAGGAATGATAGACTAGGACTGGAACAGGATTGAGCTGAAGCTAGGAAGGGAGGAAACTAATGCTGTGAGTTGCTTGAGGCAAGGTAAATGGAGTATGATAGTTCTTGTTTTGGAACAGACGGTGAATGAGAAGATGCACAAATTATCAGGAGATTAAAAACAAACAAGAGGAAGTGGTTCTTCTCACAGCACATTGTTAAGCTATTCAGATCTGCTGCTCTTGATGCTAAAAATTCACATGCTTTAATAAAGCCCAGTTTCACAGGGAGGGGTCGGGTGGAATCCATCAAGTGCTGTTAAATACAAACCCACTGCTCTCAGATGTAAAGAAGTTTTTGAATCTCTGAAAGATAAGGACAATTTTATTGTTTATTGTTGCCTTTGCCATTGTATTATGTTGTTCCCTATGCATCCTGTAATAGTTTCTACCAGGTAGGAGAGTGTTTGATGTGGGCATTTGGTTTAATGTAGCATGCTTTAATTCAGTTTTGTGCTTTCTTGAATAAGGACGGGATGGTGTTACATGGGAATGGTAGGGGAAACTCTGTAAGATGAGCAGTATGGGAAGCAGTGTTGGGAAGCAGATATGCCAACCATCTTCTAGTGGAGTGGTTTTTGAAAGAGCATGTGAAGCATAGTGCTTAGTAGCAGAATGAAAGGGTGCATACAGCAACACAAAACCCAGTGAAGTTTGTTAAAGCTTGATGACTATCTTTAAAGAAACAGAAAACCCCAAACCTCAATGTTTATAATGTTTGTTATTGTATTAATGCTTGTTATACTTAACCCTGTTCCTTGACTAGGTTATGAAGTTTTGGAAGTTAATTGATTTCATTTAAATTTTACAGGGGTGGAGGTCTCAAACTGAATTCTACGGGTTTTGTGGAAACAGACAGCTGAATAGTGAAGAGGTTATACCATGGCTCCAGCTGAGAGAAGCAGTAAGGTGAGCTTGTTAAACATCAGAGAATCCTCATAGGACCCCCAACCTTGTAATTGAATTCATACGAAACCAGGTTCATTAGTTTCACTGTCTGAAATAACTTGTTTAGCAGGGAGTGTTTTTAATCTAAAGCTTACATTTCAACTTGAGAATAACTAATGTAAGGGGCTGTTTGTTTGCCAGCTTCCTTTTCAAAGATTTTCTTTTTGAAGTTCAGTTTTGAAACTGAAAATATATTCTAAAGAGCTACGTTTTCTTTATTTTAGAGTTGGCAATAAGCCATCTAATTTTCATACTTCTAACTACGTATTTCTATTTTGCACTCAAAGTTGGAGAAATGGCTAGCTTTTTGGTAGCTACAGTTTTTTACTTAAACCTCAATCTAAGTTAACAATGCAGGAAAAGGTTTTGGGAGGTTTTGTATGTGGAAAAATTGACAATGGGATGCAAGACCTTCAAAACTAGTTTTGAATATGAATATTTTATAAGTTGGGTCTTGCTTGCTTAAGTGCCAAACACCTAGTAAGCAGGAATTCAGTACACAGAAGCTGAAGTCTTGAGTCTTCTCTGCTTCATTCCCACTCTTCTTCCCCTTCTCCTCACTCATTCCCAGGACTCCTGAACATATGCAGCCTACCTTCAAACTTTTTATCACCAGTTTGTATGACTTCAGTCAAAATATTTAACAAGACATGTTATTTGCACTAAGTACATTCAACCCAAATGTTTCATTTCAGCCTTTAAAGCCTTGTTCATTTGCTGTAATTACAGTATTGATTGATAATGCTCAAGCTAATTCGAGTAACAAAATTAAGTATTGTGTGTCACTCTGAGCTTTGCTAAACAGAAAGCTGTTAAAAGGGAGGAGGTAAAAGTCCCAAGTCATGCCATCAGAACTTTGTGTTAGAGCTGTTTCATGCACAATATGAAGGGATGTGCCAAAAAAGAGATGTATTAAGTATGTTCCTTTTGCTGATATTCTGTGCTGCCCAGCTGTTTTATAATGTATCTGGAAAAGTTACAGATTTCAGCTTTGCCAATTTTAACAGTCTTTATAATACCGATTTCTTCAAGTGCTGCTTGAAAGGTTTCTGACTCAAGACGATGAAGGCCATTGAATTTGACACAAATTTTCATTATTGCAGTGTTGAGACTCACTGTCTTCAAGCATACTGATAATGTGATGTCAGAAATCTGCAAGTTAGCACAGCCTGGCTTATTAAACTCTGCAAAAATTCCTGAAGATTACTTCATAAATAATCTGTAGTAATGTGCTAATGTAACTTGGGGTAATTACAGGATAATAATTTTGCTTACTTTTATACGAGTATATAATCTTGTCTCTTTATTTTTAGGTATGCTTGGGAGTGATTATGGACTATTTATTTGCATCAGATACTCTTATATGAAAATACCACGTTTCCAAAGAGCTTGAATATTATTTCATCTTCTGAAACAGAATGGCAGGCTTCAAACGAGGATATGATGGAAAAATTGCAGGATTGTATGATTTGGATAAAACTTTGGGCAGAGGCCATTTTGCTGTGGTCAAACTTGCTCGGCATGTCTTTACAGGTGAAAAAGTAGCAGTAAAAGTCATTGACAAGACCAAACTGGACACTCTTGCCACTGGACATCTCTTTCAAGAAGTCAGGTGCATGAAATTAGTGCAGCATCCCAACATAGTGCGGCTGTACGAAGTGATTGACACCCAGACCAAGCTGTATCTCATCTTAGAGCTAGGGGATGGTGGAGATATGTTTGATTACATCATGAAACATGAAGAAGGTCTCAATGAGGATCTGGCAAAGAAATACTTCGCTCAAATAGTTCATGCTATATCCTACTGCCATAAACTGCATGTAGTTCATAGAGACTTAAAACCAGAGAATGTGGTTTTCTTTGAAAAACAAGGACTTGTGAAATTGACTGATTTTGGCTTCAGCAACAAATTTCAGCCTGGAAAGAAGCTCACCACAAGCTGTGGATCTCTTGCCTATTCTGCTCCTGAAATCTTACTTGGGGATGAATATGATGCACCAGCAGTGGGTATGTATGTCCACTTTGAGTTGAACCAGTAATCTACAAACATAAATACCACGATTTTGTACCTCTGTTTTCTGTTTCAAGATAATGCCAAATGTGGTAGCCAGCTAATTGGCAAGAAATAATACAACCTTGATGAGCTGTGGATGAGTTAATCCTGAAGCAACTCTTGTTTGAAAGAGATACTCAGACATTCTCAAAAATGCTTAAAAGTTTTTGTATGAAATGATGCAATTGTATACGTTGTAATTTTTTAAAAATTAATAATAATGTGGATGCAATGGGTATATTTGTAAATACTTTGTTAGAGAGAACCCATCTTCTTTTCAGAAAAGTTGCCTGTTTCAAATTTATTTTTAACCCCACACTCCATTGCACCCAATCACCAGTGATTTTCTTTGCTCAATTTAGCCATGTAAGAATAGCATTGTGAGCCCAGGCTGCTTACATGTTCTGCTGCAAGGTGGTGGGAAGCCATGTGTACCAAGTACTAACTCAGCTATCAGAGGAGGAGACAGGGAGTTAAAGAAAGCATCAACTCCCTCTACCCCATCTCTGCCCTTTTTTTTTTTGTCTGAGAACTGAAAGGAGCAGTTAACTTCCCAGTTGCTCCTGATTGTGTAAAAGGTAAAAGTAATGTGTAAATGAGTTTGCATGTTTCTAGCTGCAAAGCGGAGTGTGCAGGGTGGACTACTAGACATAATTCTCTTACTGTCTTTCTTAGGTCTACTGCTTATTCTAGTAGAAGTAATTTAGAGTCTTTTTAGAATAGCTGTAAACATTGATAGGGTCACTGAATATTGTCCTGTAGTCATATAGATTGCTTAAATCTCTTAGTTGAGGTACAGCTCACTTCTCCAACAGGTATAGGTACATATAATTCCAAATGGTGCTTCAAAAATAGCTTCTGGTAGTCAACATGCCTCTTGTTCTGGTTTTCTCAGTATCTGATACTTTCATCGGTGTTAATAGCACCCGTTAGGACTCTGTACATGGCTATGTGTGTTTTGTTATGTTTTATAGTAGTGACTGTAGTGATGGTGTACATTTAAGACACAGTTGTCCAGGTTTTTGCTAATTTACCTGAGGTAAACAAACAGCTAATTTTGTATGCTGACAGGCATACGAAACTGTTGAACTACAATTCTTGCATTATTTTTAATATAAATATTTTTAGCTACTAGGTATTATGGTCTTTGCCTAAACATTTGAATAACACTTCATGGCTTCTAACTTTGAATAGGTGTTGTACTCTGGGTTTTCTGGACTTTAAAGTACTTTCCCAAGTGTGCTGTAATTAGGAGTTTTGGATCTCTCTTATTTCTGGGTTTGCAAATCCATGTTGATGCTACAATGATACTTTACAAAATTATTTCTCTTTAGAGTCAGATGTTTTAGGTGAGTTGATTCTGGTTCTCTTAGTGGTGAACTAGAGCTCCTAACTCCTGAGTTCTTCTGTGTTCTCCTATGTCTCTTTATTTTGAGAATTTCCTGAAGCATGAGTGTAACTGATAGCTGTGGCTTTCAAAACAAGATGGAAAAGTGCATTTGTTAAATATTCTGTACAGTGCCTTATGTGAATTTTTCTTGAAAAATGGAATAGCAGTCAAATTTTGGAGGATGAGCAAAAAATTAAGTTTTGATATTGCTGCCCAGTTGAAGATGCTTGGGAAAAGGGTGGTGTGTGTAGATTAATGGGGGAGGGGGAATTAAGAGCATTATGACCAGATGGTCCAAACTGAATTACATAGTTAACAAAGCATGCTTTGGACCTCTTAATGATAAGTGTAATAATGTTTGTTAGAGGACTTTGTAAACAATTAGGGAGGTAAACTTCTGAATAGTACTAAAAGAAAATTTTTGTACGGATTCATGGAGGGGGAAGTCTGGCTAATATGGAATGGATTGATGTGAAAAGTAGAAAAATTAGGAAAGAATGAAATTCTTTTAACTGGTGTCTAAGGATGCCAGTTATCTTCTCTTTCTGAGAATATTTAAGTACACATCAGGGGTTAGTTTTTGCTCACTTACTCCCCATGCTGTCTCAGCTACCGGATACTTAAAACTTGTATCCGAGTTGACCGATTGCAGTGCTTGCATCCTAACATTTTAGTGACGTATTTTTCATCACTTTGTAATGCACTACAAATTCTCTATGAAGTACTGTGAGTTAACAGAGTAAAAATACCAAAGTTTACTACAAGATTTTAATAATAATAAGATGTTGACCTTGAAGGATCTAGATTTTCCTTTTCTAACTATGGGTAAAAAGGTAAGATACACTATACAAGTTTTCTAAATATGATTTATGTATTTTAAGTGCAAAGATTGTGGGGGGAAAAATATAAAAAAAAATAGGGCCTTCTTTAAAGCCCTTTTTCTCCCAAAAGAAATCTTAAATGTAGAATCTTAACGTGAGTTTTGGAAATTTATCACTAACAACGTAATTATGTAACTGAGAAATCAGCTTCTGCAAACCTTTCTTAAACTTGAAAGATAAACTTTCATGCTAGGATGAGGTTGTACTTGTGGACTAGGAGTATGTATAAATTCAGAAGTAGAAATTTTCAAGAAAGAAATTGCATCAGTTACATTGTGATACGAGTAATGTGCAAGGTATGTATATATAGCTTGAAATAGTGGTGGAGTGCTGTGAACTCATTCAGCTGTCGGCTGAATGGGGCTATTAATATTGCAATAATAGTGACTGATAATGGCAGAGATTTTTTCGCCAGTTAGGATGAAATTACATTTCAGCTGAAGCAATCTAAAAACTTGTTCCTTAGTAAAAAGGAGGTCATGCTTTCCCCAGTGCAACTACATGGTCATGCCCCCTTGTGAGCATCTCACCACTTGAAATCCAACTCAGTTCACTAAAATGACAAATTGAAATTCATTCCCCTGCTTACACTCTGTGCATATTAAGGTACATTTGCATTCATTATATTTTTAAAACCCCACACCTGTTTTTATTTATGGAAAATTGTTGCAAAAATTGTTGGAAGAAAAATTGTTCAGGATATATGATGGGGATTTTTTGGCCAAAGACTTTGCCACAAATGTGGCTTTTGGATCTCTTATGAATAATATTAGAATGAGTATATAAAGGAAGATAATTTACATTTTCTTTCAACAAACAGCTGAAATATGTAGGGCAAATCTTTATTAAGTTATATGCTTAATAAAGATAATAGAAAAGCTTGCTTTATGAAAATATAACTGTTTCAGCTAGTTGAGGGATTAATCTGCCCTTTGTGATGTCACTTGAAAATTTGCACACTTGAAAAGAGCCTAGTTAATTTAGGCTTCTCATTTCCTTTTGTGTTTAAAGCTGTAGTTATAATGATGCAAGAGGAATATTGGGCAATGATATATGTTCCCAGGGCTTTTCAAAAAGCTGAGTGAGTTAGATAATGAGTTCTGTTGCTTGTAGTTTCCCAGGTTTTTTTCATACTTAATTAAAATTTGTTCTAATCAGAGGAAAGTGAGAGGACTGTTGTTGGACATAAAGTTCATTTCCTAAATCAAATGGACATGCTACTTTAGATCAGAGTTCTGTCTAGAGCAGTGGTGTGATACTGTGAATTCCATCAGTATTTAAAAGTTGATAACTACAGATGAGAAAGAATAGTGTGCTTCTGGTAGTACTCTTCGTATTGCTCTACCAGCATCAACAGAGATTGGATCATTAAATAGACAGAAACCGCCTCTTTCCTAGGTGATGAAATTTAGTTGGATTCGTAGATTCTTTCAGCAGAGGGCAAGTTCTATTTTAACTGCTTGGCATCTCTACAAAGTGCGAAGTGCTGTGTAGGCTACAGTAACGCTGGAAGACATAGACACTTGTGATAGGTTTATATTAATGTAGTTGGGGATTTTGCGGATGCATGGAAACATTTGCAGAGTAAATTCATTCTTCTGGGGATGAAAAACAGGCAAATTCAGATTGTAGCATTGGGATTTTGTATATTTACCACAGTTGAGACTGGCCTTTAGAAAAGTACTGTAATGCACAAATAACACTGTAGTTACCATCACTGTCACTTTGCATTGCAGTCTGTCATCACAGCAACACAAAGAGTGGTGGCAAGATGTTCCTCATAAAAGACATGACTAACAAGAATGTTGTGGTTACTGTAGCTCAGTGCTGCTCAACTGGCACTTTGTAGTCCAAGTCCAACTTACTGCTGCCCTGGAAGTTGCAGATAACTTCTACTGCTTTAGTAGTTAGATACAGGCTTGCACAACTCAGACCTGGATATCTTCTGTCAATATGGTAAAACTGTGTATCCATTATCTAGTCATATGTTTTTGATTACAGAAGGAAAGAGAGGCTCTGTTATACATTCTGCTTTCCTGAGATGATGATCCACTGCTTTTAGACCCACTTTGTGTCTGTTGGAATGATCCCAAATTCTTTTGTTTTTGCATCAAGCATTTGCAAGGGCTTTTTACTTGAATATAGTGTTGCTGGAGTGTGGTCAGTGTTTCAAGGCTTCAGCCATGTTCACAGAGTGCTTGAGCATAGCCAAGTAGCCCTAGTGACTGACTGGCCTGTGTGGAGCTAGTTTGGATGTTTCTGGGTGTGTATAATAACACTTTATTCTCGAACTAAATGACTAATGTAAGCCTATGCCCAGTGGCTATATACAGTAACCTTTTGCACTAAAAAAAATACTGAATATAAGATTTGACTGACTGGTATTAAAAAATCAAGGTTGTAAGATATTCGCAGACCATATTGAATAATTGAGCATACCTGAGCATTTTGGAGTTTCAGTATGCTCAAAATCAGATTATAGCCAAATTTGACAGAAATGAGAAGCATTTCTCTGCTTGTTTTGTTTTGAAAATCTCCCTTTTTATTGTTGTATTGCAACACTTCAGACCATTCAGATACATTATGGAATAAGCTTGAGGCTGGAAGGGTGCAGATAGCTAGAAGAGTGATACTTAGCTGCTTCCAGTATAAGGTCTGCTTCCCCTTCTGGTTTGCTTGCATCAGTGCAGGGCAACCCCTTCTCCTGTGCTGCACTCTGCTGCATGGCTGGCCACTTGATGAACTGACTTTCATCAGCTAACTTGACAGAAAACTGTTAGCCGGAAACCGACAGAAAACCTGCTCTCTGCAGGCTTAACTTCTGCCAGGTTAGCAGAGCTGTTTGTTCCCTTAGGATTGAGTGGAAGAGCTGGTGCACAGGAGGTGAAGGGAGCATGGGGCTTGGAGTAGAGTTCTGGGGGAGAGTGGTAGGACCTGTCTCTTGAGTTAGCAAGTTTAGGTAATACCAGCTCTGCCTGGCTCACTTACCTTCACCTTCTGTGTAAGAGAAACTCCTTTGACTGAAATTCATCACCACTGACAGTGTATTTTTAGGAGAATTGTACACTCTAGTTCTCAGCTTCAAATGTTTTTTGATGCAAAACAGAAAGAATTGATGTGAGTACCAGGTGTATTTCTGTCCTGCTGTCTTCTCTAGTGTTAGTGGGCACGCTTTCCTGCCTTCACCTTGCTGTGCTGTGTATCTCATACTGCTGAAAAAACTGAGTCAAATTTGAAAAATCAGCAGAAATTAACTTTTTATACTTTTTAGAAGGGGCAAGTGGAAAGAATTGGTTATAGAACACTTTTAGAAAGTCACAGTCTTGGGGATAACAAAGAATTTATGTTCTGTGGCAATTTGTATGCAGGTAGTAAAGTTTATTTCTAATGAAAGGGGAGTTCAGTTTTCATGCACTATGCTATCCTTTGGTTCGTTTCTTCCCCCCTCAATCTAACTATATTACTTATATTATTATTACTATATTGACAAGAAAATACTTTTAGTGCTTAAAATTGAGGATGTTATGCTGCAAGTATTGGAGCCCTGTATTCAGAAGTGAAGCTTTGATGTGATGGGGCTGCAGTGAACTGTGTGAATCTGTGGTCCTGATAACTTCTCAGTAAATGTGAGTAAGCTAATATTTATGAAGTATAATTTATGTTCTATTCTGGATTACTTTATGCGAAAGTTTTCATGCATTCACCAGTAAACTGCTGGGTGAAGCAAAGAATAATTTATCCAAGTGAAACTACAGAGAAGAAGCTGTCAAGATAGCTCTACTTACTGCCATATCAGCTAAACTGTAATCTAAGTATAGGGATATAGTTGTGTTGCTGTGTTCATGGGAGAACTGTTTTCATAGCATTTCAAGCTGCTGTTGTGGAGCAAGGTTTTGTTATGATGAATACATCTCCACAGCCAGGAAGCTTAATTTCATGTATCTTTCAAACAAGTACTCAGATTAATTTTTTCCAGCCTGTGGCTGACTAATTTGGCAACACAGATCTGGTGGGACTGAAATCAGTGGTGTACTACCTAGTTTCAAACCATATGCCCAAGTTTTGTATTCACGTGTAAAGCTGTATTCAGATGTTAGTTTTTTATAAATAAAGTACAAATTATACATAATACAGCTAAAATGTGTAGGAAAAGATAGTTCATCAGAAAACACGAAGAATTTTCAAGATACCAGGAGCAAATTGTCTTTATATACCAAAAAAAGAACAAAGTCATTGCAGTGAAGCATGTACATAAGCTGCATTTGCTGGGACTTTGGTATGTCCAATGATTTTGAGAACATGTTTTATAAAGAAGAAAACTTGCTTTTATATTTAACTAATTTATATTGGGTTTTATCCTGGCTAATTATCTTCTGGAGTAGTAGTATTGGAATTGATGCAGAAAATGTTGGTTTAGTTCAGTTTTTTAATACAGATTCAGTAACTTTTTGTGGCTGAACAACAGATATCAAAGGAGATGGAATATATTTTTAAATGCAGAACTGATGATTTGGAGTAAAACAGGCTGTTTTGGAATAAAGGTGGTGTTTTCTGTTAAAATACCCTTACTGAAATTTGAGATGCATTAGTTACTAAAAAAAAGAAATGAACAACTGTTTGTATTTTAGTGGTTTTGCTCAACCAGCAAAACCCATGCTATTGACTTCAGGGAAAAATCATGAAATCATAGAATGGTTTGAGTTGGAAGGGAGCTTAAAGACCATGTATTCCCAACCCCCTGCTGTGGCAGGAATGCCTCCCACTAGATCAGGTTGCTCAGAGCCCCATCCAACCTGGCCTTGAACACTGACAGTGAGTGGGGCATCCACAGCTTCTCTGGACAACCTGTTCTAGTGCCTCACCACCTTGACAGTGAAGAATTTCTTCCTGATATCCAATGTAAACCTGCCTTCTCTCAGTTTAAAGCCATCAGCCTTTGTCCTGTCACCACATGTCCATGTAAAAAGTCCCTCTCCAGCTGTTTTGTAGCCTCCTTTAAGTACAGGAAGGTGCTGTAAGTTCTCCCCAGAAACTTCTCTTTCCCAGGCTAAACTACCCCAACTCGCTCAGCCTGTCTCCATAGGAGAGGTGTTCCAACCCTCTGATCATCTTCATGGCCTCCTCTGGACTCACCGCAGCAGGTCCATGTCCTCCTTATGTCATCCAGAGTACAACGAGTACTAGTTGCCAGACTGAATGAAAATAGGAATCACCTCTGAAGATAAGACTTAGTTACTGATGATTGTGTCTTAGTCAAATAAAATAACTTACATAGAACAGACTGTTTCACCAGACATAAGCTAATTAGGAAAATAATTTGCTAAATGCCATTTGCTATTTATGCTCTTTTTTGGAGGAATTGGGGAAAGGAAAAGATTTCTCCTAATTCTCTTCTCTGCTGTGTGTCCTAATAGTAATTTTGATTGGATTTATAGTGCTTTAAAACAAAGAAAAACCCCAGTTCTGCATGCTAATTTTGAAAATATTAGCCTTGATTGTGGATGTTTTCTTCCTCAGCCTTCAGCAAGGGAAAAAGAAATTCCATTTTACAAAGACAAAAAAAAGTTGAGTTAACAGATGGTAACATCTCTGAGAACTAGAGAGGTCAGTATACAAGTTCATTCAAAGCCTTTTTCATTAAAAATTAAAGAATGAAAGAGTAGTTCAAACAGCTAAAAATTGAGTATCTGTGAAAAAGTAATCCTTGTTCTTTACTCTTACAGTTGAAATTTTACTGGTCCAGTTTGAGCATGACCCAGATTTGTCAGTAGTCTTTGCACATGGCAATGTAAAAATACTTATATATAGAAATGATGAAATGTTTTAACACAATTATTCTCTACCTTCTCGCTACTGACTTTTTATGCAAGGGATGCAACTTTTAAAAGATTTTTAGCTTCTACAGGAGTGGAAATACTTTTCTTATTCTCCTTTTGAAGCACAGGTAAATCAACAAGCACCATTCAAGTGATTCAGTAGTGTGATACCAGCTTTTATCTTTTGTACTGTTGTATATAATGTTTCATCACTATTTCTAACAGTGAAGAATCCTAATTTTCTGCAGTGTTTCACCTATCATGTGAGTTTTTACTGTTAAATTGTGTTTTGGTTCTTCAGACAATTATGTGAAGCTGTGCTATACATTTGAGTGTTCATTCAGTTTCCCTCACCCTGTGAGTGGGTTCTTAAATTCTGGCTTGTAGCAAGCATGCTTGCCACTTATCCTTATGAGCTACCAGCTTGTACCTTCTGAACCCGTCAAGGTTCCACCCTTCAATCCAAATGATAGAAGTTCATGATGGGGTTTTTGTGTCTTGAGTTCAAGAGAGCAGTCTGCAGGTACTGGCCAGTTGCTGCCTGGCTCTGAACATGCCCAGAGTGCAGAGATACTGATGATTTTACATAGAGTTTTTCCTATTTAGCTCTGCATACAAGAACTAGGTATTGAAGTGCTGATGTATTGAATCTCTTCCAAGGCTTGTATTCAACAGGTCTCTATGGATTGGGCTTTCTTCATCAAATCTGCTCTGAAGAGGTAGCAGCAGCAGTGGTAACATTCTTCAATGTCTTAACACAGTGTTTAGAGTAGCTGACCATAATCCTGGAAATTTGGGTCCATTTCCACCCTTCATTTATCCAGAGTCTGTTGATATCTCTGTAGCGGCAAAATAAACATGTAAACATTTGTCATCTCCATAAAAGTTGGTTTGTTTCCTTTTAGCTTAAGTGGCTCCTAGTAGAAAATAACTAGAATGTTCAGTTGTTATAGTAAATACTGTGAAGAGAAATTTATAAAACCTGGCCAAATTTACTCAATATTACAAATCATTTTTGAAGAAGGAGACTTTCTGTAGAAAGATCTGTCTTAGTAGCTGAGCAATATACACTGTAAACTGTTGAGCAGTTCTAAATTTAAGTTAGGAGGAAAAAAAAAAAATCCACCCTTTTTCCCATCAAGGTCTGAAATAAACAACTTCAATATGCAGACTCAATTTACATTATGTATGTAAATGCAAATGTCTATTCCAAAATGAGTATTCATTTTTAAATGCTTAAAATCACAAGTTCATATAGCATATATAAAGTGTGACAAATGTCTGGCTTCTGAGGAATGGTAGAAATTTGAGGGAATATGAAGCTATAAGCATCCCGTGTCACTTTAGTTGTAACTTTCTGAAATCCTAAGTACTTATTTTAGGAGTAAATCACAAACTTCAGAAAGCAGTAAGTGACTAATGAAATGGTGAAGCAGATGAATATGGATATCCTTTGTGGAGTGTGCAAACTTGAACATGACAGATGTTTGACCACCCTGTGTTTAAGACAGGCGTAGCACAGACAGCTAATGTTGTAATTTGGTTTCTATGGCAGTGATTTCACATTATGTAAGGAAATTGCATATACACAGCCCTGGTTGTCACGGTTCATGGTCTTTTTCTGATTATTTAATGGCTTAGAAAACAAAAAAATATTCTCTACTGCAGGTAGTTACTACTGCTTTTATTCTTATTCTTGTCATAGCAATGACAGTTTCAAGTTACTAGTACTTAATTTAAAGGCTAAATTATATCTTGAGATCTTCACAGGGCTTTTGAAAGAGACTTTGATTTTGGCTACTGCAGTATAGGACTGTGCTTTCCTTTAATAACTTGAAGTTTTGCAGGGTATAAGAACACTAAATGCATGCAGCATGTTGGGCCTGATTTCTGCTTTTCCATCAGTTTTCTAAAGAGAGCAAATTAGATGACCCTTGAAGGACAGAAATAAGCAGTTTCCAAAAAGCCTTCATCTGCTAATTGCTAGTTATTAAGAGTAGGAAAAGAACTTGAAATTGTGAAAAAATAAATTATTGTTTGAATCTGCATTTTAAAGGTGGTCTCTGCAACCCTTCTCTTCCTTGTGTTCTTTCAATTAAGGGTCTCAAATCTAGAACTGGCACTGGCACTGATTGTGACAGGACAAACCTGTGGTAATGAACACTGTTGTGTGTGGCTTTGTGTTTTGTTTGGGGAAATAATAAAATTTGCTAAATATGCATTATAATAAAATAACCTCTGATTCTCCTTTACTAATTTCTCTAAGAGAACCCTGCTTAAAGATCCGGCATCTTTCACCCAGATGACACTATTCTGGAATAGAAGAATTCTCCAAAATGAACTGTGATTATTATATTAAATGGGTGAACAAAAATTGTGTATTTAGAGAAGAAAGCAGTATATTTTTGCAATTTTCAGGTTTTTTGCAATCTGTTTTCTGATTTGACTAAAAAATACGGAGATGTGTTAACAAGAGCCTTGTTAAAGGTGTTACATCAGTCATCTGGTTGGTTGACTTTAGTTGCACGAGGAGTTGCAAACAATTGATGTGGTCTAGTTAAACTGTGGCACAGAAAAGGGACAAGGAATCAACCCCTTGTTTGAAGAGTTTGCATATGAAGGGGCAGGACAGACTTCTTGAATGTGTTCGCTTAGTACACCTGCAGACATCCAAATGCTTGGCTCTGCTTCCAGAAATGAGAGGCTTGCTATAATATGATATTGGAGGGCTTGTGAAGATGCTGCTAAGATGACATCTGTCTTGTGACACAATAAGGTGTGCTCTAAGCCTCCCACTGATTTTTCAGTCTTACGTGTAGATTAGACTTTCTCAGGCACACTATTTTCTTGCTTCCTGGTTATTAGTAGACTTTGAAGTTTTGCTGAGGCTGCCCAGCTCTGTCCACGACACTGCAAGCTGAGTCATTTTAGTCACCTTGGCTGTAGGTGCAATGAAGTTGATCTTTTTACAGTTACAGCTGTAAAAATAGACTGAGAATAAAAGCCATGTACTTGTTTCTGTCCACTGTTATTTCTTGGTCACATCAGAATAAACGTCTGCTATGCTGGCAGGGTAAAAAAATACACATTTGTCAGAAAAGTGTAATAGGAAACTTTGCCTGCAGTATATATGAGTGAGGTAAAGTGTAGTTGTTGCTGCTCTAGTGCTCTTCACTGAGAGGGTAAGAATATCTATGTAATATGCCTAGGTTAAATGGTCTTAAGCAGTATTTTTAGTTTCTAAAAAAACTTTTTCTGCGTACGCATGATGCTCTTTTAGTGTATATTTTATGCATTAAACAGAATTCGTGATATAATGAAATACAGTAGCAATTTAGTGCATGATTTATATTTCATTATTATCAAGAGTTTGTATTCTACTTTTTGTGCAGCTGTGTTAAAAGTATTTCATTTTACTATTTGCAGCTCTTCTTATCTGGAAAGACCCATGGGTACAGAGTGCAAAATGTAGTAACTAGTGAAAGAAAAATACACAAAATTCTCTGTTATGTGCTGGCTAATCAGTAATTACTGTTTTATTTGTCCAAACATAAAGGTTGATGTCTAATGGACATTGCATAATGGCAAGCAAGAAGGGTTTGGGGGTTTACTTTGCATTTAGAGAATCAGTTGGATTTTGCTTCTAAAAGTTATTTTTTATTTTTATGAAGTAAATGTGCATACATGTTTATCTAAATAACTTTTGGAAAACTAAAACTGTACCCGTTATCACATATCCTTTCAAATTGAAATACAGCTAAGTGTATGTATAGCCCAGAGAAGAAGCCATGTGTGTAAAATAGAAAATAAATTAGGAGGCTACCTTGTAATGGAAAATACATAAAATATGTTCAGTATCTGCTCGATGCAGTTGAAACTTCAAGGTCTGGTAGAATTTCCTGTATATGGCGATTTCATGGAACTTTAATTGCTGTCTTTGGTTGCTGTCCTTTTCTCAGGACTGTCTTACTGTTTTTAAGCTTGATTTTTTACATTACTGTCTTTTTCCTTCTGTTTAAACTTTATATGCTTACTTTTAGCTACCAGTTTAATTATATTGCACCCCTCCCCAATATTTTTCTCTTGGCTTAAATTTAGCCAGTATTTATTGCTTTATTATAAAAAATGCAATTTGTTTGTAACAACGAATACTATGTGGACCCTTGTAAAATACCTCATGCTTAAAGGACACATGAAGCATTCTGTTCTGTTGTGGGGGAGTATTGAACAGAACACTAGGATAGGTCAGATCACAACATAGATCTTAGGCAGAGTTAAAAATCTGGGAAGGATATTGATAGCCAAAAGATGACTGTTCTTAGAAATTCTTAAATTCACATGTCTTTTGTGCTTGCAAAAATTTCATGTAATCTGTTGTGTGATGGGAGATAGATAATGCACCAAAACTTTTTGGCTGCTTTGAAACTAAACAGCAGCAGAAAGACAACAAGTAACTTTACAAAACTAAAGGTGGACCTTTTAGGTGAAACTGCCTCCCTGTCTTGTGAGGGCTTTTAAAGTTCTGTATTCCTAAGCATTGCCTTTCTGGCATCAAGCTATCAAAGTATTAAAGCAGTTATTGAATCTGTAAACATGATGATGGTCATGTTGAATTTGCAGGGATACATGATAAGGGTGTACCAGCCTCAAAATGCTGAGAACCTACAGGATTGAGGCCCTAGTGAGCATAGCAGAAATCCAATAATTGTCTGAGTTTAATAGCAACACTTATTATAAATTAGAGCTCTGAAGAAAATCATCATGTAGTGTTTCTGTTCCTCTGTCAGCTAAACCATAAGAATAGGTCATAACTAGCAAAACGAGTAATTGTTCTAGGGATGAATCTGTGTGATTTACTTTATTAAATAAAACTGTAGCCATCCTTCAGCGTGAAATGCATGTCAAGTATTTTGAATGGGCCACAGAAAGCAAGATGCAGTTGAGTAGGTAGCTTATGTGGATCTCTCTTGCAGGCCCTTCCAGGAAAGAGCTGGTATGCTCTGTGTCCCAGATCACTGCTGGCTGCTCTCCCCTCTTTCCTTGGGAGGTGCCTGCCCAATCATTTCTCACCTGTTTGGTTTTACTGGGTACAGATCTGTAACACATTAAGGGTTTAAGACCCAAAATTGCTGCTGAAATTCCCAGAGCTTGGAATTGTAGCTGAAGTTTAAGATCATGGCAATTGTATAAGCATATATTGGAGCGAGTTATTTATTTTTCTGCAGTATGATGTATTTCTTAATATTTATGTTTCCTTTATTGAATGCAGTGACTCTCATGAAATATTTTCTTTTAGGCAGGCTCTTAATAAAGATTTGTGCTAAATATTAGCTATTACACTAAGTAGAAACCATCTACAGGGTTTCATGCCCCAAAGTGCTTCTTTTTCATCTTTTGGTATGCCATTTCACGGGGGAACAGGAGAGTTGTTAAATGTTTATTTTACACAAGCAGGAATTAGAAGGAAACAAGAAGACTCTCAGAGTGTAGTAGAAATCACTGTTAATTGTTATGTTTGGATATTTAAAAAAAAACCCCAAACCAGCACCCAACCCCACTATTCCACACTTTGTAGTATCATTGGTATAAGAAGCTGGTTTTACATAAACTAATTTAGTTACTATTGGAAGTGCCAAATTTTAAAGCAACACAACACCATTGAAGGGAAAACATAGCAAAATCAGTCTTACTGAAATAAGTGACTTTCTTTGTAATTTCTTACATCATAGAGTAACACGTAAACATTCCAGAGAACAGTTTATGCGAGTCCTTCAGAAAGGAATGTACTTTGAATACAGATCTCTTGAATAACCTGTGCCTACCTGTTAACAAAAGGGTAATGAATTCTTGCCTTCTAAGTGACCAGATTATTTTCAGCTTTATCTAACACTGCTTTCAAAAGTGTTAATGCATCTCAAACTGTTATGCATCCCTGAAGTAATGAATTCTGATTTTTTTCCCCCTTCAAAAACTGTAAAAGCTGTCAAACAATGGAACTACTGTATTTTGTACTTCAGTGGAATTGCAATTTTCATAAGTAATGCTCATAATGAAGAGTGCAGTAATCACCCCAATATGCATTTTAAGAATATTTCATGGGTTGGATGGTAATTATGTCTGTATCCTCAACAGTTTGGGTTTTTTAAATATGTACTTTACATTTACAGATATATGGAGTTTGGGGGTCATCCTCTTCATGTTGGTCTGTGGACAACCACCCTTTCAAGAAGCAAATGACAGTGAAACTCTGACTATGATAATGGACTGCAAATACACGGTGCCACCTCATGTGTCCAAAGAATGTAAAGAGTAAGTAGAGTACTAAACAACTTGGAAGCATTCACAGAAGGGGATTTTCATTACTTTTGGGAGTTCCCCATACCATATTATCAATGTGTAGAATATTCCTTGATACTCTTTCATGTCTCTCAGTTGTCATGCATTTTATAAAGAATTGAAGAAAATACTCAGTACCAGTCATTGGCTTTGGCCAACTCTTCTGTTGGACAAATAACCAGACGGTGTTGAGATTATTTTGTGACAAGGGTTAGGAAGAGACTGTTGTTTATCAAATTCTGTCCAAACAAGAAGTTATCAAAACCTGTCACATAGCAAGTTTCACTCATCTCCTACTGAAATTGCAACTCCAAATTAACATCCTAGGCAATCAAGGGAGAAAAATATTTGATCTGGAAATACCATATCCACTTAGGAATCGTGATTGCTTTTGATGTGTCGTTTTTCTGCAGTGTTCACTGGAGCTTTTTTATTTTTATTGATATGTTCCAGTATTTCCCATATTGGTTAATGACCTCCAGTCCTTTAAATATATATCCCAGTTGCATCACTTAGACTATTTTAAAATGTTTGTCTGGGTTCTTGAATCTGCAGGAGAGTATCTTTTAATATCCAATATGAAAAACCAGATGCCTTTATCAGTTCTTGAAAAATGCATTTGGTTCAGTGAAAAAAACTAGAGCAGCATCTAGAATTCTGTTATTTGCCAAAGAATAAAATTTGTTACAGCTGTGGTCATAATGACCATTCCTTTCTTTGCCTATTGTCTGTGCAGTCCAGGAATCCAATCCATAACATGGTGAACAGAAGCCTGGCCTGCATCAGCAGCAGTGGGGCCAGCAGGGCCAGGGCAGTGATCATCCCCCTGTGCTCAGCACTGGTGAGGGCACATCCTGAGTCCTGGGTTCAGTTTTGAGCTCTTAAGAAAGACATTGAGGTGCTGGATTGTGTCCAGAGAAGGGCTTTGAAGCTGGGGAGGAGCTGAGGGAGCTGGGGGTGTTTAGCCTGGAGAAGAGGAGGCTCAGGGGAGACCTTACTGCTCTCTACAACCACCTGAAAGGAGGTTGTAGCCAGGTGGGGTCAGTCTCTTCTCCCAGGTAACAAGCAGTAGGATGAGGAAATGACCTCAAGGTTAAGATGGGATATTAGGGAGAAATTTCTTGTTGAGCCTCAGAATAAGCCTCCCAGGGAGGTAGTAGAATCACTGTGCCTGGAGGTGATGTGGCGCTTAGAGAGATGGTTTAGTGGTGAGCATGGTGG
This sequence comes from Falcunculus frontatus, assembly GCA_013398115.1. Lineage (NCBI taxonomy): Eukaryota > Metazoa > Chordata > Aves > Passeriformes > Falcunculus > Falcunculus frontatus. The sequence continues at coordinate 1,739,064 of VZRV01002221.1, forward strand.
TGCTATTTTAGTGGTTGGACCTGATGCTCTCAGAAGTCTTTTCCAACTTTAATGATTCTATAATTCTGTGCCATAGCTGGTGTTCTTGTCTTTTCATTAGTCTCTAGCACCCTCCAGTAATATGGAAAAGCTGCTGTGAGCTTGAAGAGCTTCACATACAGGAAGAGGTTTAAGAGAGAGCTCTTATCAGTGAATTGTATCAAATCAATCTCCTGAGATGCTTGCTGCATGCTGTGCTGAGGCCAGGAAACTTACCTTTTGCAGCCTTTTGCTTAATATATTTGCTAACACTGATTGGCTTAAATGTCCAGATCTGCTTTCTCTGTATGAAGCATGAACAATGTACAACCAGTTACTCAGGTCTTCTATAGGTTAGGGTTTTTTAGGGAAAAGACTCTGGGAATGTTTAAACTTCCTGCTTGGATTGAAAGCATTTGTGGTTTGAGATGCATAAACAAGCTTCAAGCAGGATGCACATGTGCTGCATTTGTGTGGTTTTACTACAGGTGTAGTTTAAAAAAAAGTCAAATTAAGTATGGAGTTTCTCTTTACCCCTCATAGTATTAACAAAAGCAAAGAAACTCAAGGCTCCCATGTCTCACCCCGCCTTTCCTCTTGGTAAAGGCAGAGACCACAGCTACTAAAAATAAATGCGACTTTCTTTTTACTGTAGAATTTTTAAAGAAGGTTGAATTAACCTCCACTTTTAAATCCATACATCATCTCACACCAAAAAAAAAAACCCAAACCCAAAAAACCAAACAAAAAACCCCCACAGAATATTGTGATTACCTTTGTGCTTTGTGTGTGGCCTTGCAGTCAGAAGTTGCATGGTATAGTATAGTTAGTGCAAGAAAAATCACTATATGAGAACTGGAGAACATGTTGGAGCAACACAGTTTCTTCGTAACCTTGGCATTAAAACCATATATCCATATTTGTTGAACAAAGCCAAAAATACCTCCCCCAAGAATGTTCCATGTATAGTAAGTGAACAGAGATGTGCTGTGCTAATCAAGTCTTCTTTCCCTGTTTACTTGGGGAATTTATGCACTTTCTTTCCAGCATTTGTAAAATCTCAGTATCAACCCATTAATAGATTTGTCACCACATCATCCCAGAGAGTGTATTGGTCTGTTTAGGTTTTTTTCTATGCGGGTACACAAATCACAGTTTTTTCAAGGATACTGAAGACTCAAATGTCTGATAGTTACTTCAGAGTAAAATCTTTCTGTTTATCTTGCCATTTCATATACTTGTTGACAGCAGCAGTAATAAAAAATCACATTTCTATTACTTTACTGACTAGCTGATAGGCCATCTGTGACCTGTAGCTGCCCCACAATACCTACTAAAAACAAATAAATGAGAAAAATCAGATTATTTCTCTAAATACAGTAAATGAAAACTGCAGTGTTTCTGATATTTATAGTTTTAATAAATTGTTTGTTTCAGTTCATCAATATTTGGAATGTCTTTGAGACTAAATAATTTCCCATCACATTGTTTACTTTGAGACTTCTGAAGATCTTTGTGACCTGACAGCAGAAAATGTCTTCCTAATGTTGCTCTTACAAGAGCTGCTTTTTTAAACACGTGTGTGCATTTTTGTTTAGATTTATTTTTTATTCACAGTCTAATTACACGGATGTTGCAGAGAGACCCGAAGCGAAGGGCATCTTTGGAGGAGATTGAAAACCATGCGTGGCTCCAAGGAGTTGACCCATCTCCTGCAACCAAGTATAATATTCCTCTTGTATCATACAAAAACCTGTCAGAGGAGGAGCACAACAGTATAATACAGCGCATGGTTCTTGGGGACATTGCAGACCGAGATACCATCGTGGAGTAAGTTGTCACTTTGCTAGACGCAGTTTGTTTGTGCATTTCTCATTTTTGATTCAAGAACATCATGAGAACCTGGGCACTTCAGGGTTTAGATATGAGGCCGTTCAGTTAACAAACAAAGTATTACGGTCTTGCTCTGTGATAGGATTTTTTGGGATCAGAAATACATAAGTACACCCAAATTTAGAAAAAACTTCAAGAAAATGTGTTGGAACAGTGTTTTGATTCTTGCAGTAGCCATCTTGAGTAAACTTAAATGCTTTGGAATCCATGCTTTTACTTGTTCTTCACCTCTCATTCATATTTGGAGGTAACAAATTCTAGCATTTTTCCCTTAGCGCATTTCCAGTGTACCCAAATTTTTGTTAATTTAAAACGTTATTCCTTTTATCTATGTAATGCATAATGGTCACTGTCACTGAGGGAGCTTACTACATAAATTCTTCTAATAGATTAAAACTGCCAAATTTCTAAAATATTCCCCAAATTGAAAGAGGTCTTAAATATTTTTTCCTTTTTTTGTGTTTAAGTTGTAAAAAACTTTTGATGGGGAAGGGGAAGCAGCAGTCTCACTTAAAGCTTTTAGTTGTATAACAGGGGCATCCTTTCTGTTATAATGTCTGAGTGTCACTTACTGGCTTATGAACTTATTTTTACTATAAACTCAATGTGAAAGCTCCAAAATAATGAAAGTTCTCTTCCATTTGTTGCATAACCAAATATTAGTAATTTGTGGTTGTACGTGCCAGTGGGAAAGCCCATCATTGGTGCAGAACGTTAATAAATACCACTGTTATCATTTAAAGAATGTAAAATAAAACTTCTGTTGGATGATATTCTGAGGATATCTTCTTCCATCTGTAGTTGAAATTGCTAGATTTGTTGGCTCTTTATTTTTAATAAAATTAAGGCATGCCCGTCAAAAGATCAGAAATGGGCAGTCCTGCTTTCAGGCACTCTTCCTGCTATGGGAAACACAGGAAGATGTGAGATGCATGACCAGTTCTTAGAAACCACTGATGGATGGGTTATTTCATGTTTTGTACTTTCCTCAGGGCACTGGAGACTAACAAGTACAATCACATCACTGCTACTTACTTCTTACTAGCTGAAAGGATCCTGCGAGAAAAACAAGAGAAGGAAATTCAGACCAGATCTGCAAGCCCCAGCAACATCAAAGCTCAGTTCAGGTGAGAATTTAGGAATCTAAAGGGCTGGTTTTGGGGTTTTTTTCCCTTGGGGGGGGGGTTGTTTGTTTTTTAAATTGTCTTAATGAGAATATTAAATTGTTCAAGTACTGCTTTCTTGAAAACAGTAAAATAGTCATTGCAAATTTTAAATGTCTTCAAAGTGCTGTGGAGATTTCAGAAGCTGTTCAGAAATCAGTTGCACATAATATTGTCAATTCCTACCCTTCTCAGGAAATGACAAGGCAATTTGAAGTCTGTACCTAAAGAGGCAAATTTTCACACCTCCTAGAAAAGGGCTTGTTCATTGACCTTCAGCTCCTCATACAAATTGTGTTATGTAATATCCCTGGAGAAAAATTAGTTGCATAATCCATAAACCTGCTGATATAGAATCAGTTATAAATGAAAAATCACTCTGAATTTGATCTGTAGGTATGTTCTTTTTCATGCCAGTTGCTGTGCCTGTTGTGTAAGGAAAATTGTTGAATTTACTGTTTTAATCAGTCACTTAAAGACATTGCAATAGACTTTGTTTGTTTGACAAAAACATGAATTAAAAAACCCTTTTAGTAAGGGTCCTTGAAATTTTCAAAGCTTCAGCTTGTGACACAGTAAAACTAAAAGGGGGGAGTTGAGCTTCTGGCATTGGTTGGTATTGGTATGTTCAACCAGTTCATTTGCTCTGCAACTAGTTATCAAAGCATCCCATATTTTCAGTTACAGCAGAATGTGCTTTAACAAAACCAACCAACCAAAAAAAGAAAACCAAAACCAAGCCAAACAAACAAAAAACCCAACCCAAAAGGCAAACAGTGTAATTTCCACTTGCACATTAATATTGGAGGATGCAAGTTTTTGAGCAGTTATTTTTCTTAAACATTGAGGTTTTTCTTTCCTATGTTAAGTACTAAACTATCACTAGGGATCTGCTGGTATTGGATAAAATATTCATTGGCCCATCTTGACAATTGTTCCAGTGAAGATGGAGGAGGTACTGAGGCATTTCCATTAACTTTCATCCTGCAACCTCCAGTCTTTTGAAAAGTTGCCTGTTTAGGTAAAATATTGGTAACTGTTACTAGCAATAATAACAATTGTTAGTAGATAATTTATTAATGAGGAAAGAATACTAAATGTTTGTGCTGATGTTTATGATTGCTAACTCCAGCAACATCTTCAGTGTTGTTTGTCTGTAGGATTTAGAGAAAAAGACAAAACAACTTGTTCATTCTAAAGGTTTCTTTGTGCAACTTTCATGCAAGGTCACATGTGAAATCATTTAATAGGGATAATCATAGGGACATAAATGCTGGAATGTCCTTCTGGTGCATAGTCAGAGTTTCCTTGGCCTAATTGATAAAAGTAAGGTACTACTACTTCAAGTTAAATCTAAAAAAAATGGACACTTGTTATAAATTAAGGATACACACGTGGGAAAATAGGTTAAAGTCTCCATTGGTTGCCACGCTGGATTTAGGCTTGGGAATTTAGAGGCATCTCTCCTGAATAGCATTCTGTGTCCCTGAATTATGAGTTGATGCTCTATGAATATTAGAGTGTTTTCAGTACCTTTGTCATCTCCAGGTGGGACTGCACCCTGCACTGTGTACACTTAAAGATCAGTCAGTCAGTGGTCACTGATGTAGGAAATTTTATCTTAGGTAGTTATAGGTACTTCAGAAGAGTTATTGTTGCAGGCATCTAAGGGTTGCCTACAGAACCAGAATGGTCTGGAGCTTGGTGTTACAGAGCTCACCTCTCTTCAAGGGCAGTACTGTAACTTTGACTCAGCAGTTCTCTCATGATGGATCATCCTCTTATTTTTATGTCAACTTCTTTCCTCTTATTTTTATGTCAACTTCTTTGAAAAAAGAAATCCCATTAAATATGCCTAATACTATGTATTACTTATTAAACAAATTACTTTAGAGGAAAACCTGGAGTTCACCTTCAAACAGAAATTCTAAAACTATAAAGTCGGCTTTTGAATTGTTTGGGGGTTTTTTCCTCAGTGTCAGTGTCACTCTTCCAGTAAAGTGCAACTCTAATTATGTAAGAAACTGGAACAAAAAGTTCAATGAATGTAAATCTTTATATGAATTTGTAAAATTGGAGTAGCTGTAGCCTGCGCTGTGAGTATGAATTTTCATAACAAGGACATCTGCACAAACTCAGGAACCCTTACCCTAACAGTCCTGGTGCCTGTTCTTTGCCTCCATGATGGTTCTAAATTCCAGTGTTCCGATAGAATGACCTCATGGAAAAGACAACAAAGTAGTGCATTACTTTGATTTTGAGATCTCAGAAGATAAAAACCCCAAACAATTTAACTTGCAACCTGGAGCTTCTTTTCTGTCCCACTCTCCCCTCAGGCCCACTGGGAATAAAGGGAGAGGCAGAAGGGAAGGGAGGCAAACATGGGCTGCTATGAGAGATAAACATACTGTAGTGAGGAGGTTTATTGCCTGGCAACTACAGTACTGTAAGATACTATATTTGCTCTTTATTGTGACAACCACAGAACTCTTCCTATTTTTGCTGACAAACCAGTCTGTTCTTTAAGCATGGCAAGTTCCTGAAAGATTTAGATCTTCATTTTCTGTCATGTTGGTAGTTACGTTTCTAGTGTATTTAAGTCCTGTTTTTTAATTACAGACAATTGTTTGTGTTTAAAATACACAGCAGAGCACAAGTCATCAGCAAACTGGGTCAGTGTTTCCTAGTGTTTCTGGAGTCAGCTGGGGCCTAAGGGAGGGTGCCAGAGTCAAACCAAGGAAGACCACAGCCCAGGCTTCACTTCCTGTCTGTGCAGCTTGGCTCAGAGCTGCTCGTTGTGTTGCCTTCCTGCAGGTAGAGCTCCCCACTGGAGGGAGGCTGATGGGAGGCCACCAGCAGCTCCCAGTGAGACAGGCAGGAGCCTACATGGCTCCATGCAGGGAATGTGCTACACAGGCTCAGGAGGAGTGTGGGCAACCAGGCCCTGCTCTTAGAGGGTCCTGGGAGGTGTTTCTGGCACTGGTTGGTTGAGCAAAACCAACCCGAGTGCTTCAAAGCAAAGTCTGCAGCAAGGCTTGGTGAGTTTATTGCTGGCTTTAGTAAAACCTCCTCCTCTAAATTTGTACAACTGGGGAGAGTTGGCAGGAGACAACCTGGTGTAGACCAGTATCTGACACCTCAGGGTCCTTTTCTGTGCAGCCTTCAGCAAGTGCAGTCCTACCACAGCAAAGAGGTGTTTGAGCCTTTCCTCTTCCTTCAGCTTGACCTCGTAACATGGCAGAGAGGAAACTGATGTGATCCTTGTGTCTTTGTATGCAGTCTGTCAGGCAGATACCTGGGGTCACACTTGGTGTGAAACCTTCTCTGCTGTCCTCCTCCTCTTGCTTCTAAACTGGGCTACAAAGTCATGCAGCCCTTTCTTTTGGCACGTACAAAACACGGTTGGGAATGTCTTGTAATATGCTGTCTGTATGTGAACAGTGGCCTCTACTACAGCCTTTCATGCAGTATGCCAGAGTATTTTTGGTTTGTAAAGTTAAATGACTGGCAAACTTTTTAAAATGAAGGACAAAAAATGTGGGGCTTATGCTGAGTGAAGACGTCGAAGAATCGTTCAGCGTTAAGGTGTTGGTCTGTAGATGTTGGTTTTTTGGACTGGGCTTTCAAAATAGAGTAAAGACTGACTGGTTTTGTTCTTAATTTATTCTGTGTGCATTACTGGAAAATTACAATATATGTTAAGATTTAAAGTCAAATACAAATCATTAGAGATACTGGAAATAAGACAGCAGCTGCTACTTGTAAAACTGATGCACACTCATGTTACTTTTGATTTGAGCTAATGCTGCTACAGAGTCATCCATTTTCAACTTGGATTTAGAGTTTATCCAAGTGCTTATATTCTTAAGCAGCTTGAGTTCTGAATTCACGCAGTTGTATTATTTAGGTGCTCAGCTAAGGACAAATAAATGTATGATCTCAGTTTGCGTGTGTTTAAAGGAAACTTTGTAGAATAGAGCTTGGTAAGAATGAGAGACTGTTTTGTCTGACTCACCTTTTCAGTTTTACTCATGTTTATTCTAACCTACTTTTTATATTAAGAATACTGGGGGAAAAAAACCACAGAAGCTTTAGATTAAAAGTAGTTTGCAATGCTATCTTATTTAAGTTGTGCTTGAATAGGCTTGTACCTTCCTCTAGGTACTGGTGGTTCTGTACCAATCTCAGATTATTTTCTTTGAGACACAATTATTTCAAGTTCTTTTATTGCTTAATTAATTTTATGAGAGCAGTGAAATCTCAAACTTTGATTTGACAGTAACCAACATAATTTCCAAACTATGTTCTTGTAGAGATGGTGTTCCTTTCAAACAGCAGCATTTCTAAAGGAATGCGCATTCTCTGAGAACACTTCCTTGTGCTCAGTCACTCACTACTGTTGTTTACAGCCGTGCCACTCAGCAGCCCAATTTGTGTGTCAGTACTTGTGCTTCTCTTACACTTCCCTGTAAGTTCTGAAATGCTTGCCATGACGTAACTTCCTGTTTATCTTCTCTAATTTTTTATGCAGGCAATCGTGGCCGACAAAAATTGATGTCCCCCAGGATCTGGAGGATGACCTTACAGCCACCCCTCTCTCCCACGCCACTGTTCCTCAGTCACCGGCTCGCACGGCTGAGAATGTTCTCAACGGGCACCGGAGTAAAGCCCTTGGGGATTCGGCAAAGAAGGAGGAGATCCCTGAACTGGCTGGGCCGGCACTTTCAGCAGTTCCGTCAGTGAGCTTAAAACCCACTACAAGTGGCCGGAAGTGCTTGTTCAGAGTAGAAGAAGATGAAGAGGAGGATGAGGAAGATAAAAAACCTATTTCTCTTTCTACTCAAGTTGTTCTGCGTCGTAAGCCTTCGGTTACAAATCGTCTTACTTCGAGAAAGAGCGCACCAGTCCTCAATCAGATCTTTGAGGAGGGCGAGTCAGATGATGAGTTTGACATGGACGAGAACTTGCCCCCAAAGCTCAGCAGGTTAAAGATGAATATCGCCTCGCCCAGCACAGTGCACAAACGCTACCACCGGAGGAAAAGCCAGGGACGGGGCTCCAGCTGCAGCAGCTCTGAAACCAGCGATGACGACTCAGAAAGTAGGAGGCGTCTGGACAAGGACAGTGGGTTTACTTACTCCTGGCACAGACGGGATAGCAGCGAAGGGCCGCCTGGCAGCCAGGGGGATGGTGGTGGACAAAGCAAACCAAGCAATGGAAACGGAGGGGTGGACAAAACGAGCCCAGGCGATAACAACAAAGGTGGGGGGAGTCCCTCCGGTAGCTCTGGCGGGAGCACCAACACCACCTCGGGTTCCACTCGGAGATGCGCTGGATCTGGAAACTCGATGCAGCTGTCATCCAGAAGCGCAGGGGAACTGGTTGAAAGCCTGAAGCTAATGAGCCTTTGCCTAGGTTCACAGATTCACGGCAGCACGAAATACATTATTGATCCTCAGAACAATCTGTCCTTTTCCAGTGTAAAAGTGCAGGAGAAATCAACGTGGAAAATGTGTATAAGCTCCAGCGGAAGTGCAAACCAGGCTTCATCGTTGGGCAGCCTAAAATTTTTTTCCGACCAAATGTCAGACACAACAAATGAATTGGAACGGCTAAAGAACAGGAACTTGAAAAACAATGTCCTACAACTACCTCTCTGTGAAAAGATGATATCTGTGAATATTCAGCGGAACCCAAAGGAGGGGCTGCTGTGTACCTCCAGTCAAACCAGTTGTTGTCATGTAATTTGACAATGACCTGACTTGATCAGCTCGATCTGCTTGACAGCATCATTCTTCCTGGTCAGAGCTGTGAACACCTTGTCACGGACCCCCTTTTGTTGTCTTACAATTTTTAAGTGGGCTTCAAGCAGTTATTTATTATACTTTAATTTTGTGTTTGCTTGATGGTATGACAATGCATGGTCTTTGCATGCTGCTAGCAGATATGTTTTTCTTTTTCAACAAAACAGAATATTTTATTGTGTAATTTCTACATTTATAATTTTACTATGTAAGATCTGGATTAAATTAAAATAAATATCTGGATCCTAATGTAAATGAAGCACTTAGAAGTTTCATGTTCTGCACTTAAACTAGAGAGAGAAGCTTTTGTTTGCTTGTGAAATGTTAATTCTTGTTCTGACCTTCTGTGAAAACTAAAATATGTGATATGTGGCATACTTCTATGTGTCTGAAACAGAACCAAAGCAATAATGTTTTGATGCTGAAAACTCTTCAGGGAGCTTTCAGATGTTCCAAGGCTTGTACAAAGCAAAGATGCACTGAAAATTAGTGATCTTGAAATATGATTTTAAACCCACACCTATTTGTCTTAAGCTATGATATGGATAAAGTTGTGGCTCAAAAATAAAACTGAAAAGATCTTGTTTTGCTAGAGGCAGTTTTCTTTAAAAAAAAAAAAAAAGGCAAGTAGATTTGTAAGGCAGCTTTCTCCCATAGAAATATGTTAATATTACAAGCAGACAATCTTTCTTAATATAACAAAGGTAAATTAATAAGTCTACTTCTGAGTTTTTACATGCTAACTGAAAATAAAGTATTTGTATGAATTACTTTTGTTAGTAGTATATCATGACACTTAGTATTTTAGGTTTTTACCTCATGCTGTTCTCTCCTCCCTTCCCTGAGATTCCAGAAGGCAATAAGGGATGGAAAACCTTTAGGTAATTGGATTCACATTGAAATTATTGTCATTTACATTTTCGTTATTATTACTCTTTTTAAGACTTAAAATACTGCTGTTCCCCACATGTACACCACTTGTTTTCCCTCAGTAATACGCTTTTTCATAAAGTCCATTTAAAATAGCCTGTAGGAAAGTGTTTCTTTCACAGCTCTCAGCCTTCCTGTCAGGTTTCCCATTGCCATGGCAAGGTCTTGATTTAGACTATTTCTGTACAAAAGGATACTTTTGACCAGATGAATTAACTTTGTGGAATTTTATTACCTAGAATAAAATATATTGCAGATTCCTAGTTTTGGGAAGGGCAAGAATGTTTTATTTTTTCATGCTGTGCACTGGGTCTTCTAAGCAATGCTAGTGAAACTGGGGGTACTATGTAGCAGCGCCCTGGGCAGACCCCGGGTGTCCCAGAGGAGTTTGACACTGTTGAGCATCTTGTAACACTTGCAGAATGGTCAATACAGCGCGTTTTGTGTCCGCTGTGTAGGGAGCAGAGCGCCAAAGAACGGCTGGGTCAGGATGGCCACAGCTCATGACAGCTCTTGAGATTCCTACAAGACTTCAGAGAGTCTGAAGTGCGTGGGGTGTCCTTCCTGGTGAGCCGAGCCAGGGGTTCTGCTTCCGGAACAAGGCAAAGGATAAGTGTTTCGCTTCTTTAAGTTTTAATCTCTTGTTGCAGTTTAGTTAAAAGCTACAAGCGTAGATGTGTGGGTGAAGCCATAGAACATAATTGCTTGAAATTTTTGAGCAGGGATCTTACCAAGGGCCAGAAACGAGATGTGTGGTTCACAGACAGTGAGCGTAACATCCACATAGGAGACAAGTTTATAAAGGGCATTGGCAATAAACTTTATTTGTTGCAGCTTTTTTCCAAGTATTGTAAATACTCTTTCCTGATATGTACAGCCTTGGAATGGCACCTTTTAACTAACCCCGGGTGTATTTTGTTTCCAATGTTTTTATATACGACTGTATATATGGTGCTCACTTTAGAACAGCAGTGTTGACCATTTATGCTGCATAGTTGTATTATAGCCTTATAGTTGTGTGTGGCTGGTTGGACCTCTGGGTGTACAGATGTGTTAGTCTGAGTGCTGTCCTCTCCCCTCTGTTGATAGGTGAATGATTGTGCATGTGGTGTACGTCGTGTTATGTCGTCACGTAAAAGGAAGGGCGAGAATAACCACTACATTAAGATAATATTGGACCAAACTATTTAGAGCAAGTAAACAGTTTCTTGTACCCCTTAACGTGTCTTTAAGAGTTGCATATAGTTACAGTAGTGTATAAAGTAAATATCGTGGAAAAACAGTTAGTCTTGTATTTTTCTGTATGTGTGTATATAAAAATATATAAAAAATAATGTACCTCTAGCAACTTAATCTGTATTTAAGATGTGACAATCTTGACACAGAATTTTAAGAGTAGCAATCTAAATAAGCAGAATTAATGAACAGAAGTATAAAAATTTCTCACCAAGAATGAATCCATGTGTGTTAAGAGGGTACAGAAATATCAACTGATCTTATTGCTTCTGGCAATGTTTGGCTTTTTCACTGTATAAACATTCATGGTGTGCGACAGAAATGGAAAATCCAGTTAATAAAAGTGATATCCTGATTGATGCATAAGCGATGACTTGCATGTGGATGCGGTTTGTTTCTCGTGGCGTTGGGTGTGTGAGGGCGGCACAGCCTCCGGGCCCGTCCCCGCGCTGCAGCTCATGGGGAGAGTGAGGGGCCTTGCTTGGCAAGAGCCCAGCTTTGTGTGTGGATGGACATTAATTTGTGAACTTCCAGTTATTCTCTTGCATCGATCCAACACATTCATTCATTTGGCCTTAACAGTTGTCATCTGCTACAAGGTTTTTGTTTCAAGACTGAGGTTGCTGTTCCTCAGGCAGAACTTCAGGCGGGTTTAAATGGTTTAGTAAACACGGCTGCTCAGCAAGAGGACATGGGTGCTACCCCTGTGCAGTTTAAACCCTCTTAGCAGCTCCACAACACAGGACACTGGGGGATCCTAAAGTCTCAGCTAAAATGTTTTCTGTCATCAGGCAGATAAGTCTCATCTCAGCCACATACGTCCACTGCAGTCCCAGGAGGGCAGGGACACCTCTCCCAGCCCTGGCATCACTCCTGGGGGAAGGAAGTTGCTTCAGTGCTCTCGGGCTGACCACGTTAGATGAAGTGATGGGTTGGATGCTGGATCTGCATGGTTGCAGTGTAAGCTAGTACTTTTCTTCTTGTGAGGGTGTGAGTTGAAGTTGCAGCAGTATAGATGGAGTATTTTTAATCCAAACCTAACCTGGTACCATTGTTCTTTACAAATAAGATGTGTAACAGTAAAAATAGGGGAGGGCAGCAGTCCCAGCCCACTTTGCCCTGCCAGCACATGCTGCAGTGAGGTGCATGGAGCTGCCTGGGAGCGGGATGGCTTCTGGCATCTCACCCTTCAGAGGTGGCTGTAGTGGCCTGTGGTTGGAGCAGCTCAGCACAACCTGCGCTGCTGTAGTGATTTAACTGCTCCTGCAGCACAAACTGCAACCAGCCAGGAGGGTATGGACACAGGGATCAAGGGCAGGGAACAGGTTCTGTGAATACATACCATTAACTGACTACTGCTTTAGGCCAGGGCACTTGTGCAGAGCTGCACCTGCAGGCTTGTGCAGCTGGGACCTCGCCCCTGCTGAGGAGCTTCCCAGCTGTGGTCACTGCAAAACGGGGTGGAGGCAGTAGCAGGAAAGGAGTGGCCAAGGAACTTGCAGGGCTGTGACTGTGACCGAGACAGGAAAGGCGTATCACATCTTGTAGTGCAAGGCCAAGCAATAACATCTCAGTAGCCGGTAGGTGCAGGTCAGATACTTTTCACGTCAGATTTTTTTAAAGGATTGTTTCATTTGCAAATAAAAGGAAATTCCAATGCAGCTGGCTGGCAAGAAACAGGGAACAGGGGCAAGCTGAAATGTCCCAAACATCAGAGACAGCCCAGCCACCCTTTCCCATGGTTGAGTTTATGTGAAAGAATCAGAACTGATTTGTTGTTAATTCCAAATGATGACTTGCTGTCAATAAAAGGTGTTTGAGCAATAACACCTTGACATGATTGTACTTGGGAAAGTGCAGCAATTACTCACTTGTTGCATTGTTGACTGGATGCAGCCTGCCAGGCTCCCTCACTGAAGTCACATCCATACGGTGTTTTGAGGGACTGTGGGATTGCCCTTCTCTGGAGCACTGTCTCTGCAGCTGTCCTAGCCTGCTCCCTCCCTGAACCACAGGCTCTGGCTATTTATTTTTTAATTTTAAATTGTAATCGTAAGATGACTCAGTTTGGCCTATCTGCTTGGATTACAAATGACATCAATTTCTGGAAGTCAAGAACCCTGTATTAGTGACAGAGTAAAGTCTTATTACATAGGGGTAAAGAAAGAGATAGCCTCTATTTTCCCATGTGGTGGAAGAATTACGTTGTATGAAAAATGCAAGTATAGGGCCTGAGAAGCCCAGAGAGGTAACACAGACTTCATCATGCTCTCAGATGTGTCATGTCAGATCTCAGCAATTCATTTCACCAAGCCCTCCTATTTCCTCCCTCTTACTGCTCTCTCGTGAGAAATACAGAGCTGGGGAGGCAGGATCTGGTTTTCTCTCTGGGCCATTGTGTGCCATGTGCCCTCAGCCTGGGACAGGCTCCTCTCAGCACTGGGACAGCCCTGGGAGCCAGGGCTGAGGAGCTGCTCTTACAGGAGGCCCAGCGTTGCCCTCATGATGCCGGTGATGACAGAGGCCATCACCACAGTGCTTTGTACCGAGCTCTGGGGTGCAGAGAGATGCTCCTCTCTCAGCACCAGGCTCCAGGGCTGGCAGTGAGTCACCAGGCCCCTGCTGTCAGCCCTGGCCTGACACTGGCATTTGCCCATCCAGCTCTTGGGTGAGGCATGGCAGAGCTTTCCTGAAGAATGCACATCACAGTAGTAGGCTTTGTTCCCATGGGCTTTGCTTACATGAATAAGGAAGTAAACTCAAATTTCTCTGAGATTCAAGATCAATTCCCTCAGGTCCAGGTAGGCTAAAGTATCCATAACTGCCTGCCTGCTTACAGAGAAACCTTTCCATTTAATGAGTGTTTTTCTCTTCTGTTGTCCTCAGGTTCATGGGAGGTGAACAGTAGCTGTCTTGAGTCAGCAGATCCCTCTGGGCCACGCAGTTAGACCTGTGCTCACAACGTACCTGATGAGAGAACTTTCGTATCACCAGCAAGTGATTTATGAGTGCCCTTCTAAAAAACAGCTTTCTTGGGTTGTTATTGTTGCTGCTAAGGAGATGTGTAAAATCCAAGTCTTAACAGACAGATATGGCTACTCCTACGCAGTCATCTTCCCAAACAGGATGCCTCCAGCCTCATCCTTGGTTTTTCCCTGAAGCTTGAGACCAGAGATAAACTTATTTTACTGCTTAGACTCAGGTACTGGCAGAACTGCCTCTCACCCTGTCTTTTGGCCTGCACTCCTGAAGGGCCCAGAGCCACGGCTCTCTAGAGGTGTGAGGCTCTCTCAGCGGGGTAAGGGACACCCTGCCATGGACACTGGGAACAGACATTCAGATTCCATGTCCTGTGAATGGCAGCTACTGATAAATACCTTATTCTTTCTGATATTTTCACCTGACAACTGACTTTGGTCAGTGAGTTTCATCCCTGGCATCACACAATTTTTACAGCTGCACCTACAGCAGAAAGGAAACCACACATTCAGGAGCACAGACAGAAACATTTTCTTCTCCCAAATGAGAAATGAAAATAGATGCCATTATGAATGTAAAAAGCCCCAAAAGACAAAACCCAGTACCAAAGAGTATGAAACACAGCAACCTCTCCCCAGTGAAAGGACAAAGAGCTGCATACAGAGGAATAGGAGCTAAATTTCAGTTCAGTGACAAAATACTACTTGGCACTATTTCTCAACAAGTTGAAGTGTGCACTTTTAAGACAGAAACAGTCTCTGTTGTGACCATGTAGAATCTGTGATGCTAAAACAAGAGTTCTCCCAGTATGTGGAACAAACTTTAATCCCTATAAACCAAAGGAGTCCCATACTTCTCTCTCACTCACACCATGGAAGGTCAGAATTCCTCCATACCTACTCACTTTAGGTGGAGAATGCACCTAAGATAAGTATTATCCCTGTTTACAGATAAGGAAACTAAGCAGAAGTGAAGGGATTTGCCCAAGGCAAAGGCAACAGCCAACATTACTGATGTCACTGGGTACTTACACCTCACTAGAGATTTTCCTGTTAATCCAAAAAAAATGGAGGAAATGGACCCCACAAGGAAAACCATGAAGTCAGTTTTGCAGGTGACTTACTTGTTTCACCTGATCACAGCTGACACAGAACTTGATTCCTTTTCTGACCCATCTTAGAAAGTTATTCCAGACACCTGATACAGCTGCCATCAGCAAAACAGACCAACTTCATGCTCCCACACCACCATCAATTAGCAGATCAGCAGAATCCCTTCAAAATGGCCACAAGGTCACAAGAACATACTCCATCAGGAACCCATCCCAAGGATTTTTCTTCTCTGGAACTGCTCACTCAGAAACACTGACCAGGCAGTTAAAACTTGAAGAAACATGAGCTACTTCAGATCAAAGTGGGCAGGAGACTGCAAAGATGGGGGTTTTTCATGGAGAACACACTGGTCCCCCCCTACAAAAATATTTGGTTTTGGGATCTCTACAGCACTACAGGAAGGGTGACATACTTCCCTCAGAGATCCTCAGGGCAGAGTTTGTGCAGCCACAGCCCTGCCACTGCTTCAGGAACAGGCTGTGAAAGCAGCAGCCCATGAGATACCCCTGAAATAGCAGCAGCGTGGGGGACTCACAGTGGGAGAAGCAAGAACAGAGGAGCCGTAGCACAGGTTTGCTCCTCTTCCCAGGGGAACAGTCATTTCTTACTGGGTCACACCTGCAGAGCCTGAGAAATCCTCATTTTTAGTTCCAGACAAAATACATTATTTTGGCTTAGTTATATTACCGTGCTGTGGGGGCCCTGTGGCAGAAATCTGAAATGTGCAAAGTAGGCAAACACCTTAATTATGGCAGCAGCAGATTTCTGCGAACAGAATTCCAGCAAGTACCACATACAGTTATATCTACCAAAACTGAACATCACAGCAGCCAAAAATAAACTGTCTCAAGGTCACAGGAGCAAACACTGTACATTTCGGTCCTATTACTGTCAGAAACCAATGAAGCATTAGGACAACTATCTTTCTGTGAAATGCAAGGAAAAACAAATCAGATATTCACTACAAACACAAGTACTGGTATTTCAAGTATCAAGTTTAATTGATCTGTTACTGTTAGTTCATTTAACCAGAAGATCCATTCATACAATGCTGCAGTTCAGAATCCAGGGGAGGGATACCATAATCCAATGTAAATTAGAAAACAAATATGCTTCATAAGTCACTGATCAGCAATCTGTTTCCTAGTAAATTTTTTTTACCTGGCTTTTGAAAAGATTTTAGTTGGGACCTATTTAGACAACTAGAGGACAGGAGTATATAATGCATACTCTATAAATATTTATGTTCAACTATTTCTCAGATCACATAATGGAATACACTGTTGTTCCCTATAAAATCTCTAACATACTTAAATTAATTTGCTGTGGACAAGCAGTGGCTAATAAGCAAATCTTTGAAATAATACAGGATTGATTAGCTATTGTAATGAAGGAACAAAAGAGGCAATAACCATATAGGGACAGTACACTGTGACTTAAATAATAGTCTACTTTTTTTTTTCCTTTATAAAGTTGCAGCTGAAAATTCTAGTTAGCTTCTGAATGCTTCCTCACAGGATCTGTTTTCAATCACTCAAAGCACAGCGAGTCTGGCAGATTTCATCCAGACCTGGCATAAGCTGGAGTGCTTTATTTGGTGTTACCTTCATAAGCAATTGCATATGAGAAACAAAGAGAGCAGGAGAAAATACAGTTTTTTACAGTGTCAGGCAAAGATTATTTACCAAGTTTCATAAAAGCAGGTGCCACCTACTCAGTAGATGGTGGAGAGTGCACTCTGAGCGCCACACATGACCGCAAACCCCGGCTCCGCCCCGCATGTGACCGCCTTAGTCATCCTCATTCCTCCGTGTTTACTCCTTCAGGGACTCTGCCGCCAGCTTCATTTGCTGCCAGAGGAGAGAAGAGCGGAGAGAGACGCTGAGCACAGCGGCAGCAGCAGGAATTACACAAACCAGCCAGAGCCCAAAGCGGGACACTGAGTAATAAAACCACACCAAAAAAAGAGCTTGAGCATTTAAAAACAAAAAACGCAAGTCTGTCATGCCTGATTTTTACAAAATACACAGTTTTAACAGAAGCTTTACTTTTGTCCACCAAAACACTCATCAAATGGCAATGCAATCTGTATGTTAATTAATTAATTAGTTTTGCGATGAATAATGCCTTACATGAAAGTCATTTAGCCTTAAATATTTAGGCTTTTAAGCTGATCTCAAAAGGTCAGTGAACAACCGACAAACTGCTGCCCCCACTTCCCATTGCAACAATCTGTTAACTGTTACCCAGTGTTTCTTTTTTTTGTTGTTGTTGAATTGAAGAAAAACATTCTGTGATATAAGAAGGAGGTATCAGACTGCTATGGTGATATGTGTTATTTCTAATCCTGCTGATAACCAGTTTTATTTTCATTATCTTAGGATGTCACCAGAGAGATCTCCATGTGAAACCAGGATAACAATCCCAGGTGTCGAAAATACCTGCTGAGTAAGAGAAAAGAGAGCCACTCCGTGAAGCTTCTTGTTAAAGAGGATGTTTCATAACACAGAACTTACAGAGGCAACAACAAAGAGTTTAAATTGTGCCCAAGGCATCTCTCACACATCACCTAGGGGTTGTCAGCCAAGGGCCGGGCAACATCTGGAAGGCTGGAACCACCCTAATGTACCAAGAAATAGCCACAGTGACTTAAGCCCCCGACGAAAAAAGAGAGACAACAGTCACAGGAAGGAGATGAGAGGGAGACCAGCCCAAAGGACAGGGTGAGGAGCAGGGGCAAGGAGATGCACAGCACTGCTGGATTCACTGCTCGTGCCCAGCATTGCTGCTTCCTTGGAGGCAATTCAGGAGACAAGGAAAGGAAAGCCTGGACATGAAGAAATGAGCAATCATATAAAGAAACAATTTAAGAAGCTTTCGACTCCCAAGCAGCTGTGAGGGTTCTGTATCATTCCCCCAGTGGAGGATGGACAAGTGCTACTGAGATGAAATTCTTTCTTTTACATTTGTATTTGATTGTATAGAAATGGGCCATGACGTATGAGCTATCAGAAAGAGAAGTATCTAATAATGCTGTAACAAAACTGGAAAAGATGAAACTGCAAATAAAGTGGGCACTATCATTCAGT
This sequence comes from Falcunculus frontatus, assembly GCA_013398115.1. NCBI lineage: Eukaryota > Metazoa > Chordata > Aves > Passeriformes > Falcunculus > Falcunculus frontatus. The sequence goes on from VZRV01002221.1 coordinate 1,757,288, forward strand.
TTCTATCCCCCAACATGGGATACAAAGATGTCAGATGCTTTAACACAGCACCTTCAACCTTTTATTTGCTGCTAGTCTGGGCCTGAACCCATTCCAAAACACTATTCTGCACGATAAAATACACCTACAGCAACTTTTCTTTACCATTTTTATCTGTATTTCCATGCCACCTATAAGTGAAGTAAAATTAGTTTGTGATACAAATATTTATATGCTTCTCCATAGCAACAGTGTAGGGAAAAAAGCCATAGCTAAAGGCTGGAATACAGATTCCTCTTCTACATCCTGATTCACTTATTAAAATAAATTTATGAATAAAACTACAGCATCTTTAATTAAAGTGACTTTTCCTCCCGTTGCAAAAATACAGACAATACACAGAAGACAGCAACTTCATTCAGTTCCCGATTCATCAAATTCAAACCTAATTCTCTTATTTTAGAATGATTTTCTTAAATTCTGAGTGGTAGTGTAATTATATGGGGATTGATGAGGAATGCAGAAAACTGGAAAGGTATTTTTATTCTCTGATCTCTGCAGGGTTTGCCAAAGTCTGGAAAAAACCCAAGCACATGACTGCTAATGATGACTAAATGTAATCTGTCCAAAAATTTTGTACAAGCTGGACCACTCTCATTTATTTTTGAAGGCCCTCCTAATTTTAACTGAGCTAATCTTAAACTAGGATTCTCTTGTGCTGGCAATCTTATGCTATCATATTTAAAATACATGATACGAACAAACAAATAGCCCAGCTTCTTGAGTGGGCCAGTGAGTAGAAAAACCTCTTAAAATAGCTTCACATGCTGCCATGGCACACAAGGCCTGGGCAAAACCAGCCCAAATGCAGTCACTCACATATTTCAGGAAATTAATCATATGCCACATGAGAACCCCAAGAGCTGTGTATTTATTTCTTCTTTATAGTTTCTAATGCCAAAATGTATTTGGCAGTACCTGGTAGCGGCAGGCTCCCCTAAGAGCTATCACTTGGGCAAGCAACATGTGGTGACACCTTTAAACAGAGAAATTCTTTGCCAAGTTCAGGATGAAGAATTTTTAAATTTTCTTTGTCTTTTACTGTGAAAATAAATGTTCCATTTCAATGGGAAAATATTTCTCAAAGACAACATATGGGAAAGGGAGTGTATTTTAAATTTTTATTGCTGAGAAAGGGAACTGACGAGGTACTTTCTAAGATCACTTTCCCCCTGATGGCCCCAATAGGTTCACTGATAAACCTGTGGGGCTGAGTTAACTACTCTTCCATCAAAAAGACATTTATTTATAAGCTTTAAATAGTATTTTAAAAATACGGAAAAGAGGTATTAAAAAGTCTCAATCTACTTGTCAAGCCTACAAGATACATAATGACAAACAACGCTCATTTGAGGGGTATTAAAAACTTTGTGAACTAATCAGAGGCACAGCTCAGAAATGAGTTGGCTCAAGAAGCCGTTCTTCATTTATTATCAGCTGAGAGTTACCAGTGAAAGGTTTATACTTAATGCTCTGTTTTATGCAGCACCCTTAGCAACAGCAGCCTATGCATGCAACACGAGTGAAACGTGTTTAAACTAGTATTAATTTTAGTGGGGCTACAGTGTTGTTTATTCTAAAATTCTACTATTAGGAAATGCTCTTAATGTTTATCTGCTGTAATTCAATGGATTTGCTATTTCCATTTTATTAGATTTAAATTTCTTTGTAAAGCACATGTACTATAACTAGACAGTACTTCCAGGAGAAATAGCAAAAACCTTTCAATGTGGTTTACAAACAGGCTTTACCAATTACTTAGATTTCCCTACATTTCAACATTAAGTTTTCTGAAAGGACTTTATTAAAACGTAACAGATACTTTCACACCAAAAATAGAGCTGCATACCAAACGTGGAAATCAGGCTACTTCCTCCGTGGGCTCACTCACAACCAGAAACACCAACTTTAGTGTACAGGGTATGGCTGTGGTAGCTCTCCAGTTAGAGGGTCTATGGGAGTCTAAACATGTGATTTAGTGCTGCCAACACCACCAAAATACAAAATTAAATAGCTACAAACATGAAATAACAGAAATACACAGCAGCACCAGAGACCTCAACTACAGCAAAACCCGAGGAGCTGCCAAAGGATTTACCAGCAGCAGTGCCAGGGCTTGGTTCAAGCCACAGCCTCAGTGGGAATGCAGGATGTTTCTGCACGGCAGGAGGAGGACTGTGGCCCACCTTGTTTCCCAAGCCCGGTGCCCAGGGCTGAGGAGCTGCTTTGCCCCTCGCTCTGCACAGCAGGGCTGCTTTGGGCCAGGACTCTGCATGTCCCAGCACGTGGCTTCCTTCTGCCCCTGGGCTGAGAGGAGGGAGCTGCCTCTCACACCCCCACCTTGCCAATCCATCTATGACCTTCCTTCTGCACCAGAGGAGGACAGAGAGAACCCAGCATTCCTGCTGTCCCAGTGCCGGTTTCACACAAACTCATAACCTAATCTAACACTCTCACCTTTCCTTTATGGTTTCTGTGGGACAGCCAACATTTAACAGGCACTAACAGTCTTTGCCAGTTTAATGTTGATTTACTGCCCTTGCTGAGCTCTGTGTCAAATGCCTGCAACACTGATACTTTCCAGTTATGCTCAGTCCTGGTAAGCCAGCCTCTAACTACTCTTAATTTCACCACTGTGTGTGTTAATGCCAACTGACAATTCAACCACAACCTGGAGAAAACAATTTTAAAAATAGAGAGCATATAAAAGTGAAACCCAGAGAAACCAGGATGTAATGACTCAGTGGTGCTTTTCCATAGGTATACTCAACATACACATAGGTTTGTACATATGAAGAACAGACATGTAAATAGTCTGTATTAAATATAAGACATTGAAGGCAGATGGTTTTTCACAGCAATTCCATCTTCTGGTTTTCCTGCATACACCATGTAGAACAGCTCATGAACAGTCAGAAAGAGCAGTGGTACATGGTATCTTTCCCACTTTCTAACATTAATTATTATGAAAACATGACAGATATATATTAAATTCTTCTTTTGTAATGGTGTCCAACCACAACAAAATTAGTTTCTTGGCTCTTGAGCTGTCTCAAGAACTGTACCATCTTAATCTGTAAGAACCAACCAGTTATAGAAGAGGCAAATTAACACCCACTTCAAAACTCAATAAGCCTTTCCCATATGTAGTATTTTATTCTGTGTAAAGGTTTAAAAGCTTATTTAATGGAAATTTGTTCTCACTGATTATAATGCTGTAAAGTTATGGTAACTTCCTATCTAGAATCACAAACCTTCCCTCAAGGGTTTTGTCTATGGCACTGAACACTCTGCAGGGAATGGTGCCTAAGGACTCTGGGCTTGGGGTTACTTTTAAGCTGCATTTCTGACTCTGACAGTTTTCCAGCAACCTGTTTGTTTCCTTAGCTGGAGATGGTAACTGATGCTTCTTGACAGCAGTAATAACCAGTCCCTATACTAGCACACTCCTGTTTATAAATCCCAGGACCACACAGCCACGATGTAACACTGAAAGCTTATTTTCAGTTAAGTCATCCTGCACAACCCTTCATTCTTCTTGAAAGCTATTGATTTCCAGAATACAGTTTCTCCCCTACTACAGTAGTATGAGAAAAGACTTGTAGGAACAATTTCACAACTTCCTTGTTTCCCAGAGCCAAGACCAATGGTCCTGTGATGCTGCAACCCAGTGGAAACAACCCCCTACAAAGGAAAGCCACACATGAGCATTAAACAGTCAAATGAAGATTTTTCATAAGGAAGTGAGAAGAATTTTAAACTGAAGATAACAAAGAAACACATTCTGAATTATCACTCTCACAAGGACTGTACGCAATTACAGTAATTCAACTTTTTGACGAATATTTACTAATCTCCTTACTTCTACGTTGCACCTGAAAGATTACATCTAGGTTTGGGCCCTCCAGTGTAAGAAGGATACTGATCAATTCTGCTAAATCTAACTACGGAATCCAAGATGGGCAGGGAGATGACGCACATGCCCTGAGACACCTGCCAATATCTACAAGGAGGTCAGCAAGAAGATGGAATCAGGGTCTTAGCCATGGTGCACAGCCAGGGAACAAGAAATGTCATTAAAAAATAAGCCAGGAAGGCCCCAAGAGAAAACATTTCACTACAAGGATAACTAAGCACTGCAGCAGGAGCCCAAGGAGGTTTTGGAGTCCCTGTCTTCAAAAGATCCGACAGGAAAACCCCCCCAGCAGCGCTGGGGTCTAAATTTGGTGCCGATCCTATCCCGAGCAGGAAGTAGGACTACTGTCCTGAGGACCCTCCCAGGCTGAGAGATCTTTATAGCTGTTTCTACAGGAATTGTGACAGGAAGTTTGCCTGGACTCCACAGACCCAGAGTGGGAATCTGCTACAAGAAATAGTAACGGGAAAGAGCAAAAAAATAATTCTCTTCTTTCCTTTCTTGTATGCCTAATTCAAGATAGAATACCAAGTACATAGCCAGTGTTAACGAAACAATAGGTTTGCAAAATTAGTAAGTGCAGAGTCAGGAAAACTAGCAGAATCACATAATTTGTGCCTTGGAATTTTGTGCCTGATTAAAAGCACTGTGAGGAATAGCAGACAAAGCAACCCCATTTGTAGCACATTTTTTTCCTAAGATTTTTTTTCTGATCTACTTCAGATTGCCTCTGATTTAAATTGCAAAGTATTAATTAATACTCATTACAATATTTTTACAGTATTAGTCACCCTTTGGTGAACCTTATTTTAGTTCCGTAGACAGTACAAAATGAAGAATAGTGGAAGTCAGACAGTCTAATAGTATTTTCTTCAGAAGTATAGCTTATGCATTCTGTCCCTCAAAATATTTACATTTTTTTTGTCCTTGTGTAGCTCATATTTTATAACTTTTTTCACCATAACTGGCCATGTAGTTGCCAAGTGACACATAAACACACAACATTAAAGAACACATCTGAATGTCTGATGAGGAGTGTGTGCCGAAACCACCCTCGCAGGATGCCAGCCCAGCCCAAGGGATGCTCCCCCCTTTAGCTTATGCAATTACCTCTCACCCAATCAGCAGCTGGTCAATAAATTTTGGAGTCAGAATCTATCGATTGGCTCTGAAAGCAATGATGCAAAAATGTGCAATGTGACACGACCTTGGTGACATCTCAACGTGGAGGGATGGACTGTACAGTTCTGAACACATTTCTGTGATTTTGTGCCCTGGATCAAAAAGACATCACTATAGTTTAAGGGTGCAGTTGGTCCTTAGGTCAACAGCACATCAACAATGCTTTATTGGTTTCAGGGTGAGCTATACAATTTATTTTCTCAGGGGTTTTGGAAGATGTTAATTACCAGCTTGCAATTACTACTTCCAATCAAGAGAAAATGAGTAAACCAAACTATTCTGCCTTGCTGAAGTTTAACAAGCTTATTCACTAAGCAGGGTGCCCCTGAGCAGGCACACAGCCTTTGGAAGAGAAATACCCAGCACTCTGAGAATTTAACTAGCCTTCTGGACACAAATTCCTAATATATGGATACGGCTGACACTGAAGCTTAACTGCAGACATAGCTGTGTTAGCTTTATAGCAATTGTAAACTCCTTCCCTGAAGATACTCAAAAGCCATCTGGACACACGCCTAAGCAGCATGCTCTGGGGGTTCCTGCTCGAGCAAGGAGGTTGGACTAGCTGATCTCCAGAGGTTTCTTCCAACCTGACCCATTCTGTGGTTCTGTGACAGCAGTAACAGCCTGGCTAACAAACAGGCTGCTCAGTATGCACTAATTTACCACTCAAGCTCACATGCCTTGCACTCACTCTGCCTCATGATTGAGGAGGCACAGCTGAAAGCAGCCAAACAGCCTCTGAATGAAGCAACACCGGCAGTGGTGGTGAAGGGCTTGAAGGTGGTCGGTGGCACTGCAGGGGGACAGTGACAGTCCTTCCTCCTCACACTGCTGGAGTGGCCAAGTGCTCGGGTGATGGAAAAAATACACAGCTCACTACAGCTTCTGCAGAAGATACATTTCAGACTAACAAGCAAAGCTCTGTGAGCTCTGTGCTTCCATTTTTTCCAGCTTAAGGCTGGAAGGAACCTGCTGGGTTACAGGCACAAGCCTCCCTCGAGTGCATAAACCCACGTCACAGAGGTTTAGCCAGGCGAGACCACACAGCATCGATTCCGGTATTGCACAGGCCAAAACCCACACAGTTTTTGCCAACATCCTTTAGCAAATCTATTGTACAAAAGGCAAGAGACTAGTTTAAACTATTTAATGCCACAAAATGAGCAGAGGAAAAGCTCAAAGAGCATGAACGTGTCTCCTCGTAATCCATGCAACAGCAGGGAACAGACTGTGTGAAAAACAGAGATGGTCTCTCAAAATCAATTATGCCCCAACCCTCAGAAGACAAAAAAAAATATTCCACTACTTCTGGACATAGATTTGGCCATCCCTGGAACCCAGGCACACAACCCCAACACCTAAGCACCCAATGCACTACTGAAGTCTTACCCACCCTCTGCTTTGCCAGTGGACACAAAGGCATGCCTAGCCCCAGCCCAAGCCCAGCTGGTCTCAGTTTTACCCTGGGCTCACACTTCACTCCAAATTTGCTAATTTGTGGAGTCATACAGAGCCCAATCTGGTTTCAAACAAAACAAATAACAAGATTAAAAGTTTACTCCTCTATGCAGGAAATTCACTGGGTGATCTAGACCGGATCCAGATATGAAACTAAGAACCCAACTTCAGGCACTATTTTTGGAAATTACCATCTGTGACATAAATCTGACATAAATAAGCACACAAATGTGCAGGGGGCATGGCTGTCCTCTGTCCTGCTACCACAAAGCAGCCACAATGCTGCAAGTAAAAAATTCCCATTTCTTTGGGGCAGGCAAGAAACTTCAGCCTCACAAATATATCAGAAAATGCCAGAGAAATCAAATGTCTGAAAAACGTAAGTAGAAAATATTATAGTATATCTGAATTTAAAGTTACATTTGAGAAATCACACTTCAACACTGGGCAGACACATAGGAAAAGAAACCACTGTTGTGAAGTTCTTTTTAAGAGGGAATTCGGCTCTTTGTTTATCTGTTCTATCAGCATGAAAAGTAAGCTTAATTCTAAAGTAACTGCTAACACAGTATTAAAAAAATATTTTAATGCAGTAAAGTAGGAAAAACTAGTCAATGTTTAGTTTATTTGGTGAAGAATTATTCCCAATTCCGCTCAAGAGTTAATTAGGCAAGGAGTCCAAGGCCAGCAATGAAGGGACCTGCCAGGCCATCTTGTTTTCCTCCCCTGCAGAGGCTCTCCGGACCCAAGCACATGTTATTACAATATAATTTTGAGTAATATTTTCATTCTTGCTTTTCTCTTCAAAGACAAGATCTCTTCTACTTCCTGTGAGGGCTCTGCTACTGCCTGTTTACAGCCAAGTGAAAAATAATCAACACAGAGCTCCTAAACAACTTCCAGTTACAATTATTTTATAAATATTCTGAAGCTATCAACTCTATGAATTTTAAAGTGTGTCAAATATCTCTTTAAATACTTCCAAAATGGCAGTGGTGCCACTGACAGAATTTCTTCCTTCACCAAAGACACCTGTGAGATGGCAAATTCCCTTCTGCCAAGTTCCCAGCTCCTTGGGAAGACTATACATCCATGGAAAGAGATAATTTGCTTTCCCTTAAACACTGGGCCAAACATAAGTATCAGTATATTACAGGCTATTGATTTGCTCTTAAATCTATATTGAAGTCAATACATGTCTGATCAGATAAAGCCAGTTACTCAAATTAGTTACGGTGGATGTATGGTTTGATCTGGCTCAGGAAGTTCTTGAACTAAGCACAGGCAGAAGATGGGGAGATATTTGTTATTCCTGCTTTTCACTCTATCCTAGACATCTGTGTATTGCCACTTTGGAGGCTTTGGTACCAGTATGCAAATGTACACAAAGGACACAGCTTACTAAATGTGCCATTTTCATTGAAGAGGCACAACTGGACACAAAGTGTTACTCTCATTGTACTACAAAAGACTATCTAATAAGCAGGTAGGAGAGTAAAAGGTTGGTTTGGTAGTTTATAACTGCATTTCTTCAACATTAGTAAAGTTGTAACAGCTGACATAGTCCTAAATTGTAAGTATGGCAATATTTATAAATTTATAATCCTTATAAATTGCTCTGCTAAGCCTGTTGCAATTTTAATCAACCAAGCAAAGGGTAAAGGTCTGGTTTCCATGAAGGCAATGGCAAAGTTCTCACTTACCTCAGTGAAACCAGACTTTCTCACTTTCTCTTGATATGCTTCCTGTGTTATGAGTGCACAAAATGCCTTTTCCCTTTTTTCAACACATCAGTGGGAAGAAAACCTCTTTGCTGTAGGCTGCTCACCACCTTTGTTTTGAAGCAATGTAGTGCTCTTCCTCCACAGCCCCCTGTTCAGAGCTACCTGCACTGTATCAGAGACCCTCACAAAATTCTGTGCCTTTCTGCCTCTAATACCATCAGCAATTTCTTTGCAAAGCTTTATGAAATTCTTTTGCAATAAAGAGAAAATTAAAGCTGGATAAGAGCTACTATTTTCAGTCTGAAGAGAGAAGATATTTTAAGCAGCTCTGTAACATGAGGACAAACAATGACCTGTAGATATGCTGAGTATTAGTGCTTACTCTGTTTCTGAGACCTGCTTTAGCGCCTTTCAACACCCTACAATGTATAACTGAGAAACCACTGAAAAAGATTTTGGGATGAGGTTTAAATTGAAAAGAAAGACAAATGATTTCTGACTATTTAGTTTTATTATTTTCATGCCTTGACAACCCTATAATCCCAGTTTCTTTCTGTAATTTAAATTTTGTGCAATACAATACATAAAGGCAGAGTATTTGTATTATATAAAATACATCTACATTTGTAAAAATTTCTTTCAATAACATTGCAGTTTTTAGGTTTAGAACTTCCTGTTAAAATTGTTACCTTCTAAACAGAACACAAATGATTACAAAAATGGTCATGCATATTGTAATTATTCTTTTACTCAGTCAACATGAACCTTGTGTTTATGCAGCCTTTCCATGTCAGAGTAAGTCAATTTTCATGTGCCTTGGTAACACTACTCCTTATTTTTTCTGCTCTTTGATTTCCTTAAAATATTTTTGCTTTATTAAAGCATTTTACTCCCTTTCCTTATTTTATTCCTTGCTGATTCCTCACTCTTCTACTGTCTGAGCTGTACCCTCTCCCTTACATTTTCACTTCCAATTCCTTCAAAATGAGAAAGCTTTCCCTTCTGCCTCTAAATTCACAGGTGGGTAAGGGTCAGATTTGCTGGCAGGAAAACTGCCAAGAAGACTGGCCCTGGAGGCTGGCAGCTTCCCAGTGGGAAGAGAGCCACACTCTTCCTCCCACTCCCTTCATCCTGCTCTGCCTTTCAGGAGCGGTGGGAACCAAAGGAAGGACATAGTACCGCTAAGCACAGCCCTGCTCTGGGGCTCTGCTCTGAGGGGCTGGATAAAGCCGGGCAATAAATTGAAGCCTAGAAATAAATGTGTGGAACAGATATATGCAGCTCCAGTCCAGCTGCTGTTCTAGACTGACCTCCTTCTTTTGCTTCAATGGAAATTAGAGCTAATGGTGCCAGCTTCAGCATGCACTGAGGGATTAACTATTGTGATTCATGTTAAATTGCCACACTAATTTAATTCTATCAGACCTCAAGGCTTGGCTTTGGAATGTTTGTTATATGTTGCAAAGTGCTTTTACTGGATACCCTGGGTTACCAGTACCATCACACTCCTATTCCTCAACTTTAATCTATCACAACAAATATATTACCTAGCATGCAACCACAAATATCTGAAGTAATTTCTCTTCAATGTATTAGCCGTAGCTCATCAAAACTGTCCGATTGCTATAGAAACACTGTACAACATCACCATTTGTAAGAAAATATGTTGTCTTGTAAATTTTATAGTAAGACCTTTATAAAATAGGTTGTTACATCTGTCAAACCAACCATATTTTAACAAACATGCCAGTAAGTGCTGTGAAAAGACTCTAAATAAATGCTGAAAACATCATATGATTTTGCATCAGTGAAGTGAGTCAATATTACCCAGTGAGTCACCTAGCTAATTCACTGCAAATTTATGTGATGGTATAAGATGGAAGGTGAACACACATTTCCACAGATCCTTCAGGGCAAATCAAATATACAAGCTAGGGCAGGACAAATAATTGCAAAATATTAACAAGCTGCAGAAATCCATTTTCTGCACTTTGCGCTTGATAATATGTCAGTGCTCACAGGCTCCTGCTTCCTTCTTGGCACTGGAAACAATCAGAAAGTAAAGACACACCATTATAGGACCAACACACACCATTATAGGACCAACAGAACTGCAACAACCACAGCCATTAGTTAAATCCTTTTCTAAAATAATAACATTTCACAACACAGCAAAAGATTTCTTCAATAAACTAAAGTAAATATCTCTTACATATTAAAATGAGAGCACATCATTTCCACCATTAATTGAAAATTATAGTAATTATTAGTGGTGTAAGGAAATACAGCCAAGGCTGTGGTTTACAGTAAGCCAGTGTAAGAACGAAGCTACAAAGGACCTGAATAGCATCCACACATCCAGATTCTCATTCTCTCTCTCTGTAGCTGTATACTGTATATAATAATAATATAAAAAATTATATTTATAAATATATAATTTTTATAATAATTAATAAAATATATAATATTAAATTATTTCTAATCATTATAAATAATACCAGTTTTATTTATCTATCTAAAAAATAAAGAAAATGCATTCATAAAGAAGACTTTAACAATGTTTGTATTTAAAGGGGCATTATCCACAATATTAATGGGAGGCTGTTAGGTTTTGGTCTCCATGTGTTGGTTTTTGCTACCCTGAAAATTCTCCTCCTAATGCCTCATTTTTAACTGTGAAATTTGGGAACTGGCCAATATTGCTACCAGAATGTTATAGGGAATTCACACTTCAGTTCAGCAAAGGAGTTTTTCGGCAGGCAGTATATACTAAAGACTAATTAGCACTGAGCACTAATTTAAAATACGTATTATATACGTTACTCCATATTACTTGGTATGAATCTCACATAAATAACCTTCAAGTAATTATATTAGAATTTTGCCATCTTATTAACTTTTGATCAAAGAAACATATCCCATTGAAATTGCCATCTGCTGAACTTGCTTCTTGACTTTGTTTCATCTTTCTGTGACATGGGAATAATCACCAATACTACCAGGAAAAAAATATATAAATAACACCTTAAATAAGTTTTCTCTCTTCTGAAATCTGCAGGGGTTTGACTAAAAAGAAGAAAAGAGGTTTTTGTCCTGTGTTAGTGAATGGCTGAATCTCCTTTCATGATTTCTGCTGATTAGTGAAAAAACAGAAAAGAAAACACAGCTCAGAATCACTAAGATCCATACAAATGCTCTTGTAGTAGATATTTATGCAACAAACTGGAAGATTCACAGTGGCATTAAAAATAATCTCGTTTGTGAAGCAGATATGAAAATTCTTCCTATTGATGAGATAAGCTTAAAACTAATTAATACAGCCAGTAAGCAACTGCTCCCATTGATTGTTGCTCCGAAGTTTTAATTGTTAACTACACTTTCATATACTTCTCATGGAAACAACAGGACCGATCACTCCCAGAGAAGAAGTAACTGGATAAACTAATTAATTGTTTCGTCTGGTAATTTCAACATCACCATGTTAGAAACAGGTAAGGGAAGCTCTGGGTGTGTCCCACCTGCAGAAATAAGGTGTCTTCTTGACACATGCGAGTCAAATTTAGCCACTATGAGTTTCTCAACCTGGCAGACCAGTTACGTTCTGGGTTTACTCAACAGTACTTCCACCAACTCAAACCCATCTGTCTTTCATTTCATTAAGAATTTACCTCACTTCTGGTTACCCAATGTTAGCTAGAATGTGTTTAGAACAGACCTTTCCATCTCCCCAAAGAGGAAAAAGAGACTGATTAATTTGATAGCATTTCTCAGGTCAGAAACAGGAAGGACCAAGAATCACAGGAACCTTATCTATTTAGCAGACTTACTACTCTTTTATATATAAAAGTAATCTTTCCTTTTGAAAAAATCCACCAGCTCAATAAGATGCTGATAACAACCCTCACCCCCTTTCACAGAAACAGACCTCATTAGTTATTCAATTTATTTCAAATTACTCAAACACAGAACTTCTCTTCAACAAATATCCAGCAATCCCTGCTGAGTTTTGGGCAGTCCTGCTCTTCCAACAGCATGTAAAATTGTCCTTAAACATCTAAGGCTGTGTTGCTGCCCGAATGTTTTCAAGTCTTTTTTCTTCCTAGGTAACCAAAAGCAATGCACAAGGCAGAACTGTACAAAGCTTTTGAAACTTGCATGGGCAAGCAGATGGTGACCTGTACCTGCAGCACAGACACCCAAAAAACCTCTGGGTCAGGAACTTAACACTTGTGCATTTTTATAGAGAGCTAAGGGAACAGAAGTCGTAATGGGCTTAAGCCCTCTAAGTGCTACAACTAAATAAACACTACAGAATAAAGAGTTACCTAACACACAATTCTTTTTTCTCAGAGTCTGACCTGATGTATTGGTTTGGCACGGCCTGTTTTTGGGTAGCAGGGGGGCTGCAAAGATGGCTCCTGTGAGGAAGCTGCTGGAAGCTTCTCACCATGTCCAGCAGAGCCAATCTCTGCTGGCTCTGAAAGATGGACATGCTGCCGGCCAAAACTGGGCCAAGGAGAGAGGTTGGTAATGCCTCTGTGATGACATATTTAAGAAGAAAATCAAAACAAAGTCACAAGATTTTGGATTCTAGTCAGAGAAGAGGAGGAGGTGAGAACATGTGAAGGAAGACAACATGGCAACACCAAGGTCCGTGACGAAGGAGGGGGAGGAGGCGCTCCAGGTGCCAGAGCCAAGATGCCTCTGCAGGTGAAGACCATGGTGAAGCAGCTGTTCCCCAGCAGCCCATGGGGATCCACAGGGGATGCAGAGGTCCACCCACAGCCCGTGGGGGAGGTGCCCGTGCCGGAGCGGGTGGATGCCTGGAGGAGGCTGTGATCCAGTGGGAGACCCAGTGGAGAGAGAGGGCCCTTGCTTCCAGGCTGGAGCAGCCTGTCCTTGGAGGACTGCACCCCATGGAAAGAGAGACCCACGGTGCAGCAGTTTTGGGAGGACTGTGTGCCCGTGGGAGAGGCTCACGCTGCAGCAGGTGTGGTTTGGCTGCTGCTCGTGAGAGTGGACCCACGCTGGGGAAGTTTACAGAGAAATGTCTCCCATGGGAGGGACCCCACGGCCTCACAGGGAAGGACTCTTCTCCGAGAGCAGCAGAAGGAAATCTCGGTGATGAACTGACCAAGCCCCCACGCCCTGTCTCCCTGTGCTGTCAGTGGGAAGGAGGGAGGGGCTGGGGGGAAGGTGTTTTAAGGGCTTATTTTATTTCTCATTATCCTCCTCTGATTCTGTTAGTAATAAATTTCACTTAGTAATCAAGGCTGAGCCTGTTTTGCCCTTGAAATATTTCTCCTGCTCTCCTTATCTCACCCATGAAGCCTCCGTTAACCGTTTTTCTTCTTTTCCCCCCTCTGCCCAGCTGTGGTAGGGGAGGGTGAGTGAGTGACTCTCCTGGGTGCCTGGCATTGGGCCAGTGTCAAACCACGACACCTGAACATTAAAAACCTGGGTTTGGTGACTCATTGTGGGAAATGTACCATATCCTACATGAGGATTACCAAAATAATTACAAAAATGTTTAAAATCCTTCAACTTTTTCCTATTTCTTTCCTATCAAAAGCTATGGAGTCACCATGCCTGCACATGCTTGCTAAAATGGCAAAATACTTTCTCTGCATTGAAATTAAAACTTTTAACGTGTCTTTGAAGGAATGCTAATTGGTCACATCCCTGAAGAAACCTCAAATACCACCTAGTTCCAATTCCCCTGCCATGGGCAGGAACCCCTTTCACTAGACCAGGTTGCTCAGGGCCCCATCCAACCTGACCTTTACTTCCAGGGACGGGGCATCCACAATTTCTCTGGGCAACCTGGTCCAGTGCCTCACCATCCTCACAGTAAAGAATTTCTTCCTAATATCTGATCTAAACCTACTCTCAATTTGAAACTATTACCTCTTGTCCTATCATGACATGCCCATGTAAACAGTCTCTCTCCATCTTTCCTGTAGGCTCCCTTCAGGTACTGGAAGGCCACAATTAGGTCATCCAGAGCCTTCTTTTTTCCAGGATGAAAACAGCACTTGCTCTAGTATCAAAAACTGGTTTTCATCTTTGAAAAGAAAAGTCGTTGCTTTATCACGTTGAACATCTTTGTTGCTTTTTCCTGGGGTGTTAGAGTTGTTGGCTTTTTCCTTCCTTTTTTTTTTCCTCCTAAAAAGAGATAATTACTCTCCTCACCTCTCCATCCTTTCTGCTCAACTGCCCCATTAATTCATTCCAGAATTTTATCTGGGAGATGGTCCCTTCTGGCTTGTATTTTTCTTTTATAATAAGCCAATACCCTACCAAACATTCAGTGTCTGACAAGGTTAACAATTTCTGGCCCAACAAGACATGTTTTGAGTGTTCCCTCCTCTGCTCTGAGGGACCAAGGAGAGGTCACAGAATGGCAGCAGACTCCTGAATTGAGATGTGCATTGCTGCAGTATATATTGCTCTGGGACAGCTTTGCTCCAAGATAACAAGGTAAATAGTATAGGCTATGGCTCATTTCTCTACACACATTCCACATTCTTCTGACTTTTGGAAGTTTTGTAATTAATTCCACATGAAACAAAAATTGAGACAGTAGAGGAAAAAAAATCCTGGAATATGAATGATACTATTATTATCATCTGAGGAAAGAGATAAAAACAAAAAAAAAGATTCTCCTAAGAAAAGAGGCTAATCAGACAAAAAAATCATAGATTGGCTATGCAGCCCTAACAAAGACTCAAAAACTAAAGCACTCTCAAAAAAAAAAAAGTCAGCAAAGCCTGTAAATGTGGAAGAAAAACCAACCAACCAATCCAAAACCAAACAGAGCAACTAAACTAATAAACATCAGATTCTCCAAATGCTTCTCATAAAAGCAAATCTTTCTGTTTTCAATCTATTTCAGAGGATATATAGCCCTAAGTAGTGCACACTGCTCCTATTATTGGGTGAATAACTTAGCAAACTACAGAGGCACAATTGCTTTGAAATGCTAGCTGAAGTTTTACTTGTTGTCAGTAGAAAAGAAATGAGAAAGAAAAAGAGTATTACAGTACCTTAACTTATAAAATGTTCTGTTTGATTCTAGTGATGCTTTTCCATTTAATTTTCATTTATTTGACTAAAACTTTAAAATACAATAAAGCTTTAAAAAGTATCTGTCTGAATTTAGTTCTTGTGGCAGGTATTTTCCTCCTCGCTTTTCTAATCCATTTTATATGAGCTGGCATCTTAGAAAGCATGCTTTAGTATGCAGAGCCTAACAGTACCATTGAAACCTCCTGACAGCCTGCTTCTCAGAAGCAAAAAAGACATTATCTCCCCAAAAGACCTGCTCTAAACAGTGTTCTCTTTTGCACATGAGCTACCTGTCACCCCATGCCCTGTTACTTGTTATTCTTAGAGCTGCACATCAAACAGAACCAATCCTGAGGGCACATACAGGAGAACTTACTCTTTTGGTTAAGCACAGCTATTTATATAATGTTGTGTTGCTTTCCATGTACATAAATGAATTCGGTTTTTATGAAAATTCCCTCTGAATATTGGAGACTTCAGTCACTTATTAAATAAACACAGAGCAACAACATAATATTGCTTCTGTAACAGAGCAACATTGAGACTGATACACATGCAATGATGTATATATGCTTGTCTATAGAAAGCTCCAGTACGTGCCCCAAGATTTCAGAAAGTTCTTAGCAGAATGTTATACTAAGATGACAAAAATGTAGAATGCCAGTCACCTCAGTTTAATACTTATTTCAGGAAGAGAAGGTTAAAGGAACTCCACTGTTGTCTGCTTGCTAAATTACCCCAGAATACATTTTAGTACTTTATAATCTGTTACATACAACATTCAATATCCTACTCTCTGTATGAATAATAAAAAACGTTATTTGCAGCTTGTCAAAAGAAATATTTCAGTATTTACAGCATAGTGTGTAATGAATTAATTACACACTAGGCAATTAAAATCTAAAATACTCACCATGCTAACTTAAAAGGATGCTGAATACTGATTAAAGACTGACATGCTCTTTGACCCTAACCAGCTTTCTTTGCACACAAAAACTCTTGAATTTCTCAAATGTCAAGCCTTGCTGCTTTTCCATAGAAGTGTATGAGACTTCAAATGCAGCAGAAACCCTGTCTTTATGATGCTCCGCAGAACAACAAAAAACCAGGCAATGCTTGTATGTTGACTGTTGCAGACATTCAGGTTAAAAACCCCCTACACACTCCATGAACACACATCAGGCCTTACTTGCTCCACTTCATGAGCTCCCTATTTTGCTTGCATATTGAAAACCCCCTCCTATTACTGTGACTAATCTTCTTATAATAATTTTTCTCTGTTTAATCACTTCACAGTTCAACCATTTCATAGTTCAGCTGTTGTTTCAATGGGATGGTCTCTAACAGATTTGTTGGCAATCTGAACTACATGTAGGTTCTGGCCAGAATGGCATTTTCCACTATCTTGTGCTAGAAACAAATTTGATGTAAGGAGAAAATGCAATGGTAATGAATCCATTTCCAGTGCTTTATGATGTATAATCCTACTCAGAGTTCCACAATTCTCTAAATATCTGCCTTCGCCTGAGGCTTCCACCTGAGGTTTTGTGCACACAGCAAATCTCCTCTCCCAGGAAGAGTAACACATGCCATCCACACAGAGTTTCCTACTGTGGGTGCATATTCATAACAAAGTGCAGAATGAATACTTTATTGCTTATCCAGTACCTGAAGAGTTTACGTATGCTGTGTCCCCTCACCCTAAACTAAAAAGGACTTGGAAGTAGGTAAATGGTAGATTTGCATATCAACAAAACACTTCTGACAACTCCAGTTATTAATGGGTAGCTTCCCTTCCTCCCTTCAATGCCTGTCCACATGATCATTCACACTGTCACTGATTCAAAGCAGTATCCTCCCACATATTCACAGTTGATTAGGAGTTAGATTTCAGAGTCTTTCTGCTGCACAGCTGACACAGGACCGCCAAGAACAGCTTTGCTTCTGGATGTCTCTGGAAGGGCAAGGTTGGTAATAGGGTAGCAAACAAAGGGGTAACTTTTCAGATGTCAGGACCACAGAATTTCCTGTGAGCTCAGCACTAAATCAAACACCGATAGGTGTATCTGGGTAAGTAAATGCAAAGTATCTCATTGCAAACTCTGACGACTTGTTACCCTGTTAGTCTCCTTAGTGATAGGCTTATATTGAGTATAATTATCTTGAGTAACCAAAACACCAAAGTTAAATAAAAAAAAATAATTCTGAAGCTGAAGTGTTCAAAGCACATGGTCATCCAAATGGTAACAAGCATCTGGACAAGCAAGTAACATAATCACATACTTTGAACTGACAGCATGCATTACCACAGAATAATTATTAAATAATAACTCTAAAATTGAAGCAACTCTCCGAATTTCAGTGGTGGCCAACAACTGTCTCCTAAAATCTACAGTTTTCACAGTGACAGTAACTGTAGTAACTGACAGTAACTGAATCAGATGTCTAAAGGGTGAGGGCCATGGAGCAAGGGACCACAAAGTAACTCTCCAGCCACCAGCCAATATCAACAGAAGTCATAACTTTGCAGAGGTCTCAAGGATGTTAAGTGTCTCTTCACCTTATGAAAATCAGTAGCTGTGTATGAAGGGAAATCCAAACCAACAGCCTATCACTGAAAACAATCGTAGCTCAGAGTAGCTGCCACTTGTTTAATGAGGACGTGCACAGCTGCCTAAAGGCTCAGGAAAGACAGGACATAAATCCTGAGGAAATCAGGCTTCATTAGTTCTGCTGCCTATAAGCAGATTGCAGTGGGAGAACATGCAAATGGAAAAGTTTATTGTATAAGAAATCAGTCCAATCTCCTTAACGGTATCTGTCCCTGTACAGTCTTGACAGAAGTACAGTCTCAATTTTCATTCCCTTCCCTGTTTACAACCTGCATTTATCAGAGGTTCTGCCATTTTCACTAGTCTCTCAGCATACAGGTACCCAATTATTTGATTTCTTTTTATTCTTATCTAAAATAGACTATAAGACTCTATGTTCAAAACACCTTTCTGCCCTTTTTTGTCTCTAAATGAAAGTTATTGTTCTATTTGAGACAGCAAGCAGGTAAAAAGAAATTTTACAACATTTTTAAAGAATAAAATTAACGCAAGCATATGACAGAAGGAAACTGTCAACCGCAACAAAAATCAGAGTAACTACAACTTACTGCTTTGATAAACTTGAAAACACTCATAGTTTATAGAAATGTAGCTCTCCAAGGAGCCAGGAGAATAATATCTGCCATGGCAACCAAACAGAGCAGTCTTCTGGCACTTTCTGAATGAGCATTTAGGAGGAGATTAATTCAATACTCTGCATGATGAAAGGGCTCTTGAGATCCATAACTGTCTCCCACAAATTACCCTTATTGTACAACTGGATGTTTAGAACAGATTGCACATTATCTATATTGAACTAGAGCTTTCACAGCAAATTTATACGAAACAGATTAAGCCCACATGATGTGTCACACTATTTTTCACCCACTCATTTCAGGGCATTTATAAAAATGGGCATTTTATTAAATGGACCATTACAGTTTTGCAGGATTTATTTTTAAGCTTATTTATATTTAGAAGTACTGTAAAGCCTTTTTACTATGAAACTTTGAAGTTTCTGAAACACGTAAAAGCATAAAAAGATACTACAGAACTTACAGTGTAGTATGTAAACAGACAGCAGAAAGACTGCCACATAAGTGAGCATTATAGTCTTCATCATGCATTTCACGCTACTTTGAATTTGCAGTAAATTCAAGTGATGACATACCTCAATAAATAATTATGTCTTCTTATTTATATATACCAAACCATATTTTTCAGAAAATGTAGCAACTGATGAGCACCAGACAGCTCAATGAAAGCAAGTGTCTTATGGAACGCATTTTAGAAGAGTGTGTTAAACCTCTAGCTGCTTCATCAGGAATCTTGCCTCCCAGGACAAAAGTGATTTGGTATTTTGTTCACTGATTTCCTTATATTGCATCCAATCATACTGCACAAAACAAAAAACAGAAGAAACTTGGAATAAAACAAGATCTAGAGTGCAAGCACATTTAGAAATGATTGCAGGATAGAAGAGCCAGTCAGCTACTCTTAGGAAAGAGGAAACATGTCCTGTCTCTTCTGAGGCCACTGAAGACTCCTCTCTGCAGCCCAGCAACACTCAAGATGAAGTATTTCATTGCTGGATTAAGTGAAGAGCTTTCCAGTTGTTTGCAGTTATGAGTAACACCTCAATTGCACAAACTGTTCCAGAGGATACACACCCAAAAAGTAGTCTTAGCCAGTCTGATGAAAGTTACTTGAGGTTGAAGATTATAAATAGCTTTGATTTAGTTTTGTATTTGGAACCGCAATGAATGAAAGGTGAACTTTTCAAAAAATTTCTAAAGGCCACACATAATTTGTGGTGATAGACAGTGGAAATTAGACACTTAATCCACCAGCATTTCTGAAAATCCCACTTTGGCTTTGATTACATTATCATACATTATTTCGGAAAAATCCCTATCTTCTTTACAACTAGGAATACATTAGGCAGGCAACAAGAAAAACAAAAAAGTAGTGAGTGTAATTACAATTTTGAAGATCCAAGACTTACACAGAGCTACCATTTATTTGCAAATGAGACAATTCTGAATCTACACTGTTTAAGTAAAGATTGTACTCTGTACTGTGTGTGGAGGAACACAGTATATATCCTGAATAATAAACACCATGTAAATCAAGGAACAGCAGTTAGGTTCTAAGAAGAGGAAAAAAAAGTATTTACCTTGCCATTAAATAGTGAAAATAAAAATAAATTTAGGTAAAGCAACCTCACTCACTGAACATCATGTAACTTAGACTGAGGTACAAATATTGGGTGGAATAAAAATCCAGAGCACAAGGAGCAAAGCTGTGGTTTGGCAAGTTCCCTTCAATTTACTACTTCTCACTTCAGTCCCATTTTACAATTATTATATCATTAACAAACCTTCAGTCCTCACTTTGGTACTGATAATTAACGCTGTTATAAGTTTTAGAAGGTCTTTAAAAACATTAGGCATTTTAAGCATTCAAACATCAACAACAAAAAAAAATCTCTCTGGGCTTGAGAGCGAAAGGCTCTCAAACCTAATAGAGTTGGGCTGATTATTCCAGATAAAGACTTGCATGTTTCATGACTCTTTTAAAAAGCAACGAAGTGAAGCAGATTTGTACATTTCACCATTTCAACTCTACAGGAAAGCTACACAGGTTTTAATACCTGTATTTTAGAAAACAATTGAGGCTTTTCAAACATTATAATGATACCTCTCCCAGAAGTATATCTGTTGATTAACAAATCTCCAAAACAAATCTTTCCCGTATAAAGAGAATTAAATATGTTACTATTTCAAGTCAATGTATTTCCAAGGAATTAGAAACGGTAATTTCAAAATTATCTCAAAGGATTTGAAGAAGTACTTACAAGATTGAGTAAATTGCTTCTCCCCAATACTACTGCCTCAAGATCATTATTTTCCAAAGCTACTCTTCACAAACAAGCTAGACAAAACTACAAAATGTGGTAAGAATTTGAATCTGCAATTCATGAAAGAAAATATTTAACCAGAGAGCCAAGAATCATTCACAAATATGAAACCTATCCCAACACCAAATTCCTCTGTCTCCATGTCAGCTGAATCTGAGGCTTTGTGCCTGTACTCATCTCTCCCTCTCTTCCATAAAAAACCCCAACAACCACAAATGTCACTGTTAAAATTACCTTTCTGATCCGTGCCTTTAACTTTATCATCATTCTCTTCAGCCTACTGTTCCTTCGCACGAAACTAAATTCTTCTGACTTCTGGAAGTTTTGTAAACTATTCTGCATACACTTGCTCCATTCTGACACAGAGAACTAACTCTTCTCATGGCTTTGCCAAAGAAGTAATTCCTTGCTAGCATGTTTCTCCCTCAAAATCATTGTTCTTTCATGCTGCCACACGAGTATGGAAAAGCTCTCCATGAGCATTCACAAAAAGTATCCTGAAAAAATCACTTTTAATGTATAAAGAACAGTTCATAAAACTCTGATCAAGTGTTTATTAGTCATTTATCATGAACATGTTTTCCTGGGGGACTAAGAGCTCTTCATTAGATCTGATTAGATCTGCCAAAATATCTGATTGGTTTTTTTTACCATGTCCTCCAGAACCTATTTCTGCTATAGTTCTAACACTGTAGTTTAATGTTATAGAAAGTATTATCTAATCTTAGCTATAGATATCACTACTTGTCTCCTATAATAGTAACAGTGAGAAACTGGAAATGCAGCATGACCTGTAACATATTTAGAGTATAGTATTGGGAGGGGAATATATTTTGTAGGAGTGAGTTCTTTTCATGACTAAGTAAAGACATAATGAGAGCTGTACTTCACATTATGAATGTTTTACAGTTCCAGATATTCTGAATGAATGTAAAATTTAAATTTAGTAAGATGTGTTCTGAAGACAACCTTGTCATTTAAACACCTTTTGAGTCCTCAGGAACAGGGCCGATTGTTGCCTCGGAAACAAAGACTGCTCTACTGTGTTCATTTCAGGGAATTCAGTCCATTTGAAGTCAAATTTCCAATTGCTAATTTTATAGACAGTGCAGGTGGAAAAGTTTTTAACATCAGAACAGAAACTGTTTGCAATGCTGTTCCCTGACAACAGCGTTAATTCATTTATTTATTTATTTTGCACTGCCTGTGGCAAATGATGATATCCTTGCATAACACTCTCCAGGAAACTCAATTGTATACTGTCCCTCTGCAAAAGAGGGTGATTATGATAATGGAGGAAACAAACCTGAAAGTGAAAATGCAAAGACCTTCAGGCATAAACAAACTAACATGTAATTTTGGTCCTAGTGTTCTTTAAATCGATCTAGGATATTTATAAAAAAATGAACAGGATAACAAGCAAAAAACCACCCAATGCTCTACTTCTATGCATACATTCTTTTTTCTATGTACCCATGTTTACACAAAGTATTTGTAAAAATGAGGACTAACATTTAAGAAGACATTCAATTCATCATTTCAGTGAAGCCACTTTGTTTAAATAAAGCACAAGAAAGGACAGGAAGAGACGCTACCAAGCAGGGCCTTTGATAAGGGATGACAGTCATATTTTCTGAAGCTCAAATTCAGTCTTGTATTAATGGGCCCCATTATTCACCCTCAAGTAGATCATGACATATCTAATTTTGTCCCTTTCTTGGTCAAAATATAAATGCTTCCATTTTCAAAGGATTTAAATTACGGACCAAGTTCTTAGCTGGTATCTACCCATGAAAATATCCACACTTCACCCTGAGGGAGACGTGTCCCAAGATGCTCCATGCACAGATAACAGAGAGGGGTAGGTTCCTTCATAGATTGCTCATAATTCAAAGTTAGATTCCTGTTCTGAGGAACCTCTTTCTCTGCCTTTCTTCAACAATGGGGGAGACTGGCATATCTAAAGCAAGTTTTCCCAATATATCTATACAATATTCAGTGTAGGTATTTTAATAGTCCTAGCTATGACTGCAAAATGCCAGTACTACACAAATACCTCCAATGAGCTATAGGAGTTTTATGCTGTTAAAAATATTTTTTCTTCCTCACATGCACAGTGCTCCTTAACTTCTATTATCTCACATTGCCAGAAAGTTACAAAGCACATCCCCAGAGCATTCATTCATCAATCCAGTTTGCAGAAACTATTGTTTCCACTCAGCTGTAAAAGAATCACTCACTTGCCCATTTTAAATCTGCATTCTCTATTCCTGCTGGTGAAATTCAACCAGACTCTTCTTCTTTATTCCAGGATTTAATACATCTAGAAATTTCTCATGACTAGCCTTGCCTTTCTAATCAAACTGCAGAACCCCTATCTGAAAAGACTGATAAAAATAGAAGTCATTTTACAAGAGAAGGAACAGTTCACACAGAAAATTTTATTTCCATGGAAGCATATGCAGGATAGGGGCCATAAGCAGCACATATACCTAGAGGGGAAAGAAACCCCAAACCTTAAAAAAACCCTGAAATAATAAATAAAATGTAAATGAAGCAGCTACTGAATGATTCAGCGTTTAAAAACCGTCACGGACAAGTTGATTCAGTATTACCAAAAAACAGTATGGCTATGTACAGACCCAGAGGCACACGCAGGTGTATAAAGATGTGTATATATGCACAGGAGTTAGTGTATTATGAAAATAAAAATGTACTTCAGATAGAATGAGAGAACTCACACTTAACATATCATGATAATGAAGGTAGGAATTGCTCATTATTTTTACTACTGTGAAGACAACAAAATTGCTTGATTTTGGTATAAATGCAAAGCTAAAAAAGCAAATGAAGGAACAAGATCTTCTAAGTGTGCCATGTGCAACTACCTTTCCTGTCACTCCTCCACTTCCCTTGACTTTCAATTTCAGGTTTCAGTATTCAGGCTTTTTTGCATCAGGCTTTCTTTGGAAACCATCACATTCTGTTATCACTGAAATGAAGGCCTTTAAGAACTGAGTATTTCGAGTGTTATAACAAAAATGTGTGCATAATGAGGGTAAATTAAATGCAATTTAATCTCATTGAGAGGCTGGGAGATTTTGTTCAAATACTGAATATTGTGATGAGTGAACCGAACAATTCAGAATAGATTCTTTTCTTTCATAGTTCTTTGTGTCCTAATAAAATCAATGTAAACAAACTGCCTAGCAGAGCAAAACTGGCATGGGTACTTAAATGACTTTTTTCAGCTCGTTTCTTTTCCTGGATTAATTCCATTGTCACTTTGTGTAGAGCTGTGGAACACTCATAGTGACAAATAAACGGATGTTTACAAAATGCTCACTGTACAGGGACTTTAAAATGCCTAACAGCTGATTAGAGTCCAGGGTGAACTGCAACGAGGCAAAGAGTATAGTTATGAAAACAGGTTCAGGAAACTCACTGCAAGACAACCTAACAATATCTCTCCCACAGAGACAAGAAATACTAAGATAAGTAAAACAAAGAAATGCGAAACTGGGAAGATTAGAAGACACACCAAATCGAATAAAGACTAAAATAAAGACTAAATTCTCATGAAAACAAAACACAACGGACAGAATAGAAAAAGCAGGTACAAAATTTGAGGGAATAGGGCAGGAAGGGGAGAAGACTATTTTTATACCAAACAATTCCGTAAACCACATTTATTTCATACTCAGGGACACTTCTTGTCAGATAAAGGTAACCATCTGGCTGCAGACTGATATACAGAACTAACTCACTGTAGGAACAATGAGCTAACTTGTTTGCCCCTTGTTTACCTAAAGACTCAATGCTAAAGAAACACTATTTTACCTTAACTGGTTCTTTAAGTTATATCGTATGGATTTGCTGGTGATACACTTGACACCCATGACTGCTGTGGACTGCTGGTCCTGAAATCCCAACTAGAGAAGAAACAACCAGCTCCCCATTTCTTTACAGATAAGGAACCAGTAAGACATAAACTCTGCTGAGGCAAAATATTACAGTGCAGCATGATGAACGCAGGCTATACATACTGCATATACATACCTCAACATGTAAATAATTGTATTATATAATTTTAGTACATAAAAACTGCCTACAGAGACCTTGTTCCCAGTGACTAGTAATGAGTTACACGTGGACAGGATGTTTGTGTGAAATGTTCTACTTAAACAGAACAGGAACTGCAGGATGGCATCATGGGGCTGTCTTCTTAGACATGGGAAAGGACAGAGATCTTCCTCAAGGAAAAGACACAAAACTCAGTTTGCACTAACAAAGCAAAAAGCAGTTGCTCACAAACTAGACATTGAGACCCCAGCAACTGTGAGGTGACAGAACATGTTTCATGGCACTGATGTAGGAAAACAGGGTGCAGTAACTTCTGCCAAATGTCTCTTCGTGGAGTTCATGGAAAGCTGTGATTACTTATAGGACCAGCCAACAGACTGAAATAGCAGAAAGCTTTCTGCAGGTTAGTGATTAACTTTAGACTGGCAATGTACAGAATTTCCTTCATTTTACTTAGCAAGTAAGTCTCCATTAAATTTTGTTGTTTCCTGGGGGGGAAGGTCTGATGTACAGCCAAACTGCCCCTCACTCTGGCAGTGAATCGCACCAACAGCACTGTAACACGCCAGAGGCAGCAATGCTGGGTACCAACACAGACCCCAGCTGCAGTTCTGAGAAGCACCATCAGGCAAAAGAGGTAATTGGGCTATAGGCTAGACTTACATGTTAGCAGTCTCTAATAAAAAATGTGGTCAGTTTAGTTCAATGTTGGTCAGGTACAGAGGTTTCAGCTTAATGGTAACTATCCCATGACCAAAGCAAACTCCTTCTGGACAGAGTGGAACTAATACTGTTCCTGTTTTGTTTGAACAGTGACCATTGTAGCATTCTGTCAGCATTTGGCCTCTGGACATGTTATCTGTGTTCCACAACATCTGGATGAGAAGTAGTTCCTTGCAAACTCTCCATGCCACCCGCATGAAGGCATTGTGCTGCCTTTCCAACCTCCAAGCGAGTTTTTGAGGAGAGATTGAGTGACGAAAAAGAATACTCTGTTGCAAAGCTGAATTCAATTTCCCAATAACTTAAGAAGAGAATGTCTTACAGAGCTCTCATCTGTTATCTGTTACAGTTACTACATTGATTTCAACCATTTAACCTGTAATATAAATTAAATCTGGCACGCAGTAAGGAAGGAGCTCTAGCTATCTGACTGAAGCATGAAGAATTGAGCTCTTACTGCTACCATTAAGATGTGCTGCAGAGGTTGGAAAAGGTTCATCATCAAGCACCTTTCGATCTTGATCTTAAACTGATGGATTAAAGAAGCCTCAGAAGATTTTCCGCCATGAGAAATATCCATGTTTCTATTTGCAGGAAAACTGCAGTTAAATCTGCAGAAGATTTTACTAGCAATAACAAAATAACTAGCAAAAAATTCGCTGAGCTGTTCTCTTTTCCAAATGCAAAGAAATAAAGAAATGCTTACTCAGACTGTATATGAACAGCAGGCCCTTCCTCCTGGGCCTAAAAACTCCCCACCATCTCACAGCACTGAAACATATTCCACTGCAATATAAGTTGTTGTATGTTATTTGCTCTTTTATACTGACACTCAGTTTAAAAAAAAAAAAAAAATTCTCATGGACACTTGATTCTGTTCTTCTTACAAATCACTGTATTACTTTTGAATATCTTAATATGTGTGTTTCATGCAATCCTGCTGCCACTGCTGCAGAAATAAAAGAGATGCCTATTTTCCAAGAGTGCTGCCTGTGTTTCCGGGCTGCTTTCAGGCGGGTGGTGGTGAGTTTTGGAAGAGCAGCCGGTGACCTGGAGCATGGGGGAGCTCTTATGTAATATGCTTATACACCTTACGTAACTTTCATATACTGTGACAGCCAAACCATCTCCCAGATATTTGACTATCTGACAGCTCTCCCTCTCTAACTCTCTCACTATCCGGCTTTTAAGAAGATATTTTAAAAAACTCCTAACAATCCTCCCTCACTTCCCCCGCCCGCCGAGCTCCCTAGATTACAGACACTAATGGCATCATGCTAGCTACCAGCAGGAACAGATGAGGTCTCTGCTTTTTGGACATTTTCACATATATCCTCTGCCAGTAAACCCAACTTTAGAAAAATCACATTTTGCACACACTACAGCCATGGTTTTACAGCAGGAGAAACCTGTGTTTTTACAAGTGCTTTTTCTTCTCAGTCCCCAGTAATTTAATCTCCAGCTGAGTGGATGACAAATATTAACCAAGGGCATTCACTGAGGAGGAAGGGAAAGAAAATTTCTTGTGCAGTAGTCAAGTATTTAACAAAGCTATGACTTTTGAACATATCCTGTGAAAAAACAGTTCTTACCAACTGATATCTGAGATCTTGGCTGATACCAATGAAAAAAACAAGGCATTTTAAGAAAATTACTTCTATTTGCCTTTTCTAGGATAGTTACACAATACATAATGCCTTTTTATTTAACATATTTGTTTATAATATTTTACAGCTTGCAGAAAACAGTATTTGTAAAATAAAGTTTTTCCAGAAACTCTAAGTATAAATTATGAACTCATGCATTCTTGGTCAACAAAAGTTTAACTCCTAGCAATTGTTGTAGCCTAACAGCCTCATTTTGGACCAGTAGTATAATGACACTGGCAGAATACAATTGTATTGTAGAGATGCTATTGTAAGTATGAAACAATCAGTATTCTTCTTAAGTGCCAGCTCTAAGGAAGTAGAACCACTCTGGTTTTCTGGCCATTGAAGTTGGGACCTTAATTGTGAGATATCCTCTCTTTAACCTTGTCAACAAAAATGGAACACAGAATCTGAATTTAAAAAGTAGCATTTAGCAGTAGCATGTTTAGAAACATCGTCAGAGGATAGAAGATAATTTGACCTAAAAAAGCTAAGAGGCTTTGGGCATTAAAGCAGACTCTCAAATGTTTATCTTAGTGCAACAGTTTTGCCCTCAAAGCTAGAGGGTATGATTAATGTTTGCTGGAAAACATTATGCACACACGGTACCTAAGTAGAAAGACAGTAACTTTTAAACGCGTATTCTCCAGGGAAAGCAGTTGCCTATATTCAGCTCAACTTTTAAAAACCTACTTATTATGACTATAAAGATGCCTTTAAGAAAATAAATAAAGTAAATCAGTAGTTACAAAGGAAAGATGTAACTTAACCGGTAGGCAGAAAGCAGGGGCTGCTAGAATTTGGCTACACATTATGGAGGTGCTGGCCAGAACTCCCAAAGTAAAATATCCTCCTAGAAACACAGGAGACCCCAAACAGCAGAAAGATTCAACCTCTTTGTATTTCTAAGCACTCCTCGCATGAAACAAACTCTTGACTCTTCTGCACATTAATGCCTCTCATAAGAAAGTTATGGAATGTTTAATTTATAATTAAATAAAAATTTCAGATGCACAATACTACTTTATATAAGAGCCCCACATGTAAATAACCCAATATATTCAGGAATACAAACCTATTCCTCATCAGTGCAACATTTTCTTCTTCCATAAAGTGTTTGAAAGACTGGACTTTTAAGTGTGCCAGTCCAAAGTGATAGAAACTACCTTAGCTACTTAAAGAAAATAAATAGTATCATGGCACTATCATGTTGTGGTGTAACTGCCCAACATACTTCAAAAACACAACAGGCCATGAGATCAACCACCACCAAGTCATGATATCTTGTCTAATGACAACTACCAAACTGACAGTATTCAAGACTTTTCATGTTTCGGCAGATTAAGCAATTTTCCATGAAAAAAGAACAGGAAAGTACCCTTAGCACCTAATATCCCCACGAACAGATTAGGTAAATCAATTCAGGTACTGTAATGGGGTGGAAGAAAAGAAACTACAGGAATCTTGCCAACTTGAATTCTCCCAAATTTGGTAATCGGTCTGGCTTTCATTGCGTTAGCAAAATGTTAACCTGGCCTCCAGGAAAGAGGAGTCTTTGCACCAATGCACATTATTGGACCATCTATACACAAACAGAGGAAAAAAGGAGTCAGCTAAAGCCCTGAAGCATGTGATTCGATTATACTAATTGCCTTAAAGCAAATTTGCAAGCATCATTAACAAACTAAAAGCAAATCAGCCATCATGTTTTCCACAAAGCCCATAAAATAAAGTTACAGAAACCCAAATTCACGTATTACAGAAGCCAAAAGGACCTCCATGACAATTTAGCCAAATACCTCCTCTCATATGTAAAAGCTAAAGACTTTTTCCCACCAAACCCAATTAAAATATATTAAAACATCTGCAAATAATCAACCTACGTCCTTGGCACCAAGAATAATGAGTTGTGGCCCTTCTTGCTGAAGGATACTGTGGACCCCAGAAGCTAAAAATGGTTCAAAAGAGAACAGAACACTACTGTGGAAGAGAAAATAACTGAAGATTACTAAATACGAAGATACTGCATCTGTCTCAGAAAAATCAAGAGCTAGAAATCATGAGAGTTTTTAGGAGGAAGCACACCACCTAGTTGCTACACTTCCCTGCTCTTTTCTAGATATCTGTTTGTGGATACTGGTAGAGATGGCATACTGTCTTTGATAAAAGATCTTTTTGTCCCTGATACGCTTGTTTTCTAGTCTGGACCAATGTTCACCTATTTCACAGATACAAAATCATGTCTCCTTTATGTAATGTCTGATTTCAGACACTGGGCCACATGACTTTTTTATCAAGAAGTCAAAAAGGTCTCCCACTACACTTCCATACACTAGCAAATACATAACTTACGTAACAACATCTCTCACCCTTTTCTTGACAAGCTAAATAAATTGTCCCTAAATAATCTCCCCTGCATTATGGCAGCAAAGGTTACAAACTGCTGGTTCAGGCTGTCACATAATTTATGAGAATCAGTTGAACATGTATTAAAAAGAACTGCTGATACTGGAACAAAAGGCTTATAAATGTCCCTGTGGTTGATAGAGACTTCTCACACATGCATCTTAAATGTGCATTAGCCAGAAAAAGTATCAGAGCTTAATCTCTGCAGACTTTCCTGTCATCATCTCCTGCATTCTTGGTATGCTATCAGAGCTCCTTTCTGATTCCCTAATCATACATACCCACTAAGAAATGCCAAACCCAAGTTCCTTTGATAACACAAGTGCTACCAGTCTCCTCGTAAAGAAGCGAGCAGGTTGCAGGAAATGAAGAAAAAAGCAAGTTAGAACTTCTTTCTGGTTGATACCTCACACCTGCTTCTAGAAAAGTGACTCAACACAGGGTCCTGGTTTTGTTGCCTGAGCTGGCACAGGGAGAGAAAGGGACTCTCGATCTCCCTTCTCCTTCACACACAGAGTTTGTTGTGTCTTCCTCAGACACTGGACATCCTGTCATGCCCTGTTAAAGGATCAAATCTTCTGCAGTTCCTCATCATTTACCGGTTTCATTTCAATCAAGCAGTGTCCACCACTGAACAGTGTGCATCCACCACAGTTACACAATCATTAGTGAAAACATTACTTTCCTCACCATATCTGTGAAACACACACACTAAATTTTGCTGCTGCTGTCCTGCCACACATGCATACTCAACTTGCAGTTAGAGTGCTTACATCTCTGCTAGTGACAGAGGTGGGGCTTTTTGTTTTGACACATGCATGACACGTTTTCACAAAGCAAATCTCTCATACAGTTCAAAGTGTTCCAGAAAAAAAAAGATTGATTTTATTTTAATCATGCAAAGCAAATAGGAGAAAACTCCAAAAACCTCTCTGACAAAATGTCACTCTGCAGGAAGCGTTTATTTTAAAAATATGACCTTTCTTAGTCCACAAGGAACTTCAGTTATACCAACTAGCTCAACATGGGAATGTGGGCTGAATGACTTCTAGCTGTCCCTTCAAAACTACACCAGTCTATAATTCTGTGAAATCACAAACCCTTAAAGATCATGTTTAAATATAGTCTAGGTATCAGTCTGGATACCGGTAAAGGGCAAAATTATTAAAGACATTATGCCAAAATTCCTTATATCAAGTATTAGAAAAGAGGTACTGACACAGAACACATACTTGCTAATTATCTATGAACAAGCGGGTTGTGTCTATTCTGATACAACAGAGATACCTACATCAGACACGATTATTTTTCAGCTGACATGGATGAGCATATGTAGAGTTTGCAGAAGCCTTCTAATACACTGGAGTTAAAACAAATAAAACCACCTTTGTTGGACCAAGCTGCTTCACATCCGTCTGTTCACTTGGAAGGTTTTCCTCAGCACAAATTTGACTAGATTCAAATTTTGAATTATCACAAATTTTGAGAAGCAGAAAAAAGGACAAGTAGACAAAACTGAGTTGCCAAATAATACGCATAAATTACAAGACTATAAATGAAACATGAATTGGTAATTTGTTCTAGAAAATTATGAATGGCAGAAAAACCCCAAGCCAAAATTCAAATGTTGCCGTATGTTGTCCAGTTTTTGAGAACTCAGTGACTCCTTGGGAGAGGTAATTTGACTAAGAGTCAATCACTTGCACTACATGCCAGGCAGGTGTCCCCAGTAAGACACCTCAAGAGACAGAGGCATTCCAAGACTGAAACCTCCTGCAATGCAGTCTTTGCCTAGCTTTGGAGAAGGAAGAGCAACCATTCCATCCATCCTGAACTCCAACTAGATGAGAGGGTGAGGAAAAGGAAAGTTAATGCTTTAAGATAGGTTTGTAGGGAAAAAAACCCCATCTTAATGGATATTACTGGTACAGAGCAGTAGCTGGGAGAGCTACTGCACAAATTGTCACTGCTTGTGTGACAGAGACCCAAGCCATGAAGGACAGAATCCACTCTGTGACAGTCAAAGGAGTGGTCTTTGCAGTAAGAGATCCCTTACGAGATTAAATTTCAAGCCATAGTTGCAGCAGAAAGTATCCGGAAAGATGGTGCTGGGCATGGATTCAGTAAGGGACAGCTCAAAGGGCCCGTAGCGTGTGTCTCCTCTCTTACTTTGCAACACAGTCCTCAACTGTACTGATGGATTTTGCTGTCTTTTGTGAATTAAGTGGAAATGTTCTGTATCTATATACACTGGTGACACTGTATATGCCTGGTTTACCTGTACATACCTGTGATTATAAAATAACCCATGGCCTGCCCATTAAAGTAATGCCTCTAACCTACATGTTCAGGTCAACACCACAGATTGAAAAATAGGGAAAATAATATACAGTGGAGATAACAAGCGCCAATTTTTACCTTTTGAAAATCACCCTCTCAATACATTTTGAACTGTATCAGCTCTTTAGATGCTGGGAGAAGGTACAGAATTAGACACCTGAAAGTGCCAGAAGCAGCAGTCCATGAAACCACCTTTACAAAGTCCTCTGTGATGAAAGTTTGAAAACCATTTGCACATGGACTACTCTAATATACCAAAAGCGTGTGCTAAAGTCATGTATATGTAACATAATTAAGTAGTAATACACACTATCAAATTTAAACAAAATATGCACACATTAACTACTTATTTTTCTTTTTATGTTATCCAGACAAGCAATTGCATCTCATTTCAGAACAAAAATCAATATGGCAAGAACTTGACTATTTGCCACGAGTTTCACTGAAATGCCAGATATATATCAGAGTGCTATTTCTCATACCACAGAAGGTATGACTATTCAAGGCAGCACCAGGAAGCATAGAGATTTTTTCAAAATCAGAAATGAACAAAACCCCAGTGGCTGGGTAGGCAACATATCCTACTCGAGACTTGCTCTTAGAACCACCATTATCAGGCCGCAAAGCATGCAAAGACTCAGTCACAGTACAAGTGTCACCACTAGCAATATGCAGACATGAATCCACTTTTAAAGTTTTTCCTCTTTTTCAGGAATTCTCTGGATTCCTGCTCTTTGGTCTCCAGTTACGTCTCAGAAAGAGCTCTTCCTGTAGACAGGACAGGAGAGATTTTCTTGGGAGGAGGGGTGGTAGTGGCATAATCAGTAGTAGTTTAACATCTAAAATTTGGCTGAAATCATCATCTCTGAAAAGTTGAGATGTATCCTACTTACTGTCAAGTTTAATTATTTCAAATAAACTAGCATTTCCTTTTAAAGTCCATCATTCTTGCTGGGATCTTTTGAGGTGGCATAGGGAAAAGGATACTTAAAATGCAATCGGTGTGCAGGAGTCCACAGCTGCTTGCAACAAATACTGTATTTTTTACCACCAAGTTCTATTCAGTTCTATAAAGACAATCTCATTATCAAAGCATGGTAAGTGTAACCCCGTGGGATTCTTTTCTTTTGAAGGAATTTTAACATGAGAAGAGATTTAATTTTTACTTCTCCCTCTAGTCCTTCACCTTCTCGGTAACAGGTACAAACACATTTAGAAGTCTGTAACTACAGACACATGGATGCCCTGTAAAAAGCTGGTTACTAGAGTTCTTGAAATCAAATCTCACTGTGCTCTTTACTCTCATTTGTATGGGAAGTGGAATAGCCTCTTCCCTTGTATTCAAACCAGTACACACATAATTGGGATCTCCTCTGGGTTCTGAGACTATGAAAGCCTCATGTAGCTGCAGCAGTCTTATAGTAGGAACAATTTTAACCTAGTTTTTATCCTATCCTCTTACTCTAGGTTTCCTTGTTGAGAAACGACCTGGGACATCAGGCAAAAAGAGAGTACTGAACTGACTGACACTCATTCCACCAGGCTCTAAGTCAGGATTTGAAAAACGGTAAAATGGGTAATCTCTCAAGAGAGATTCAGCTGTTATGGAAACAACTTGATGCACAATTGGACCCCTAGCAACAGCCACAGAGAACAAACAGGTTGTTGAAAAAGAAAATTACACCTGCTGGGAAGCTGGTGCAGTATTTGTTTCTGTTCCCATTAAGTGCATGCAAAAGTATCATCTACCATCACATTATACCTATTTAAAAGTTTATATTTATACTGTTAGCTCTCAGGGTCCCATAGTTAAAATTTTAACTTATTCCCAACCAGACAGACTTGTCATCTCACCTTCAGCTGAAAAGTCACAAATGGGGAGACACAAATCTTCTTCCCAAACTTGATTTTACTTTTATTTTCCTAAAGGACCACATTCATTTTTGTTTTGCTAACACCTTTATATTGAAAGAAATTTTCATTAACATACTCTCAAGCAAGCTCCAGGATTAAAGGCATTCATGTTTAAAATACCCTGGCAAAACTGTGTTTGAGCACAATCTGTTCTATGACTGGGTGCAAGTCTTTCTATGCTTAAAAAACTGTTATGAAAATATAATGATTCCCACTTGCATTATATCCTCCTGCTACCAAACATAT
The DNA here is from genome assembly GCA_013398115.1 of Falcunculus frontatus. Lineage (NCBI taxonomy): Eukaryota > Metazoa > Chordata > Aves > Passeriformes > Falcunculus > Falcunculus frontatus. The sequence continues at coordinate 1,791,550 of VZRV01002221.1, forward strand.
GCAAATGTTATAAAGTGTTCTGCCTATTCACTAGGAAAAACTGCATTTGTGAAATTGAAGTAACAGGTTTGGCCTCCTAAAAAAAAACTACAGCAAACAACAACAATCAGCAATGGTTCTATTTTAACATCAGCTGTGAGTTATGTCTGATTACACAAACCAGTAGAGCCTATTAAAAAAAGTGCAGCCACATAATTTTTCAGGAAAAAAAAAGAGGTTTTGTTAAAAATACTTTTTTCTCTTAAGAAACAAAGCTATTTTTAAGGATTTTTGGGGGGGCAAGGGGGGTGTCAAAACATAAAGCAAATGATTTATTTGCTCGCATTCTGTTTTAACCTAAATTCAACGTTTGAGCTCAAGTTTCATCAGCCTCTCCTACAGCTTGTTTTGCAAATCTTTGATTATTTGAATGAAATCTTTTCATCTCAGCTACTTGCCCTCCTGTCTGATTGCAGCCTTGTGTTGGTTCAGCATTGCCAGCAAGCATGGAACAAGCTTCAGTGGTGTTTTGAGGGCAGTCTTGAAACTACAGGTCCCTCTAAAGTCTGGTAATTATAGCAGCAAATAAGGCAGAAATCCACCGAGTTTGTTTCAGACTCACAAAACTGTCTTCAGTTCCCATTTTGCATGATAAATAAACAGGATGTTAAGAAATAATGACTTATGCTCTTCCACTGTTAAATGGTTAGAAACGAAGATCCTGTTCTCTTCCTTCCCCCACGAAAAGAGAAGGGTCATTTCTGAGCCTCACTGATAATTCAAGCAGCTCTACTGGCCCATCACATCCACAGTCATATTTTGAGATACACGATATGTTAGTACATAGAAAATCTCTGTAAGAACAACAGCTTGAAGAAGTGCCAGGAGAACGCACAAATGTCACATAGTACAGAATATCCTTAAGTTAGCAATATTTCTGTTTTGATCTGAGCTAAAGAAAGCTGTTCTCAGAGAGGCTACACACTCTAACAGGCCAGCACAGTGTATTCCTTCTGGAAGGAATGTGATTAGTGCTAGTGGGTACTATTCCCAGGGGAAATGGCAAGGTTCAGCACTTGCAGTCAGAACCCAGAAAGCCTTGCCATTATTAAAGCTGCTGCAGTGTAGTGAATTGCAATGATAAGGCACTGAAATTACTTGAATCAGAAGGTTTTCACTGAGAGAACAGCAACTTTTGCATACCAAAATACCCGCAGAAGGAGGAAGGGTTTAAACTTTCTGTATGACTGCACCTAGGTGAAGAGAGACCTGTCTCTTTCTGTCATTGTCTCACTATCCTTTTCAAAAAGAAGCTTATTAATACACTGTCATGTTTTGAAGAAGCCTCTGTTTAATGATGATGATGCAGAAATCAGTCACAGCATTCTTAATTTCCTCCATTTCCTTGAGAGGGAACTGAGACACAAGACCCATTTTCAGGAAATGGCTGACATTGCTGGAGAAATCCTAGTGAATGCTGCACCTACTGTTGCTTAAAAAAACTTGTTACTCTGCTGGAAATTATTAGGAAGGAACACTACTGACTTACAAACACCTAGGCATCACTCTAAAGCAACTGAAGCAATTGTTTATGGATATCCAGTCTATACCACTGCCATTAAGCAATTGCATATGGATGGTACAACTGCCAAAGGAGATACTGAGCAAAAGGTCTTAACTGGTATGAAAGAGCAAAAGGTCTTAACTGCATTGCTTTATCACTCTCTGAACAGAAATACACCAGGGAGGATAAAGAAGGCATATTTTCATGGCTGGTGTTCACTAAGCCTGACCCTTTTCATTACTGCCAGTTGAGGAAGGGTGACAGCTGTCAATCAGCTGACTGGGCCCTTTCCTCATGAGCTTGTTATCTGTCTGGAGTCACTTTCTGGTGGAATATTTACAGATGGACACCAAATACCTAACAGATGGATAAGCTTCTTCAGAGGAAGCACTGAAAGGCTTCACATATCAGAGGGAAAAGGCATTCCTGTTAAAAGATACTGCCCACTGACAGCTAGAAGACTAAGGAAGGAAGCAAGAGCACAGGGATGATAGGATGTTTATAAATTAGGTCCTCTTGGAAGTAAGGGATGGGGATGAAACTGGGAAGGGATGCACAGAGCAAAAAATCCTCCATATCTGCATTTCTGCTCCAGCTTAAGGACAGTTTTTCTCCTCTATAGTTACTCTGAGAAAGCCAGCTCTTGCATGAAAATGTATTTCTCTACTGTTGCCATCAGGGCTATGTTTATTTTGCTGAGAGAGTGGTGAAGGAGGTGTTATAAGGAAAAACATCTTTACCCAATTTAGATAATTCAGATGTTTTCATGCAAAAGTACCATAAAAAACCACAAGCATTTTCATATCAACGAGCTTTTTGGTGTGTTTTCAGAGCTAGTATTGATGCTGTGCAAGTAGTTGCACTTTGTGAAAAGATAGGCCATTCTCCATCATTTAACACTCTATCCTTCCTTGAAACATATCTACGAGTTATACATCATCTTGGAGTTGTTACTACCTGTATTTCACGATCAGAAAATAATTGCACGAATAAGTATTTTTCCCTAACTGGGCTACCATTTTCCTGGGTCTAGTTTCAGTGCAGAAAAAAGGTTTATTGGACGTTTGCCTCAGCTGGAAGAAGGTAATACTGCGGAGATCTCCTAATACCTGAAAAACATGACTGTAATCTAGTCCATAAAACGAAAATTATGCTGTTTAATCTGTGGTTGTCTTGTGTTTCTGGAACTTAGACCTTTTATAAGGATATACGGCTGACCTATCTCCAACCATGAGGGCTTTTTGTCTATTCATTAAGCTTTGATCTATCCAGAAGCTGAAGTGCTTATCAGTGAAGCTTTTACTGTCACTGCCCTGAAAATGCTAGATAGTGACCTCACACAAGTTTTATATCATTATTTCCACGTACAATGTATGCAGTGGTGATTCCTGAACCACTGGAGAATTACCTGCCCGTTCCCATGCTGCCTGCATGGGACTATACTCAGTCTTCCTTAAAATAGGAACTAGACCGAAGAGCATGGCATGCTTCTGCACCTGCAGCAAGTACTGCAACAGAGAAGAGTACTGCAAAGATGCAAGGAGAGTCTCGGGCACCTCACTCCACTTTACCAAGAGGCTACTTCCCCAGGAAGGATCCTGACGCTCATCAGAAAAGGGCCCACCACCCTGGCAGCAGACAATACCCATTTCTAGTTGTCCATTATTCAGGCTTCCTTTCAGGCAACAAAGAACCCGACAACACTTTAGAGAACGTGAAAAGAATCTCTCCTGCTCCTCTTCCAAGAATCTTGATCCATAACGTCATTAGTCCCCTATGATAAAGTTCACATTAATTTATTCTCTGCCCCAGCTCCCCTCAAAAATAGAGTCTAATCAGCCTCCTCTATAATTCTTTACATTGAAGGATACCAGGGAAATTTGAAGCAATATCTACAGCTGTAGCACATTCCCCAATTTGGATTTAGAAAGATTAACGTCCTTTGTCTTGAGTTACATTAACAAACTTTGTTGTGATACTAGGACTGTATCATAACAAAGTATTTTCAAAATAGATCACATTATTATTCAACCCATTCAACAGTCCACTCCCTTTCAATAGTCTTAACACAAACTATGTAAAGAAATGTTTCAAAGAAACATTTCAGGAGTTCCTAAAAACCTTTCCTAAAGTTTGAGAACTTCAAAACAAGACTGACATTCCAATATAAAATTACTTCCTTTTTTTTTTTAATGGCATTTTTTCACCATATAGAAGAGTTTATTTAATGAGCTCTAATGATGATGATTCATCTCTACTGGAGAGCTGAGACACTCTATTTCCTAAAATCCCTTTCAAATAGACACTCAAGTCTTCAAATGGATTTGAACACAGAATAGTTACAGTCCCACTGCACCATTTTAAAAAACAAATAGCTTAGCATTAATGAAAATGTAAAGGTAACCCCACTGCCTAAAGTTAAGGATCCCAAGCCTAATCAATACAACTGTTCAAAGCAGCTATATCAGGAGATCTTCTCTCCATGCACTGTATACAGAGCCTAATAATCTATTTTGGCATCTCAGAGGTTTACAGTGTGGCATTGTTAATACCCTTCTAATAGCTACATCCCAAGATAGCAGTACTCTAAAAGATTATATGGTAAAACACAATGGAATGCATGTCTGGATAGCATCAAGAAAGGAATGTGATGCATACTTGCACAAAAGTATACAAACCAGTTTCTCCATAACATTTGATCCCATAACATATTCGCCCCAGATATTTACGCCTGTTGTTTTAAATACATGTTTTGGGGGTTTTGTTGTGCTCATTTTTTGCTTAAAAGAAAGATATACAGCATAAATTACCATGCTGACTCTCAGTAACGAGGAAGGAATAGAAAATGTGCTTCTAAAATAAATGCTTTGGTATCTTTTTGCAGGAAGCCAATGTACTACTTCTAAATGCAGATATTTTTCACCCAAAAAACCACTAAGGAACAAGAAAAAAAGCACAAATATCTACATGTCTGTGGCATACATAGCACAGTATCAATCAGAGGAAATCTAAAAAGGCGATGGCATATACTTGTGTTTAAACTACTTATCAAGGCACTTGAAACTCAGCCAATACTCTTCCTAGACCCTCTAGGAGCTCTGAAAGTATAGGTGAGAACTAGGCCAGGCTTCCGGTTCTTGCTGAAATTCAGACTAACTTTTCACTACTGAATTAAAGAAACAACCCTGAAAAACTGGGAATCAGGCATATATTATTGTAGGAATGCACAGATGCTAGGATAGGAGATGGAGACCTAACTGCTGGCATGCACACTCATATTGAAAGAGACTCTGTATATATTCCAATTGGAACATTGTGACCAAAGGTGACTATATTCACTTGACCTTAACGTTCCAGTGGGTGACCTAGTTTTGCCTGTCTACAAAATGAAAACAGAGAAAGAACAGCTGAAATAGAAATGTAGTCCTGTTCCTTTTAATATTTTACAAAATCTCCATTAAATCCCTGGCCAGCTCCCAGTAACTTCACATCAACCTACTAGAGAAAAGCAAAACAAAACTATCAGGCACTAGATACAAAAGTAATTTGGATTTTGTTTGTTATGGCTGATTAAGAAAGACAGCACTGACCTCAATAGTGATGTTCTAGTATCACACAAAACTGTGGGATTTTAACTAGAAAAGGCAGTGCATTGTTTACAGACTCAGTTTGTTCAGAATCAAGAGATCATTTTGTCACATGCAGCTACAGTAGATGCTTTAAAAAGTAACCTTCCATTTTACACACATGATAAATAGTATAGAGGAGTTTACACATGTGCATGTGGAGCCCACAAAGAACATGTTCATGTAAAACTAGTGTGAAAATATCTGAAGCAACAATAAATAGGGAAACCAGTCTCTGCAGCCCAGTGCTGGAGTTTCTATTCTTAGTTTGTGTTCTGATACGTAAGATAGCTTAGAAATCCCATCTAGCATTGCACAGTCAGAAACTCCTAAAGAATGCCACCATTGCCAAAACAGCTCTGTAGAATCTCTGTATCCTACTGAAGCAAATCCCAAGCAATTCTTCATCTCCTGTGACCTCCACCACTGACTCTGGAATCATCTGTTAAAACCAAAATTTTCAGTGAAATGATCTAGTTCCTTATTTGCCTAAATTGTTTTGGAATGCTTGTTAAGTATATTGTAGAATATACCTTTTACACAATAAAATGAGAATACTGTATGGACAGTAAAATAAGGCAACATCACTATTTCCTCACATGTGTCTACTTCTCAATACAGTTATTTCAAACATGTTCAGCCTGTTTACAATTTCTGATTAAAACTGGAGCCAAGTTAACTGTTTACTTGTGACGGTATTTCAGAAATGAAAGAAATTCTAGTGTTGTAATAACAAACACCTTCAGAGGATGAAATGAGGTTTCATAGAGACCAATGTCCTTTAAAAGTGACAATATAAACAAAGTATGTTTGCACACACAAGGACAACAGACACTATGAGGTGCTACATTACCAGCCACATCAGGAATTTCAAGCTGTCTGAAAGGGAAGATCATTTTCCTGGTATTGATTTGCATGCATTGGTGGGTTGAAAGGACAGATGAATAGGTGAGAACTCTCTGCTCCACTTCTTAAGCAATGATGGATTAAGAGAAAATGAAGCTGCATCTGAAATGCTCTTACCTGTTGTTTGAGAGCCTCTAAAGATTCAAATTCCAATTTGGCGAGTTTCATCTGGATATCTCTTGGTTTATCAGGAATTATAAAAGCCATGATAAACTTTATTGCTAGTAGCAAGTGCTGTGAAAAAAAAGGACAAAGAAAAATGTTGCTTTATAGAGTCTGAAGCATGGAGAAAACAGCATAATGTTTCTAAATTTTAGTAATAGAGGTATAAGCAATGATTTCTTGTGACGTGTACAACACAGCTTACTATAACCACGTTAGGCCTCAGCTACTCTGTATTTTTTCTGTTTGCAGTCATTCATAATTTGAATCTAAACACACATAGTCTGCTTATTTTCATAATAATCCTATTTTCACTGTATACTATAACATTCTAATTGAATTTTGTATTTGTGATTCCAGATAAAATAACAGCTTTTAAAACATATTATTGGTGCAAAAGAATTGAATTATGGCACCCAGTATATACAGTTTCATAGTGAATTTTTTATGTGTGTATATATATATATATACACACATAAATATATACATACATACAAATACATATCACACAAAATTATAACAGCATACATATGTGCATATACACATATAGGAATGTTATGATTCAAATGAAACAAGATACTGCAAAAGGTATGAACAAACACAGAATTTCTGCATTAGAGAAGTTACTAAAACATAAAAGCATTCCTGAGAGCATCAGAAGAAAACAAAACTAAGTAAAATATAATCCTTAAAGAGGTGGCACACTCATGAACAGAAACTTTTCAGGAAATGTAGAAACATTCCATACATAAGCTGTCAAATTAGTCATAATTTATTGCAAAACTTTATAATCTTATTTTAGAGAAAACAGTCATGAAGTTCTGTTGAACCTAGTCACTGAGCAGTCTTTAAATTTCACTTAAATATGCACTATCTCACAAAAAACAAATGCCAAACTGTCAAATCAGTGGGTTTGTTTCTTCATTTATGTCAACTACAGTCTAAATAATAGATCTTCTTCTGTCAAGGCCTGAGTTGGTATTACGTTGCACGTTTGTAAGCAGGAACTCGCTCCTAGCTGAGATAACCCTGACCAAGATAAGGCAACACTCAAATACATGTACTTAGCTTCAAGCACGTGCTTACACTGGCACGATGATACTCATGGAGGTGCTTCAGTTAGACAGCACACCCAAGCTACTTCACAAATTCCCCTGATTTTTTAATATAAAATGGAGCAGGGCAGTGCTCCTCCCTGAAATACCATTTTGCTGAGCTGTATGATCTTGATGGACTTGGGCACATGAATAACAATGTAATAGACCAAAAATCCCTCAGATTCTGGTATTACACGAGCAAGAGGCTAATGAAAACACTGCAGACTTCACAGGAGCTGTAGTGAAACTCTAAACAAGCCAATATGTAAGAGTTAAGGCAAAAAGTCAGATTATGGTAACAAGAGGACAATGACAGCCATATATTAAAACATTTCTTAAAATGTATTACGGAAACATAGTAGGTCTAGGAAACAAATAGTAAAAGGAATAATACTTTCTGTAAAGAGGTGAAAGGAAGGCTGAAAACTGATACAATGAAAACAAAGACTAAGAGGTTAATGAATCAATCAGCATGTCTGCTGTGTAATGCAATGGTTAATATGACATTATTAAAAAAAATTATGTCAAGAGTACAACATTCTCTCACTCATTTAGATTTTCTTTTCCCCCTCTACTTAATACTGTTTGCTACCAAGAAACTTTTCTTCCAAAAAAAAATGACAGCAAATAATGTTGGTTTATGCTAGAAGCACACAGCAATAAAATGTGTATCAAAGTCAGCTTTGGAGGAATCTCTTAAATGAAAAAAGGTAAAATGTTGAAGACAGTAATTAAACAAGACAAACAATACTCCTATACAGAATAGAGTCATAAATACAGACTGAAGGGGAATAACTAACCTACAGATAAAATTTTGGTATGGCAATGTGAAAATAAAGAGATCAAATTGGGAATAACTCAAAACAAAATAACAGGATTGGGCTAAAATCTTACACTTAAGGCAGAACTAGCAAAAATTGAGGTATTTGGAGAGGGTATTTATTTCAAAAGTTACAATGGACAGTTAAAAAAAGACTCAGCATCACACAATGTCACTTCTAGATTCCCAAAGTCCTTTGGGCTGGGGTTCATCTCAAATTGCTCCAAAAAAAAAAAATTGTATTTTTAAAATTATATTAAGCAGCGAAAATCAAATTTTGCAACTGTAATTATTCAAGCACTGCCTCTTGAGGAGTTTTGAAAACAGAAACCAAGCGAGTAACTTTACACAGAGAATCCAAAGTAGCTCCAAATTCAAAAAGCTTTTAAGAAAATAAAACAAATAATTCCAAGGAAATGTAAATAATATTACGGAGGATAAAGACTGACTAAGTTTTTCTCATTTTTGATACAGGTGAGGAAGGAATAGAAGAAACATCTAGGGAAACCAGAACTAACCCAACAAAAATACTGCAGTTAATCCTGGAAAACACTGTATCTTTTCAAACAAATTTAGAAGGGCAATGTGTTTTAATTACTTCAGCATGTGAAAGTTTTATTATGGTATTAACTAACGAGCTGCTTGCCAGAAATTAGTTTTCACGGTAATACAAATTAGCCAACAAACACAAGGATACAGTCTTAAACATGAAGGCAGAACCTCTGACTCAGTCTTCAAGCCAGAGTGGGATCAAAAGTTGGAGTACAGATGTGAGAACTCACTACTTTTGCCTGCCCCACTATCATCACTTTCCTAGGCTTCCACTAAGGGCCACTGTTAAAAAAAATAAAAAATAAAAAAATTACAGGGTTAGGTAGATTTTTGGTTTACTCCTATGAATGGCTTTTTAATATTCTTTTTCCCTCCCATGAAAACAAAGCTTTGCCAGTCATAAAGTGCCCAGGCTGTGTGTGGGATGTCCCTCTGTGCAAGTCTTGTGACCTCAGAAAACACACTGGACCTAAGAGACTGCAAACTGAGTTTAAGCCTACCTCATAACTCACATGAACCTGAAAAAAGATATCAGACAAACAGCCTCCCTTGAATAACTTTTCCAGCTGTTCTTATTTGCAAATTTGGAGCAATATTAATAAAACTGTCAAGGTAATTGTCAAGGCAGAAATTATGAATCTGGGTCACGTGATCCATGAAACTTCCTGAAAAGAAATGGATCTACTTTATTAACAGTTTACATTTCATTTTGAAATTGTAACTTGACAAAGGAAATGTAAGTAGTTATTCAAGAGAAATTGAAGGAAAAAGTAAGGAGTCTAGTTGAGTTCATTGTATCAGTCACATTCCCATACAGATTTCTCAATCTTGTTTAGTATAACTCCTGCAAGTCAGATCAACAAAAAGCACAAAATCACTGGAAGGCAACAAGACTTGCTTTCATTACATTAACACTAGAATGAATATGTTACAAAACCAAAATACTAAAGTTTATGCAAATTTGCTATACTAGTGTAAATGTACTTGTTCAACACTAGTATTTCTTCATAGAGCTAGCTTTTGCTTTGGTTTTTTTTCTGTTTTGGTTTGGTTTTTTGGTTGAAATCAGGTTACAAGCCCAACCATTATTTCTAGCTGAAACCATTAAAAAGCAGTGTTGTTTCCAAGAACATGCCCTTCACGATTTCAAGAGGACTATTCCACTGCGAGCAAAACCCGGGGTAACATTCCCACAAGCTGTAAGCTCTCCAGTGCCAACAGCCAAGTCCCCTCTTATTTTGCAGTGTGTCAAGCAAGCACAGAAACAGCTCTGAATCTCTTTCCCCTGATAAATGCAGTGCCATCAAACTCCTGTGGTCCTGTGCCAGGTGCTTGGCGAGCCAGAAGAACTATTCTGTTCTGCAAAGCCACCGACAAGAGCAGAAGCTGCAGCTGTGTTTTGCAGCAGTGGGTCCCCAACCTCGCCTCTTCTAAAACAGAAATTGCAAATTAGGGTTAAATTCCTGGAATTATGAACAGCTAATTTCATTTCTATAGTGGTTTTACCACAGCAATTACTGACAAAATCTACTCAACCGAAGAAAAAAAAAGAAAGAAAAGAACATAAGCAGTAGCTGTGTTGCTGGTTAGCTGATGAAATGCATGCCAAATGTCAGCCTGGGGAGACATTAATAACATTTCGCATCAAAAGCCTATTCTGTAATCTACTTATTTACAGAAAATTTCCACTAAAATCAGAAATCTGGACCAAGACCAGCCTAGAACCGGTCCATACTCTGAAGCAAGGTGGTCTCTGGTTACTAACTGTGCACAGGTGAGGAACCCTACACAAAAGCCAACACCTGAGAATGGCACCTCACTTGGAACCTCTGTCCTCTGCTGGCCTTTGCCAAAGGAAAGCATCACTGCAGAATCATGTTGCTGTCAGAGCAGAAGGCAGAGAGATCATTATCTTCCTTGCTAGGACTCCACATCATAGTATTCTGACATTAAAATAAGCTAAGTTCAAACACTAAGAACAGACAAAAAAAGAACCCAAAAAACCCACCAAACCAAATTGTCTTTTTGTGGCAACAGTTTTTAGCTTTGTGGGTCTTGCATCTTTCTGAGAAGAGAAAAAAAAGGTGGGAGGAAAGTGAAAAATAATTCTGTCAAGGGAGCAATACAGGCAAAGAAAAATTTTCATAAAGCTCAGGAAGTTCAATTAAATTCAACTGTCTTTAATAGACAGCAGTAAATTTATGAGCAAATATTTCTGCTATATACATAAGAAAGCATGACCAAACCTTCCTTCCCTCCTGTAGACTGAACTGGCTTCAACAGAGAGTCATGCTAATGGAGCAGTTATCACCGCTGAGGGACTTTAAAAAGGGCCTTTCTTCTCCTACTCCGATAAACGCTGCTTTTAAAATCCCATATCTCTTATATTATTATGGAATTTTTCTTACAAAATTTTATTTTATCCACAGGCATGTCCAAAATCCTGGGGGTGGCGAGGGGGGGGGGGGGTTGACAAAAAAGTTATTGCATGTTGGGTCCATTTCATAGCTTCTTCACCTCTCCCATTAATCTTCGCTTCCACAAACAGGCACACACTCACAATCCAAACACCTGCCACAATCTGTTAGCTTCATCTACCCTATTTATTTATTTCCAAAGCAGCATAGCCCATTTCTCCCTCATTTCCGCCTCCTCCCTGCTGAAACTCCAGGGAAACACTAGGACTGAAGTGCAATCTTCCTGCCTCAGATCCAGTGCCTCTTGCCACTTCAGCACAGTGAAATCTGTCCCAGTTCTCAACTGGAATATGCTCAGTACAGGTGAAAAGTTCATGCACTTAAACCTGATGCGCTCCTTTTAGACACTACAAAGCACATAAACCAGAGATGTTTCAGAAGCTTGTAGCTTTACCAAGTTGGGACAGTTTTCTAATAGGAGCATCCTAAAGCACATTCTTTAGATCAGAGTGAAACTTCTGTCAGCCTTCGCACTGCTGCTTCAGAGCACAGATACAATGCCTCAACATAACAATCTCATTTTTGTATATTTATAAATAGCCTATATTTATTTCTTTACTTACGGATCTTCAACTTTCATAGAAGGTGGAAGGCCTTTATGTTAAATACAAAACCTCAAAACTCCAAACTTAAAAGAACTCGTCCAGCAGGGAGAGTTTCAGCCTGCCCCATTAAAATGTGGCTGAGGTAGATGCAAGTGAGCAGAAGCCTATTACAAAACGTGCCGGGGAGCGTGAGCAGAGGCAGCATTATCCGGTCCATTTATCACCTGTAGCAGAACATCCGTTTCCTCCTCTTAGACCCTGAGCACACACACACAAAGGCTGCCCAAGGAAACCTGGTAGCTTCATTTCTGCCAGAACGTTTCACAAACTGTTGGAAGGGCAGGAGCAGATCCCCCATCTTCTACTGACCGCACCAGCATGTTTGAAACCTCGACCCCCTCAATGGAGTACTTAAGCTAATGTTTAGCTTTAAGAATATCTATGAATATTTTTAGGTTCAGAAAAACATTTAAGCCTGATAATGCTCAGGTCATTTGATGAATCTCGATCTTAAAATTCAATGGCTGAATCACAACGCCTTTTTTTTCCTAGAGGTGGTTGAATGTGACGTGTACTAAACTCACGAGTTTGGAAGGAAGAATGCCAGCTTGAACAGTGTCTCCTTGCATTTACACTTCAGAAACTGTTTTAGGTAGTGCAGAAATCCTGGTCTGTATTTTTATTAGCAATCCACTCTAAAACATCACAAGTAGAAATCTATGCTGAAAAAGGTACCAGGCTTTGATCTACAGTTCTGAGGTACATTTCAACTGTAAGTATTAAGCAGCATTATGAGAATCTGGGTTCATTTTAGCACTCTGGCCCCCAGAAGCACTAAAACACATCTCTTTCCAGGTAAGTCTTGGTCTTATGCCTCAAGACTACTGAACTGGTTTCTCTCAGAAGAAGTAAATTTATTCTGAATACTACAATTGCTTCATATCCTATCAAAATGGAAGGAAGAAAAAAAAAATTTCCAGACCAGCACTCCTGAGCAAGAGACTAATAAGTAAGACAACAAAAAAAGGTTTTTTTAAATTTAAAAAAAAAAAAAAAAAAGTTAAGATAATCTCTAAGGAAACAGATTCAGTGCTCATGTTTCCAGGAAGCAACTGCAGAAGCAATGAGTTAAGCAAAGCAAAAAATAAAATACTGCAAACATCATCTCCTAGTCAGGAAGCTGGTCTCTTCTGCCCTTACATATTTTTGTACTCTCCTTCTGTTTTCAAAAAGATCTCTACAAGACTGGTTGGAAAGCAAGCATAGCAAGCCAATCCTATTTCTGAAACTTAGTCCTGCTCTTGGAAAGCCCTAGGAAATATTTAAACTAGATACAAATTTAAACGTAAGTCAATTAAATAAATAAATATTCTATCAAAAGATATATTCATAAACTCAAAAGCACAAGTAATCTAGTCAGTTACATAATTGTGACTATTTTTCTGTCTCATGGCACTATTATGCTTTCTAGTAATTCAGTTTTAAAAAAAAAATTTCTAATTATTTATAATTTATTTATACTAATGTTTAAACCACAGCTGTTACACATCATATTCAGCCAGTAATGAACTGAAGCATTATCTGGTTTTATGAGACTTTTTGAAAAGATTTAGAAGCCCAACTGTTCTCTGTAACTTTCTCCAACAGTAACAATTAAGACGTGAGGCACCCCAAAACCTATAGAAATTTTGTCGCCAACTTATCTGACACTGGGAAAAAAGCCACTAGTTCGTTATTTCTCACCACTTACATGCCTGTTCAAGGCTTTTTACAGATGTTTTACACTGGAATTTTAAGTCTACCTTCAGATTACTTCTTCAAGACTGAAGTATTAAAAAAAAGAGGGCCAAGTGCTAGTAGTGAGTTTTACTTACATATCCAAGCAGCATTTTCCCCTCTCTCCAGGCAAACTGCCATTTTTGTATCTATCACTACAAATTAAGGATTCAGCAGGTTCTAGAAACACATGCTGAAAGATAGAATTCTAAATAAAATATCTTTTGGTATCGGTCTTGTACACAGGCTCCTAACTGACTATATCTTGGGAAAAAACAGTTGTCCTAATAATCTTGTATAAACACAGCATATTCTGTAACCCAAAATATTTTATGATACAGCACACTTGCAAAACTGTCTCTAATAAAAGTCTCTATAAAACTACAGCATACACAAACGAGCGTTTCAGAAATGTTACAGGAACATGATTTTTCTCACATTTGTTTAATCCTGTAGTCAATTCAGAAGACATGAACAAAATCACTGTAGGTGTAAATTTGTCTTGGAGGTTGTAAGTATCTGCTAATGGTTAATTTTGCAGTAACCCAGCAGTCTTCAAACTAACATGATAATGCACCCATCTCTCTGTTATCATTTGACAATCCTGAAATGTTTTGGCACAAAGCTTATCTCAATTTATGGCCAGCGTTTAATAGGAACTGGGATGAGAGTTGCCAAAAGCCAAATTAGCTAATGCTGAATGTAATGAACAGCAGAGCTTTGATCATGCTCTGAAATAAATTCTAAGTGAAAAGTGGAAAGAAGGATGTCCATGGAATTAAAATTGACAGTATGATTGATACAAACCGTATGAAGTGCCTCTTAGCTGATTGCTAACGTTACATATTGGCTTCCATACTGACAGGTATAGTTTATCGTCAAAATGCCCTAATGTTCCACATCAAGGAAGGAGAAAAAATTGCCATTTTCTATTAATCTGCAAAACTCATACTTCTTTCCACATTTAAGTCATACATTTTTCTCTGTAAAAAAAAGATACAAGGAAATTATGGCACATGTCACTGTACTTATGCACTGGAAAGAATTCTGTTTGCCAGGGCTCAGAAACTCCTCCTTGGTTACCCGACTAGATGACCTGTGGTTAGTAGCAAGATAAGAAGCAATGTTCCTGCCAGGGTTTTAAAACTACTGTTAGTTCACTGATAAACAGAAATTGTCACCGGCTGCAGGCATCACAGATTTTAAGGACTCTTTGCTCCAGTCTCAACCAAACCTCATTTGTCCTAGTCCAAGCCAAAGTGAACAGATATAAACTTCCAACTGAGTTGTGGACAGATTCAGCAAAGATACCAAAATATACACATATGAAAGCAAATCCACTATACTTCAACAAGCCTTACAGATGATTTTCCTGAAAATGTGGGGTGGTTCTGGAGACTGAAAGACTATTAGACTCATGTGACTTTTTTTTTCCAGTTTAAGAACTGGTGATGGAAGAGGTGATGTTGCATCTACATTAGAATTTAAACTATTTTAAATACTGAAATCGATGTTTTCTGTTGCCTTGACAGCAAGAAACAAAAATGGTAACTGGTGTTTAGTTTTAAGTCTCAGCCAGTCATTCTTCAAGATGATACATGCTTTAGCTTTTGACTTTAACTGTGAATAACAAGTTCTCCAACTAGATGCATTGCATTGTATTTACAGCTATTTCTTATTTCTCTCACAACTCCCTGGCTTTACATGCAACAGTCTTATGATGTTTTCAAAGCTGATTCACAAGAACATTCATCCTACTGAAAAATCTTTTCACCTCACAACATCAAGATAAATAAAGAACCATAACTGAATAAACATGTTTTAAACAAAACATAGTGTTTCATGCCAACGGATCTTCTTTGAATGAGTCAAGATTTTAGTGTAATGCACAGTTTTTTTCCTACTGTATTGCATTCACCCTGTTCTAAGTGGTTTGCTTTGCTCTATTTCTCTTTCAAGTTGTAAGTAAATTCTGTAGGACACGGCACATTTTTTAATCTGGACCAAAAGGTGAATCATGGAATGTTAAATAATAAACAAAATGTCACAGCCATGACTCATCAGAGAAAAAACAAACGGTATTGCAATATATCACACTCTAAGCTGCAGATTAATTGTCGTCTCTATTCCTGTGCAACTTTAATCAAAACGAATTAATTGAAAAGGGTCCAATAAAACCAGCTAATCTGAAACAATTGTGTAGGAAAAATCACAACTGACTATTTTTCATATTGGGAACTCATCACCTGCATTTTTTCCTGTAAAAACTAAGGGGTTTTTTGTCAGAACTACGCAAAGTCAAATCATCCTTTGCTTTTCAATAAAGGTCAGGAGGAAAGCTTTCCATTCAGCTGGAGTATTTTAATTAAACATTGCAGCAGGTGTTTGGATATGCTGCCAACACCTAAAAAGCTTTCATTAAAACTGTATCTTAAAAAAAAATAAAGACCTATACATCCTCCTCAAGCCCTCTTTATCTTTCTTTTCTCTGGATGGGTATTCACAAAATTACATGCCATTTTCTCTGTTTTGGAACACCATTACCTGCCCTAGCTATAAAAAGAGGTCTTCTTCAAAGCTGCTGGAAGCTAGCCATGCAATTCTCACATCGGCTTTTATGGCCACAGCAGATCCCTGCAACAGAGCACAGCCCAGAGTTTAGCCTCAGCTGCTGACCTGCTTCAACTTCTTGGGAACATAATTGGTCTGTTCAAGCTGACAAAAAGAGAATCTTTAACTGTGAGCCAAATTCACTTTGGAGACAATATACTGCAGTTCATGCTGAACTCTTTGTGTCCTATGCAAGTAACAATCGAGTTCTGCAGAAATAACACACCTCCCAACTTTATGCAATCACATAAAAGCAGCCAAAGGAACACTTCCAGAACTGCTTGTGTCTTTAAGGAATACAAAGCCCTTGGAAAGGTGTATTCTTCACAAGAGAGGAAGAACAAGCCATGCTCTACACAGTGGCACTCAGTGATTCTATCAAGTCCTTCTGTCAGCTGAGAATGTGAGTCAGAATGTGAATCCCAACATGAAGACTTCAAAGCAGTAATTCCTCTACACCGGGATACACATAGTTCCATCAGTGCAGTACTGTTCTCCAAAAGTATCAGCGCAACCCAATGCTTACGGCTTGACAAATTCAGTGGGCATCTGTGGTATCTCAAAGAAATTCACATTTGAAACAGAAGAGGTCGTCAATTGAATTCTGATGTGTAAGGAGAAAGGAATACCACCAAATATCAACAACAGCAACAAACATCACCAAATACCTTTATTTACTTACTCATTGAAGAGGTTTTTTTGGACACTTGGTAGTTTGGCCTTTGGAACTACACTCAGAACAGAAAACCAACAGTTTAATCTCAGTGGTGTAACAGCTTTGACATGTAGTGAGCACAACTTCTCATCTCCCTACAAATAGCAAGGCTGAAAGCAAAAAAAAAAAAAAAAAGGCAAAAGAAAGAGCTCTATTTACAGATTCAATTAGAATTTTAAGACCATTTGGAGCAAGACCAACTTGCAGCAAGGGCTCAGCATCACTTTGTTGCTACGAAACACTATCACATAGGAATAATCAGACATAAAAACCTGCAACTGACTCGTTCAGTGGCAGAAATGATCTCAGTGGAGAAGGACACTTTCAATTTAAAATGAATTAAGTAGCAATTTTGAACATGGCTCCGAAACATACCTCAAGAATCTCAAACTGGTGACGCTGCTACGTCAGACAAGACCCTGGACCTTAGTAACTAAATCTGAACAGGTCCTTGTGTACCTGTAACATGTATGCAAGCAGAGTCAGATGGACAACTGAGACTTTCCACATATGAATCTCAACAGAGCTGACCAGTGCTGTCTTGTGATTCTGAACAGTCCAGGGACTGAAGGAAGAAATCATCTCTACCTGTGACTTTAGAAGGCCTGCTACGAATAATTAAAAAGGGTAACATGATACCAAAAACGACAGTATCTCAGCTTCAAAACTCCTTCTGGGAATGAGAGAAACCTGTGAAGAGGGATTACCTCACTACAGGAATAACTTCCAGCAGCAATGACTTGGGCTTGCTGTGAACCAGGAGGACGGTTTTACATAACTACGTATTCCACAGACTTTGAGTTTTGAAGCAGTCCTGGGTCTGCACACAGAGACTGATGAAAAGCAGGTATTTATTTCCTGAATCTGGGACCATTTGTACTTACTGATTCGCCTTATGACCAGACTGAAAAGTAATTATCTTTCTTCTCTGAGTTAAGAAAATGCTGGAAATGAAAGTATTCTACAGTGCCTTTCCTTCTGCTTGTAGATGAAGCAAATTACTGCTCCTTTCTTGTGCTAAGTGTGGGTAAGAAGAGTTCTTCAGGACAAATGAGAAAAGTATACATGGGAAGACAAAAGGATGTGAATGTACAGGACTGAGCAAACCTGGCGCATAAGGGCAAGACTGTTGCTACAAACAGAGCATGCCTTGGAATGGACTGTGATGCACCAGCACTCTGCCAGCTTCACTGTCCCCAAACAGCAAGGTAAGCCAGTTTAGCATCTCCACACCCTGTTGTCTCCGAAAAGGACAAGATGACTCCTGAAGTGCAGAGACAGGTGCTCACCTCTGAAAATAGGCAGTCCTGGAAAATTAATGCAATTAATGTCTTCAAAAGAGACACGTTTATAAAAGTGAAACCACTGAAGATCACAACATTTCAAATCTTTCATCCAAACAGACTCCCTCAGCAGTCACATGAATCTGAACTACAAACAAAACAACAGCACTGTGAACAGGCAAAACATGAACAAATTTTTCACTTTGCTGAGACCCTGCCTCTTTCTCTTAGAAGCTCTTTAAGAGCTGTTACTTGAAAGGAAGAATCTCTAAGACCTCCTGGCCTAGATTTTATTTTTTTCCCTTTTTTATATCCTTGACCAAGTGTTGTTTGTTAATCTAAACAAACACATCCTTATGTACAAAAGAAGTCTCCCCCATATTCTCAAAAAGGTTAAAAAAATACAATGGGAAAACTTGTCCTGGAATGCTTGAGAGATCTGGCAGTACTTGATGTTATATGGGGTTTTGTGACATAACAATTAAGGAATTCTCTTCTAACTTAGTAAATTGTTACACAAAGCAAAAGGTTAAAGTCATGTCAGATAACAAACAGGCTCATAAATCAGTTTTGCTATTTAATTTTTTTTTCTAACATCTCATCCAGCATTTTCACTCGGAGAAGAAATATGTCCCAAACACAGGAAAAAAATTTCTCAGTGAAACAATATTCAAAAGTAAGACCTTCCAGCATGACAAAAAGCATTATGAGAATAAAATTGAGTATATTTTCCCTTCAAACCAGAGGAACATTACCATTCTTTGATAATACTGAATAGTTCTGGGTTAGACAAAATGACTTTGCTATATATAGCAATTTAAAATCCATTTTTATGATGAAGCGTTTTAGCATCACAGATACCAAGCTCTCTCAAGACAGAAATAGTATCTTTACTAGTCAGCAGACATATACATTGCTCACTTTCAATGGGAACAAGCATATTACCCTCAAATCTGAAAAGTATCTAGATTGTTATCAGAATTTACAGGGATGTCAGATGTAAACTAGAGAAGTTCCAAACACTGTACTGCTTCTGCTTTCGTTTTCCATGGCCATGAAGGCAGTTTTTTTTTTTACTAAATACCTGATCTTTTAAAATCAGTTACTATGTTTCAAACACTGTATCACTGAACATATGGCACATGTATATCACCCTATTTCATCCTGTCCCAGATCTTTAGAAATTTGAATTTAGTTGTTTGGCGGGGAAGGGATTCTTATGTTTTAAATAATTTCACAACTTTCCACGTTGCATTTACTAATTTTTGCTTAACTTCTCTCCCACACACAAAAAGCACTAGGTAATACAGTTCAAAGCAAAAACATCTGGGGATCACTGATGTCCAGGATGCTTCCGAATATATAAGCCATTCTTCAAAATCATTACTCTTCCAAGATGAATACTTAAGACTTTGAAACCAGGTAAATGGCAAGAGCTTCTCTGACAAATTGCGTTGCCTGAAGTGAATATAAAACACGCTTTAGAATTCTAAAATATCATTTCTAAAGGAAAGAATGCCATTGCGGGCAGGTTTACTTAATTTTCCTATAACACTGAGGGAGAGACAACAAGATACAGTTGTATTGATCGGAGAGGTGCTTTGTTACCCTGTTCTGTCAGAGGTTAAGTCCTTGATCTCATTAAGGACATGCCTGGTTCTTAGTAAGGGTAATTTTTCTGACAATGCTTTGCTTTTGAGGGACACAGATTTAATTTGCTTTGGTTGGGTTAAAAGTTCACCTCTCCATTTCTTTCCCTTCTTTTTATTTCCCACCATGCCAGCAATCTTATCTTCACATGGCCAGTTCAATTTTTTTGTCCTTTGGCTATTTTTTTTAAAGCTTAAATATATACGGCTGACCTTTATTTTAATTTAAATTCTCCTTCATACTTTTAGAATGTTGTCAGACTTGTTATCTCCAAGTGAACTTGCTGCTGCACAGTAAAAGTAGTCTTTTCTGCCCCGTCAGCAGCAGGATATGTGTAATAGGATGAATTACTGGGCTTCTCTGATCAATCTGTAATTTGCACTGCCAGTTCTCAATATACTCCCTTTAGAAATGCACTCTAATAACTCTTCTTGTGGCCCAAAGCTCCTGAGGTGTTATGCCTCAGGAGCTTTCAGTTCTGCATCTGGTATTAACAGTGAGGATACAGCCATTCACACAATTAACACGCCACCCCTGTGTAATCCAAAAGACTGATGCACAAGATCCACTATTGGCATCCAACACAGGAATCCTGGCCCATTCTAAACAGTTTAGCATCAGGTTTACTGCAAGAATGATAGAAATTCAACCATTAAGGAACTTCTATAAATAGAAAACCCAGGGTGATGGCTCACATTTTGTTTTCAAGTGTTATGTGTCTTCTCTTTCTAGGCATTTGTATAGCAACAGCATTTTTAAAAAGGTTCATTTAAAACCATACAGTTTTCTGAATATATAATGCTGCTTGTAACATTACACACAGAGCTGTTTTTCAGAATGAATACTTGTCTCTCTTAAACGCAGAGAAGCAATAAAGACAGCCATTATTTGCTTCAAATATAATACATGTTTTCTTGACATAGAACATTTATATACAGTTTCTGAAAGTATATCTGGTTAGACTGTGTCACTGGGAGGAAACTGGTATTAAGATTAGGGATCACTTGCATTTTTCCATAAGGCAATAAGGAGTTGCAAAATCCAATTTTACCAATAAAAATTTCCAACTGAATACAAAAGATTAAAAACCACAATGCTGATCAAAGCTTTAGGCTTGTTTTAATGTTCTTTCTTTTCCCTTGCTACAAGACATATGTTCAATGGCTCACAACTAACAGGTTAGAAATGTCAACCAGGTCTGCTATCTAAAATGCACATGCTGTAACTCTCAGTCAATAACAGGTCTAGGAGAGATGACAGCCCAAACTTGCACTTCCTCTGTAGTGCATCATATTTCTTCCTTGTACGCACTTAGGTGCTTCCCAGTGGACAATCTATTCTTCAATAACCTGTATGAACTTCTGTTACAATTTTCTGAATAAGAGATCTACTTCACACAAAGTAAAGTTACTTTATGAATTTTGCTTTTATATATTCACCTGCAAAGTAAACCCTTGCACCTGAAAGTGCTTACAACTGAGCAACACTCCATCATGAAAACAAGGCTTTTAAATTGACTAAAAGCATTTTCAAGAATACTAGCTTTGTTTTTATCTTGCATGATTACCAGCGCGGCTTCCAATCATGAGGGAGCAGACTTGCGTTCCCTTGCTCACTTACTCTACTTAAGCTTAAATAGTGCAAACAGCCTTTGCTGTTTGTAGTCCACCAGCAAAGCATTGCCTCAGTGCAGAGGAAAGCCAGCTGGGAGCAGCAGCCTTCTCCCTAAGCACACACAGCGTGCAGGGGTGGGCCACGTGCTGCATGAAGATGGGTGGGAGCATAAAGGCAGCCTGACTGACATAAAATTCCTACTTGGGTTCTGGGCAAGGCCATTTTAATTCAGTCCAGCTAGATACCTGCATATTCCTCAGTCCCCCACACACCATGTACACTGATGACTCAGAATGAGCTCCTACTCCAAACGCCACAGTTTTGATCAATAACAAAACAAGGAGGAAGGCGTGGATTTATGATTAAAAAGGAAAGATTAGTGCTGAATGAAGAAGCACAAGCTCATCTTGATGGCTCCTTCTTAAAACTCTAACACTAATAGCAATCTTTCCTTTTTCCTGCAGAACTCATTTAGCTATGAAGCTCACAAGACAAAAAGCCCTGTATGCCTCATAGCATAGAGGCAGAGCAAGACTAAAAGTGGAACGAGCACGTCTTCCTCCATAGATTAGAGTGACAAATATTACTAAGCCAGACAATAGCTCTGGAAATGAAAAAATGAAAAGCAATCCCCTATCACCACATACCTCAGAGCACGAGTTTGGAGATCATATGCTGAAAACCAGTTTCTGAGAAAGTGTCAGCGTGCTCTATTTTTGTTGGCACAACCAGCAGTGCTCTAATTCTGAAAACCAGGTCAATGCTGCTTTTGTACCTAGATGCAGATGCTTGAAACCAGATACCTGTATTTTATAAGTTCTGTTTTACTATACAATATTTATGGTTTGTCCGAGTATTTGAGTCACTGAAACAGACGAGCACTAATAATAATTACCCTAAAATTAAAGACTAGACACCCAAAGTTGGGTCAAGACTTTCCTGTTGAGCAAAAGTAAATTAAAATAATGTATGAGATTTTCTTTCATCTAAGTTTAATTATCTAATAAATCAAGCATAGCCAAAGCTAGCAGGCTCCACATCCCCAGATGGCATATTGTTCCATTCCAAATGAAGGCAGGAATGACTCTCTGCAGGTGTCTATACATTCCCCTTGCCCAGACAGTAGTCTAGGCAACTGGCTTCAGACAGATACTAGCTTTCACATTGTTAAAGGTTAGGGGAGACTTTCCAATTTGTATAAATTTAAGAGTAAATGCCATAAAAAACTCACCAGTTGAACTCAGAGGGAAAAAAGCACAACAGTGCTTGAGTAGAAGAAATACTCCAAAACCTTTTTATGACCCTGTGTTTCTGCAGAAAAGTCACTTTGAAACATTAAAAACAGTAAGTTATGAAATATGAGGTACAGTTCCTAGTCTGTTGTGATTACTGAACCTAATTGCTAAAAATAGTCATCTTGCTCAGGTTGTGAAGTGTGTACTTAATGGGTTCATTTACATGAATTGGTACAGGCAGAGGTCTCACATTTTACAACACTGATCTCTCCAGGGCTTGCATATAGTGTTAATGGTAAAAACTTCAGTATTTTAATAAGAAAAAGAAAGACTTCAGAAAACCTTTAACTTGTATATGAAATATAGAATATTAGAGAAAACCTCGTGAACTATTTTTGCATAGGTAAAGAATGCTGAGACTACAATACTGGAGAATATTTTAGAAAATGTCTCATATATGCTTTGATGTGTTCAGTCAACTATTTTAAAATTACTGTATTATGCTTACACTGGATTTTCAGGAGATAAATATTTTTCTTAATTTCTGACTTCTGCTGGAAAAAAAACCAAACACACAAAGCTACATCTTCACTAACTCATCATTTGGGACATCCCAAACATTCATACATGCACATCAAAAGAAAAACAGAAAAGATGCATTGTTTTCAAGCTTCTGGAATGAAATTATAATACACTTCATAGACAATAAAATCACTGAATTAATTTCCTTTCCCAAAATATAAAGAACACTTCAGCTTTCTGGGTCTCTCTCACCATCATCCAGCTGTGCAGGGTTCTCTAGTGCTGAGGAAATAAACACAGAATTGTTTAGGTTGGAGAATACCTCTAAGATCATCAAGTCCAACTGTTAACCCAGCACAGCAAAAGTTCACCACTAAATTGTGTCCCTACGTGCCACATCTACAGATCTTCTAAATACCTCCAGGGATGGTGATTCAACATCTCCACTGGGCAGCCTGCTCCAATGCTTAACAACCCTTTCAGTGAAGAAATTTTTCCTAATATCCAACCTAAACCTTGCCTGGAGCAACTTGAGGCCATATCCTCTTGTTCTACTGCTTGTTAGTCGAGAGAAGATACTGACTCCCACCTTGCTACAACCTCCTTTCAGGCAGCTCTAGAGAGTAGTAAGGTCCCCTCTGAGCATCCTTTTCTCCAGGCTAAACAAACCCAGCTCCACACCCACTCCTCACACAGTCCTCACTCCTCGACTTGTGCTCCAGACCCTTCCCCAGCTCTGTTGCCTTTCTCTAGACTCGCTCCAGCACCTCAATGTCTTTCTTGTGGTGAGGGGCACAAAACTGAACACAGGATTTGAGGTGTGGCCTCACCAGTGCTGAGCACAGGGGGACAATCACTGTCCTGGTCCTGCTGGTCACACTGCTGCTGATACAGGCCAGGATGCCATTGGCCTTATTGGCCACCTGGGCACAGACTGGCTCGTGTTCAGCTGCTGGTGACCAAACTCCCAACAGTTTCTTTTCTTGCTGAAAAGTAAACTTTCATCACACCATTCTGTCTCCCATCAGAAAATATTTAACCCTGGTTTTACTGGTCCAGCAGCCCCTCATGCACATGGCTAAGGAAAACTCACTCAAATTACAGAGAAATAAATACACAAAGAAAAGCCCACCTTTGCAGGAACAAGACCCAGATAATAAGAAATTAATTCTAATTATAAACAATGAAGAAACAAAAGAAATTGGGGTAAAAGCACCGTTCTGAAATTCCTAAATAGGTGTTCAAAGATAATTTTTTTGTCAGATGTAGTCCAGGAATTCCAGATCAAAATAGGTAACTTGCAGTATATCCACACACTTCCAACTATTCTCCCTACTCTATAAATTCCCAGTGGAGATTAGTGCAGTCAAATGTGCTTTTAAGTGACACATTAAATTAGGACTCTCATACCTTTTTAGAAAACATAGGTCAATTTACCGGTAAAGCCCTCTGGCCATTAGTATTTCCATTTTAGTATTTCCCATCAACAAGTCAAATGCAAACATTTTAAGCTTCATTAGTCTTCAGCAATCCCAAATGCCAGTTTCTTGATTACCTACTGGGTTGTTGTATGCTACTCCATCTCTTAAGCTGTAAGAGGGATTACAGTATTATAAAATCGCTTAGAACTTGCATCATAAACTGAACTATTCATACCATCTGTTATAAAAGAGCGAATTGTTCTCCCTGCTGAAGAAAAGATTGAGGTTAATCCGCTTCCCCAGTTCTGTGCAGCAAATCGGAAGAGCAACAAATCGGAAGAGCAGGCTACACTAAAATGCCGAAATCTATAGTTGCCCATTTCATGACAATTCTATATTATTTTTTCAACAACATGGATGCACAGCTACCCTAGTGCATCAGTCTTATGTCCTAAAAATTCTAGGACTATTCTAGTACTTGAGACTGCAAATGACTTTTGTTTTAACATTTGTATATTATTAGCTATAACATTATTGCTGCAGTGCCCAGATAGCTCAGCTGGAGAATCCAGACTCTGCATGAGATGTTTAAGACAGTTATTTCAAGTGCTTCAGGTCAATAAGCCAATACTACTGCACTCTTGTAAATGAGGCCAGGATTTCTCATGAGGTTTTACCAATAACTTCAGAAATATTAAATCATTCCTTTCATCCTCTTTGTCTTACCTAACACCACAGATTCCATAAAAAAAAAGTTCATTTTGTTCTAGAAGACTTTATGCAAAAAAACCTCTGAACACATATTGAGCTGGAAAATGAAACTCCTTCTACCTACATTGCCATCTTAATGTTTGCAGAATGGAACAATTACAATTTAGAAATAAATTCATTTTTATAGCAAAATTTAAAACCACAAGCTCATTATACAAAGCGTAAAGTAGCTTTAAATGGGTGCATTTTATTTTCTCATTTAATTATTTTCTTATGCAAGTATTTTGACAGGGTGTTTAGGCCAAACTTCTCTCCCCTCACAGCTCAGTTTCTGATAATGATGACTGAGGTAATGAATGATAGGTTAGAAAGCAACAGTAAGACCCTTCCTGCAAGAAAGTGTCATATTTGAGCTCAAACAAAAATATCTAAAAATACGAAAAGAAATACAGGAGAACAGAATGAAGATAACAGGTAAAAATGTTGCCTATGTTCAAGTGCAATGCAGAGTGAAAATTCCTTTTGCGTAGCTCCAGGCAGGTGCTCTGGTAGAGAGATACTATGATGAAATAGGAAAAGAAGCATCTTACAGACAAAGGAGAAACAGTCTGGGCTCAGGCCTGCTTATCCACTTCCACAAGATTTGGAAATTACAACTACACATACTTGGCATCCATAACAAGAGCTCTTAAGCTAGTATGACATGACAAAGTTATTTATCATTTACAATGTAAGATTCATGGATGAAGTAAATTTGCAAATAAGAGTAAAAAAATCTAAGTATTTCATCGGTCAGAAGAGTTCAAGGAAAGAAATTTGCAATTCTGCACTAAATTATCAGAGAAAATAAAGCTTTACAGTTTTTCTTTTAACAAATGAATGAAGAAATAAATTCTAGTTAAGTTACTTTAAGACTGCAGTCTGCATTTTTGGTATGATGGGAAAAAAAAGAAAGAGCTAATGAAAATATTTTCTTTTTAATTACAGGCACAGGAAAAAAAAAGCAAAGTAAAACTTAGTGAAGTCAAGCTCTCATTTTCTCACCTGTGCCCTGACCCCAACAGATATATTATTTAAGATCTACCTGCCCTACCATAAGAAAACCAGATGTAACCTTACCCATGTCACAGATACACACAAACAACTCTACCAAGACTCCAGTGCAAGCTTCAAGGATAGTACTATCCAGAAGGCATCACTTCTGAAAAAGTACAAAGCCACTTTAAAATCTTGCTCTTTACTGTGGCTGCATTTTCAGCTTGTCTCTCAGAGGAGCACATGCACACCATCAGGTGATGATAGAATGTAGAGCTGTAATGCTGTTCACAGTGACTATACATGAATCAAACCATGGCTTTATCCAAGTGTGACAGAATTCCTGAGAGACAGAAGGAGCTCAGTGAACCATCACACTCTTCTAATGAGTAAACACCTTTCCAGTCTCTCCTAATCTCTACAATAAACACCAATCAGTAATTCTAGGCTCTCCTCTTCACTCGGTATGACACCTAATTCTGAAAAGATAACTGTGATTATTTTGACAGAAAAAAAAGATGATGTAAAACAAATGACTAACATCAGCCTTCCTGTAGAATCAAGCCAGAATGTTCCCATATTGTAAACAAAAGCTTTTTTCCAGTCTAAACTCACAACTGGTTACATACCAAGTTTCTAACATATAAACTCTATCTTGAAAAATCATTTTGTTTTTATCCACCACACTTAGCTAATTTTGAACAAACACTACTCAGAGCTAAAAAAAAGTAAATAAATTACCTAGATATACACAAATGCAGACTGAAACTGTGCAGTTTTAACACTCCTAGTTTACCAGAATTATAGTAATGTGCAACATTCTCTTGTATTCACTGTGCTGCTTATGAAGTATGTTAATAACGTGGTTCCATGAAGCTTAAAAAAACCAAGACAAAATGTTTTAAATTTAATGATGCTCACAAGATTTCAGTACTGAACTGTTTGCTCTAAAAGGTCCCTTATTTATTAAACTTCTAAGACAATGTTGATGAGCAGATGAAGTACGTGTCTGTAACAAAATTGATCAGATTTTAGTAATAATGCACGAATCACATTATCACCATTAAAAAGAAAAAAAATTTGACAGTTCTCCCAGATTAAGGTTACTGTAAAATTTGATAGAAACCAACTCTCTCTGACTGCAGCAGTATGGCAAAAAAACACCCAAAAAACCAAACACACCCAGTATATGGAACTAGGCTCTAGCATTTCATTTCTTTGATAAACTCTTTTAAGCTCTCACTCATAAAATTTTTGAAGCATTAACTTGACATTTGGATACAGCTATAAGACTTAATTATATCCAAATTACTGAGACTTTGTCAGTGTTTAATGGTAAACAAGGAGCTAGAAGATTTTGTTATGTGGTACATCCCCTTTAATGATAAAGCTAGACATGTTCCCTCAGTAGTAACAATTCTTAATTTAAAAAAACACCTTAGGACAGTGTAGAAAACTTCTTAAGCCAGCTATACAAGTCACTGTAACATGGTTACCACAGCATTTATGAAGTCTGAACCTTTTTTCCCTTCCTTAAAAAAAAAAAAAAAAGAAAGATGCCAGGGGGGTAGAAGAATAGATGTTACTCAGGTTATTTGACTGTGTATTACAGAATGAATAATTTTGTCTATTGCTCATTTTAATCTTGAGTCATTCCTCCAGTGAAATTAATGCTTGTTGGTTAAAGGACTTTCCCTATTTAAATTCTGCCTATCTGTAGGGAATTCAGAAAGATTTTTCATCCTTCTCTAGAGGATCTGAGAACAGAGGCATTTTTCTTCCTACTTATTTTTAAAATTGCAGGTGTTTATGTTCTGATTTATCACCAAAAAAGCAGCCACAAAAGCAAACTCTTTTAAAGAATATCACACAAGTTAGAACTACATAACATAGCTGGAAGCTACTTCAATCCCTTTGACCTTGTGTTCACCAGAGGAAATAAAAACAAATAAAAACCCCTCTGTGCTCAAGCAACTCAATCCAAGGTAACACCCTATGGAAAACAAAGTAGCTTTTGATCATTTAGGATAAAATGAATCGGCTCATCTGAATTAAGCTAACACCAGAGCTTCACCTTTAAACCTTTCCAGGAGTTAGTGAGAAGTCATTACAGCACAAGCTCACAAAGTACCAAGAAGGTACCTCCCGTTCACAGGTACACACTACGGATTCGGCTGGTTTGAAACCATTATCTGCACCTTTCCGTTCAAGGAACTGGGACAATGAGCAAATTCAGGCGAGTGAAACTTTCCAAGACATGGATAATCAACAAGAAAGATGGGAATCCTGGACTCCAAAGGTTGTCTAGTATGGCAAATCAACATGGATAGATGTGAAGACCAAGTGCCTAATTATCTCGTGTGCTATTTTTTGTAATTCATTTCCCGTCTCATTGCTTCTGCTTCTGTTACAGGATTAATTAAAGCCTAGGACAAGGCCTCTTCTGAAGCAATGGCAGCACTTCTTCCTTCCTTGTGTTAGGTAATATGCCTTACCAACTTTGCCTCCTGCTCCTCTCAAGAAGTCACTGTCTTCCCCTGTCTGGAAGCTCACAAATAAATCACTGCTTCTCTCAGGCTATTTAAACTGCCAGTATTTCACTTCAGCAGAAACTGGAAGTATAATCTCTACTAGACATGATATGCATGATCATCATTTATTGGATCTAGATCACAAAAATCACAGGTTTGCAAAGCCAAACAAAAATTAATATCCAGTCATTGGGGGTAATGAGGATTTTAAGATTTTTGTTTTAATTTAACAACACTTAGATTTTACGTTTTGGGTTTTTAAAAATCTTTAAAGAAGAGAAGCACTGATGAATCTGAAGTCAGCTGACCAGGGACTTACGGCCAGCACTCAGGAGACCAGGTCTTTTGGTTAAGTGTGCACTACACGGGAAATACTTAATTCATAGTCCAAACACCACCGCCTGCTCATCAGCCCTCTCAGGTAAAAGATTGCCCTGCAGGACACATCCACTTTACAGTTCATTAACTAAGAAGTTCTGTATTTCAAAGATAGGAAAGAAGGGGAAAAAAAACCCCCAAAGAAATAGTCTTTCCAAGACATCTTTCCTAACTATAAAATACCCTTTGTTAACACACACATATTCATCCTTCCATTGGATTGTGTTTGAGATGCAGTCCCAAACTATACCCGAAGGCTTTGTGTCACACTTGATCCTTGAAATTACTAACATCTGTATGCATGCAGCAGTCCCCTAATATTTTTTGGTAGCAGAATCAAAAGCTTTATCTTCTACGAAATCAAGCTCAAATTCATAGACTTTCATGGAAGTGAAACCATACAAATGAATTATTGGGGCCATAAAAGTATTACACTCTCTTTACAAAAGACATTGTTTTTTTAAACCAGTTCAAAAGCTAACAACACAATGTGCTGGAATAGCATTGGGTGAAAAGAGGGGCTGGGCTTTCTTCAGAGAAGATGCAGGAAAAGGAGATTTTATTCCACTGGAGAATTACATTACAATCAGCATCATCTGCTTACCAGAAAACCAAAATACTCCTCACAATAATGAGCATCTACAGTCTCCTTCTACTTTATTTTGCTGTGGTGGAGAGGCAAATATACATACTAGGACTTTCTGAAAATAAATCTTTGGTGTGCTATTAACAGAGAATAGTCTTTATGAATTATGAGATGAAGTGTTACATGCTAAGAGTTACGGATGCTTCATGACATAAGTCTTATAACAATAAAGAGGGGGGAACAAATCACTATAGACATGCATATATGGGATATAATCTAATAAATTCTTTTGGAATTTATTTGGCCATACAGGTGTCAGTCACCTGAAACTATTTTAGAAGTTCACATTTTGAAATACTGTTTCAGTTTTACTTCCCCTCCCATGAAGAGTATTAATGCTATGGGGACTTTTTTTCTCTTTTTAAAGTGCTTTAGGCTGGCATCAGAAAGTACTTTAAATTTTAAGAGTGCCTCCTGTGCATCCCTGTCTAGCATGTCTAAGAGGAAACATTGTCAATCAAGTCTGACTAGCAGCCATACAGGTCATGAAAGCAGTTGCATAACCAAACAGTGTGGACAGCCTTTGTATTCAAAACATAATGCAGTGCTGCAGGTTTGAAAACAACAAAGCAAGGGAGGTGTGTTCAAAATCATAGCTGAAGGAAAACAGAAACATCTACATACTTAAATCTTCGAAAAATATTTAGGACACTGAATATCCCTCTCTACCTTCATAGAGACAAAAGAAGCCTGGTACAATTGGGAATGACTGCCTGTTTTGTTTTGCTGCTCCAGTAGTTATAAATGCCACATCTCAGGCACCGCTGCTGCTGCTTTGTTGCTGTGAAGTGACAGCTGAGAAAAATGATGATGCTAGAGATATGTGTTATGAATATACAAATAGGTGAGAGACAACTGATTCCTGCAGACAAGAGTCTAGACATTTCATTTAATAAGTGCTTCTCCCTTTCCCTAAATCCAGCAACCCACCAAACATACAGCCTTACCCAATACAATGTGCTTCTGGAACTCTACTGGTAAATAATGGTGCGGACATTATTACAGCCTAAACACACTTGACAGCTTCAGCAGCTGCATTGATCTCACTGTCATAAAAGAGACTAGTCCAAGGTTTCTGAGCCTACCGGGATGCTGAATAGTCACCTCCAGACAGTCCCGCTTTGTGTGCACAGAATAAATTGAACTATTGACAATGTCGTATTTGTTATCTTTTTAACAAGAAATCCTAGTGAAAAAATGTAGTGAAAGAGAAAACATAACTACCATACAATATATAAAGAGTAACTTCCTTGAGAAGTTGCACATTAGTTCTAAAATACTGTATAAGAGTTTCTGAACAATGCTGGAGTTTGATTATGTTGACACATATACCTGCTACCCTGTCATGCAGCAAAGGAAAAGGGTTTAAGCTATATAAGAGAGAGAGAAAAAAAAAAATCCTTTTTTTCCTTCTTTTAAACACAATTCAAAGCCAATCTCCAATTAAACCTGTGTATTGCCAAGTCACTTATTTAATTCATACTCAAAGAACATGGCTTCATATCCGTAAAGAACATATTCTTCTATTGTGTTGACATTGAACTAAACTGAAAAAAAAGTAACATGTCAATGAAATAGAGCATCAAAAGTATGTTCACAGCATCAATGCACCATTATGGCAGTTGGACAGTGATAAAACTAGAATGGTTTGGTCTTTTTGATTCCTTTCTGGGGCTTCGGGTAAGTTCTCCCTGCCATACATCCCAATACAATTGTTTCAATTGCTCTTAAGAAAATAAAAGGATCTCAATGATGGATAAATTTAAGCTTACCATTTCCAGCCATTTCAGTTTTTGTTATATTTCTATGGACTTTCTAATAATCCACTTCAATACCAATGTAGTCTTCTTTTTAGCGTCTTTCCAAGTTAATAAAAACCACAAAATTACAAAACTAAAAATGCTATAGCTTATACAATGGCACATTAGAGGAGGATGAACTATTTGAAGTGAAATCAAGGACTTGTCAACAGTACACTGCATTCAATAATGACATAAGGAGTTTTTAAGACTCCTACATCCACTGGAGAGCACAGGTATATTAGAATAGTAAACTCGGTATGGCCATTGGAATAGTAAGTACCTATAGATAATAAAGAATCCCACCCAATGTCAGGGCCCCCTTGCCTGCAAGCTTGTGAATGCCAAAAGGAACAATAAGAAGACTTTTTCTATTATGGTGTTCCCTATTATTAGGCCAGGTCCTGTTTCTGCAACAGAAACCTTTTGTTTTTCACATATTTATAACCACAACTAAGTTTCCTTCATTCCTGAGTAGTGCGATTGTTTTTATGACACACTGTGCTAACTAGGAAAGATTGGAAAGAATGCGTATACAAATAAAACTACCCCAAGAAGAATGTGATATATAGACACAGAGCATAACACAGAAGATTTACACTGTCACC
The DNA here is from genome assembly GCA_013398115.1 of Falcunculus frontatus. Taxonomy (NCBI): domain Eukaryota; kingdom Metazoa; phylum Chordata; class Aves; order Passeriformes; genus Falcunculus; species Falcunculus frontatus. The sequence continues at coordinate 1,823,812 of VZRV01002221.1, forward strand.
ACCTGGTTTATGCCTCAGTCAAAAGTTCTTGTCACCACTAAAAACCAATAATTAATGCCAATCACCTTGCATTAGCATAAAATTGCTTCTTGAGAACATTATAAAAATTGGTTGATAAAAAGAAACAATTTTGATGTAGAATACAGCATCTGAAAACATGTGACTTGATTTTAAAGAAAGTTTTGATTAAACAGCATCATATAAATTTAAAAGGCTTGAAAATGAGACATATGATAGAGCTCAAGGATACCATCTTAGTACGGTTGTACCTTTTCTGCAACAGCACATGAATCATCTCAAAACACTGTATTTGTTCATCAGAATATTCAGCTCTTGATGATTTCGAAGGAAAATAAAATAATTTCAAAAAAACCCCTGTGGTGCTCAAGCAACAATAAATTCTGAAGAAACCAAGGTGCTGATGCAGAGATACCACATCTCTTCACTGACCACATACAACCAAGACAAACTCTGCAGAACAACCAAGTGAAATGCTGTACCTACAAATGGTCACAAAGGTCAGGTGAGAGAATGGGGGAATCACTGTCCTCAGATGCAGTAACTCAAATTAAGAATCTGGATACTGACTAATAATGATTTGGACATTATTCCTTGGATACCATGGAAGTATTGTACTTAACCTGGTAAACAAAGGAATCTGGAGAATACAGAAAGCAAAATTACTTTGCCTCTGATACTGATGAGGCTAGTACTGCAAAGGCAAAGGAAATGTAGCATTCCCCACTTCAAGAGCAATGCTGTAAAAATGGGAAATATTCGCAGAAAAAACCCCAACATAATGGGGTTTTTTAAATTGAAGAATCACAGTGACAGAGTAAAGAAATCTTTATTTACCAAGAAGAAAATTAAAGGGTAATCTGATTAAAGTATACAAGCTAGACATCAAAGGGAATAGAAAGGTCCTAAATTTAAGGAGGCAAAGAATAATAATGAATGATAAGAAACTGAAGATGGTCACATGTAAAAGATGTGATTTTTCTTTTCTTAAACGACATGATTTATGCTTGAAAGAAGGTACTAAGGGTCACCATTTTTGCAACTTATGTACACGAAAGCATAATTTTCATCAATTGTTTTTGGGGGTTTTGGGGTTTTTTTAAAGAAAATACACTACCGACTCAAACTTTTAAGAGACAAGAGCTGAAAACATAATGGAATTCATGTCAGTGTTAGGAAAACTTGAGGGTAAAACCTGGGATGTTTAGAAATATTCAAAACAAATAAAGTACTACTACCTGCACAATAATTTTTTCTGTGCATAAAGTGTTCTATGCAAAATACCCATTTTCAAAACTTATGGGTAGTACTTTCACAAGTGCAAGTGTCATTTGGCAATCTTTATAGTTTTACTGTAATAGCAAAGGAACGTTCCTTCATTTGATGAACTGAAAGTGCCTCAACAGATCAGCACATCGGTACTAACTAAAGAATTACCAAATGTATAAAGTCTATGTTCTCTTTACTTCAAAGTGAAGAATAACAAAAAAAGGCAAGATATAAGAACAATAACATAATAAACTCTTAGAAATCAGACTGCTTATGTTTCAAAAGACATAAATCACCTAATTAACACTGAAATAAATTGTCTTTTCTCTGACATGAGCAGTGAGAACAGACTGAAAATTATGGCAGCAGAAATGAACCACTGGGATAAGAGCAGAATGAACAATCAAGCCAAGAATTCAAAGGCTCTCCCTGTAAATTACTCCAAAGAAAGTTTAGCATTTCACTTATGTTTTATATCAATTTTTCAGTAAGATACAGGACCTAGAAATGTTGTTATCACAAAAGAAGTCTGATGATGTAGAATTTTGTTTGCTGTTTAGAGAAGAAAAACAGCTGACCCTGTGCTGCATCCATTTGTGAAAAGTCAGTTCTTCACAAGAAGAGCATTTTCAGTCAATCTCTAGAATGTTGAAGGGCCAAACAGATTTATTTTGAAATAGGCAGCTCCTGAGTTGTCCAGTTGTCCATTTTTTTGTTGTCCATTTTTGCTTTTGCTTATCACCTTCTAAAAGGAACCAAGCTTGTCAATGTATTTGAAAAGAAGAACTTCAAAGAAAGGACATCAGATCTGCAGAGCACACTCACGCAGAAGATAAAACACTTCCTACAATGAACTGTGAACTTGAGCACAGGTAGCTCACCTTTGCTTCAAGGGCTCAATACAAAGACAAAGCAACAAAGGAAGACAAATTGATCAAACCATTCGAGATTACGTCAATCTGCAACAGATATCCTACAGCCCTTGTAAAATGCAGTTATCTTGGAGGGGCATAGAAAATGGCCTAAATTAAAATTCTACCGGTTCATATAACATTAATATACATTTTAAAACAAAAATAAATGAAGGATTGCTTATATGGGATTTGAGGGGGCTAACACAAGAAACTAATTAATTTATCACATAGCTTTACGTTGCTAATAGGCTGCTGTATAATAAATATTTAGTTGTACCCTGAAGTAATTTTAACAAGTCAAGGGATTCAACACTTCTCAATAGTCTTCTGAACTTCAGTTAGTAAAATATGCAATAAAGGAATTTTTCAAGGAGGAGGAAAATATGAGTGGACAAGCACCTCTAATGTGGATATGCACCTGTGATGCTCTAAAAGGCATGAGATTAACACAACATCCTTTCTTTTCTCAGTTCCTAAATTATGAGATATTTTATTCTCCCATTCTAGGATTAACTGCAAAGCAGATGAAGCTAGCTGCCTAGGAGACCTGAGAAGCAATATAATGGAAATTTAACTAGTTCCCTACTTTGGAGTGAGGGCAACTCATGAGACATACACAAATGTGTTTCAATATGCAATCAGAATGGAAAAAAACAAAAGTGAAAAGGAATTATCTACAAGAATTCAGGTGGTATTCCAAGCAGCTACAATTTGTGAAGATATTTTATTTTTAACTCAAGTAATCTGAGTCCGTTTTCATAGATGCAGGGAAGATTCTCACAGCACTCAAAAACAGGAAATAAAGCATATGTGAATGAAAATGGTAATCTGCTGCTTCCATGAACAGCTTATTTTGTAGACAGAAATTTTTTATGAAAGACTTGGAATTTGCATAAAGCCATCAAGGAGCCTCCTTGAAATGCCTGTGAGAAACTGAGCTATCTTTTCCTTTCAGAAGTGGGGGATAACTTTCAATAATTCATTCTGGTCTCTATTAAAAATGGTATTACACAACTCTAAAAGGATTGCCATATCTACTTTGAAAACAAGAAAGTAACTAGCAACAACCTTCGTGGGAGTAAATAATTAACACAAGAACAGTTTAAGCCTTCTCTTCGTTTCTTATTGGTTTAGTGGAAGAAGAATAATTCAAACAGCATAAAAGTATTTGATACATGAAGCGTCACAGTATCCCTATGAGGTAAGCAAAGATAATAGCCCAGTGAGAGAATTAAGCCCCAGAGGTAAGTCTCTCACCCTGGGCACCATGGACTGCTGCATTTTCATGTTCATGGCATTCCGTGCTAGACCTCATCCATACTTCACTCAGAACTCAAGAACAGTTTTATGGAATAAACCAGCCACAGAAATAACATTGTAAAAGGAGACACATTGTAAAAGATGATTTAACATCTGGAACTGTTCAATCTTTTGGAGATACTTTTATTGCACAATTCCAGAGGTTGGCCCATGTAATCATTGAGCACTATTTAAACAGACTAGCAGCATTCCCTTTCCATATGGATTAGAACTCAGTCTTCATTTCCTTATACAGCTATAAAAGGTTGTAGATTATCTGTTCCTTTATTTTCTTGCAAGTGTTTTCCGTTTATTCATTAATTCTATCCTTGAATGATGTTAGGTTGTATTATTACCATTTCATAAAATATAACTATTAGCAATGCAGGAATTTAATCTAATGCATGCATAAATTACTTATTGCAGATCCCAAATAGTTTACACAGGACTATCTGGATCATAAAGATGCACTGAAATCACAGAATGTAAGACCTTCTAGTATTTTCTATTTCTTTCCAAGAAACAACCAATTTGAAAATGTGGATGTGGAATTGCTCTTGTTTAGATAAACAAGAACTTTTTATTAATTGCTTTCTCTTGGCTAATTCAACTACTGCCTATGCTGTAGTGCATCTGTGGCTCATAGAAAGATCTTGGTCTGGACCTGGGCTGTCTAGTAACCATTTATCCTCTCTTTTCAGCCATTAACTTATGCATAGGTTTCTTAAGATCTGACTTAAGCAAGTCTTACCAAAAAAAACCCCCAAAAAAACCAAAAAGAAATTGTTGCCTTTCAGCATCCCTTACAACGAACATAACCTATTACATTCTACTAGCCACCAAAGTCTAGGAGAATACATGCAAGGGCATTTAATTTAGCTATTCAACTATACTTCAAATGCCACTTATCACAGCAGAGTCGTACAGAAATTAAAATGCATACATCTCAACACTCTAATCTGCATACGTGGAATCAAACTAAGCCCTTTTCTTCTGTTGAAGAACCCAGTTTTCATGTAGGGTAATAAATACATTTGTCCTCACTCCCTATTCCTTCTTTAAAACTTACCACAAAAAGTTGAACTTACTACTTAGTTGAACCTTCCTACGAATAACTTCCTTAAATTCATAGGTAACAATAAATAAACAGTAACACAAACAGATACCTGACATAGATGATTCCTATATAACCTCGATTTACATATTTTCCTTTTCCAAAATTCTTAGCTATTATCTATCTTTAAACACCCTGTTTAACTACAGCACAAACTTTTTTTTAGACTGAAATAGGTATGAACACACTATAAGCAGCACCATGCAGAAATGCTGAATATATGTAATTCTTACTGTACTACTGGGTGATAAAATGATTGCCATTTCTCAGACACAAGCCCTAGGTACAGCCTTCCAGCACCACACATGAACAGGGATATCCGTGCATCTTCACCCACTGCACTCATTTTAATCCCCAGAATCTGATACATTTAGAATGGGAAAAGCTGTTTAAAATTTCATTTTTCAACTGGTAAGGGTAATCATTCAGGTTTTAAAACTGTATTTGTGTGTGCATGGGACAGAGATGCTTGGATCTTCGCAAAGACTGAAAGGCTCAAGGCTGGTCTGTTTTTGAAAGCAGAGCACAATCCATTAAAAAAATCCATGAAGCTCTTGTCACATCCATTAATCACTTTTTCCTACCAAAATAAGACCCATCTGTAAATTATCAGTTTGGTAAAGGAGTAACATTAAAGTGGGCAAATGCACATGATTCTATTGACTTTTTATTAAAATCAACTCAATTTCTATTAAGCTCTCAAGCAGCCTTACGGTATCATCATTTAAATTGTCCTCCTTCTATCATTAGCCAGGAGAGATGATAGAATTTTAAAAACAAAAAGAAGATAATCTTCTTAAACAGCATGAAGCAATCATATTTAACTGTAAAATAACCATGCAGCTGTTAATAAGGCATAAGTTAGCTCTTACGCCTAATTACTTTATATTTTAGTAAGTACTGCAGTGTATTTATAAAAGAACATTAAATCATTTGACCTCAAGCTATAGATACACCTCTTGCAATAAATTTTTTCTTGAATTAATGCACAGGCAGTTAAACCAAACAGTCATCATCATCTGCAAAGACAAAATTCAGGTGAAGTCCATCAAAGCATCATTCCAACATACAAAATGAGATTTAAACTGCATTTCTCATTACTGAGACTCAAGTTTTACTGCTGTTTTGGTAAAAAAGTTAAACTAAAAAATTCTCATCTGTCAATTCAGCAGATTTAACTACTTTCCTAGGAGTTAAAATCAACCAAATACATAATAAAGGTAGAAAAGTTCCAGGCTGACAGTGCAGGCTGTGTTATGTAAGAAGCATATAAACACTTCCACAACTCAAAAAAAATTGTTTAACTTCCTCTCTGGCCAGTTCCTTTTTCAAAACAAAGCCCCAAACATGGCATGTAGGAACATAGAACACTAAGTAGACAAGGAAATTAAAATGGTATTGTTCTATTTAGAAAGGAAAGAAACACTGAACTAACAAATTTGCAGGTTTTTATTTCTGAAAACTACTGTTTGACAGGTAACCTGCAGAGTGAGTGATTTCAAGAGACTGGCCCCTCATTGTTCACAAAACAGACTCCAAACAATTCATTTTGTTCTCTCTTCCTCCAAATATCACATAAGCGTCTTGCCTAACTTCCTGTCCATTTTTAATTGAGCAGCAGATGCCATGACTGCATCATTCAGACCTTAATGTTTATCTTCCAAAGGAAGAAGGCCGTACAGTTCTGAAGCAAAAAAATCACCCAATAAAGTTCTGGAGCAATAATCACCTGAAAAGTCATGCATATACAAAGTTGAGCTTTTAAGAAGTACATATGAGTAGTCTGAATTATGTCACACTTGTAAATATATCATGTGGAAAGTCTGTACAATAGTAGCATATTTGCCAAAAAAAAGTAATTAATGCACTCTAAAGCAGTAGGTGATGCCACACTGTAAGGCCTTGTTTCTTTTTGCTATTCACCATGGACAGCATAAGCTACCACTCCAAAAGCTCACTCTACTTTATTTTTCAGTAGATACTCAGCCACACCTCTGGCAACACTACAGGAATTTTAGACAAGACATGGCAATAGCCAGCACAGCTGTTGCAGAGCCCTGATAACTACCAGGTCCCTCGTTGTAACACTCCTACGCAGAGTAGAGCGAGTGTAACCAGAAGGATCTAATGCTAAGAAAGCAGTATATAAAATCTGTCTCTATGGATTTAATGAAGACAAGGGACTTTGGCCTTTCTGGACACTCAGAAGGAAGAGAAAGGCATGAAGCATTTATCCCAACAGTCTGGGAAAACACCATTTAATCTGAAGGAGAGAGTTTTGTCTCTCCGAATAAATTCAGGTAAGGTCTGAGGGCTAAGACATATAAGCACTGTATAGAGAAATAGCCACAAAAACAAAGGCAGCTGTCACTTGGACAACTAGGGAGGAAGGGAAGTAAAGCAGGGTTTGAAGTCCAACTCCACCATGAAAGGAAGAACAGAACACAGAACTTCAACAAAAATCATGAAACAACATTAGAGGGAGTAATTATTGTAAATAGAGTTTCGGTAAGAACAGACAAGCATGAAATTAATTTTAGGCTGTCTGCAAGGAAGGCAGCAATTTCTCAGTTAGAAATTTTCAGTTTATATATGAAAGCACCATAAACTTCTATATAACATTTTTACCTACCCTAAAACAAAATGTAGTTTTGGCAGCTGAATAAGAGGTTAAAGATTTCTTTTTGGAATTAATGTCAATGTATCTATATGAGTGAAAGTTCTAGCAGTATCAGTCAACTTTCCAGGCTTTGCAGAAGGTCATTATGTTTCTGGCTAAAGAATATTTTATAGCACTCTCTTCAACCCTAGCAAAAGCCTAGCAACACACCTCTCTCTCTTCACTGCGTGCCCAAGAAAGCCATGTGTATTTTCTAACCTTACTCTGCACTACAGAGACTGCAGGATCAGGTACAGGAGAAATGATCAAGCATTCTAAAAGGCAGTTCATTGTTTCTAACACTATTTGCATGTGGATTTTTCTTTTCAAAACCAAACCAAGACTCCTCATTAACTCACATGTTTATGCTGCTACAAGTAGCAAGAGAGAATCACAAGAACATAATTCATTACACAGTAATACCTGAAGAGGAGTAACTCCACTATAATATTTATCATCTCCTTTCATGTTTTTTCAGGCATAAGCTACCAAACATGGCCACAGAAAGCATCTGTCCACTCTGTTTAGGTCAGGTTTTCTTTATCACTATCCAGTATTTTTGGAAGTTTCTCCTTCCCTAAGATCATAGTCAAACTACAGGAGAAATACATACTGTTAGGTAGACATCTGACAGTGTTTAGCACAATTTACTGCTTTCAAACATTTATACCAGTCACCTCTTTTTTTAAATAAAAACTTCAAGATGTACAAGAGAACTATGTTATCACATGTAACCATAAATTCGCTTTTCTATCACTGAACATTCCTTCAGACAGACAAGTGGGAGAGACCACCAGAGGTTTTCCAAGCAGTAATTTGTAACTGTTCAAATCACTATTTGGCATTGTCTATTTAAAATTTTTAGCACCCACTCCCTTATGCATATAAACACACCAAAAGAAGCAGTCAGTGCACACTCCTATCCACATAATGATGCAACACAGAAAACTTTTTGAGCAACTGCTCTAAGCACTTTGTGCAGTTTTTGTGACAACCTATTCTTGAATCAGACCCTTTGACTTCATGAATAGGGTGGACAACAACTGCAAGTTTGCCATTGACAAGAAACAGCAACAGAGCCATGCCAACAAAGTTCAAAAGTCAAGAATAAGATACCAGGGACAGAAAATGGCTTGAAAGTGGTTTTTGAGATCTCAGGAGGAGCCTGACACATTTCGAGGAATTCAGAGCTAAATGTAAAAAAATGCTAACTCCACAACTTTTCAGAAAGATTTCCTACCCAACATTTCTGCACAGCATCCTACTCAGATACTACCATCTCCAAGCAACCCCAGCCTTTCCCCAGAGAGCCTAAATTCTCTTCTGTCCTCAGATGCATCTCACTGTGCACATTATGCTTCTTCCCTTGTCATCAGGCACTTTGCACCAGTGTCTAGGCTTTCTCAAACCCATAATGCTCAGTTTTTGCTCAATGCAACTGTCTGGGGAAAGGCAGCCACACGTGCAGAAGCACAGTGGTGATTCCCCTGGCTTCTCATCCTTCCCTCCAAGTTCATTCCTCTTTTGACTGTTTCTGCTCACTGAAACAGGTGCAACTTTTTAGTTCTGTCTGCACAACTCTCCATGAAAACACCCCACCTGGCCCTGCCTAGGACGATACACACTGAAGACATTAGTGCTGACAGCAGCATCAGACTGCAGATCATCCAGAAAACTTTTGGTGGAGAAGCTGTGTCTTTGCCCTCACCTTCTGAGTCTCCTCAAACCAGCCCTTCTTCCCTCACTCTGCCCATTTGACAGTGGTTTCAAAACAGAAAAATATGGAAGCTGTTTTCAGAAGGTTATGAAATAAATGCTGTTGTGTTACTGAGAACAGAACATAGAAACATCCAACATCCTGTCTCTGGAAGAAGATGCCAAAGAAAAGACAAGTGGATAATGAAGGCTTCCCACAGCATACCTCTAAGCAAACTGCTTCTTCAGGACCACTCATAGCAGAGGTTGTATCTATATCTTTGGCTTAGACTTTCCGTTCATTAAAAATTTTGAAAAACGTAATTAAAAACACATCAATTATTCCTTGCAGCCTGATCACTGTGCATCACTGCTAGAAGGAAGCTGACTAAATAAACTGTTTACATCAAAATGTTTCTTTAACCCTAAAATTTGCTCTATACATAGACAAAGTGCATCCCTGACTGTAGTAGTCATCCTAACAGCATCTTAAAAACCCTAAAACGTATTACAACTATTAGCACCTACTTCAAAAGAACTTTGACAGCACTGATTAAACCTAGCAACTCTCGTTTCATCATTAGGTTCCTTTAAAAATAGATGGACTTGCACAACAATGATTTTGTTCTTAAAGTATTTTCTAGATGTTAAGATAAGAAGAGCAAATTGTGGTTTAATAAATAAATACATTCAATCTGAACTGCAGAGGAAGCTAAATTAACCCCACTGGGGTTCCCATCTCTGTTGTTTTGCCGGTTTTGTTTTTGTTTGCTTGCATGTGATATAAATACTGAAACTTTTGGCTCAAAGTACTCCTGAGTATACACAGGAGACTTGCAGAGCCGGTTCAGTGTCAAGCAGAGGAAAAGGAGAGCAAATGACATCCTGTCTGCTTATGTAACATTTTTTTCCAAAGTTTGCTTCCCACAGTTGGGATTTAAAATAGTATCTTAGCTGCATTATAAAAGCAGAGTATTATAAGTTCACAAGAACCTTATTGCTTACCACAACATGAGTATGTAACAGATAATCAGAAGAAATAAATTAATTGCCCTGTACCAAATTCTAAACCCCGTAATTACACATTTTCCCACATACTTTAACTCAAAAGGAGAAAACATGCCCGCAAATGGAAAATGAAACAGAACACTGGTCTTTGTCAGACCGTTTATTTGGGCTTAGGCAATTTCCCCAAATGCTGAGATAATACCACAAAGTGTTCAGGATCACTACCTACTTCAACCCAAGTCTAAATCATTTTTCTTCACTTAAAATCCACTACTGGTTCAAAGGATCAGCAGCTTAGTATTACTGTATTGCAAGCCAATGTGTCTACCGAACAGTGAAACAGGTCTTTTTCTGTGTGCAGTATTTAAAAAGTTGTCAGTATTGAGTGAAAAACTCTTTAAGTTCTCAGACGACTCTCATTTCAAGTCATTACAGACTCATTCTTCTCCATCGAGAAAAATCATTATTTTGCTTATTCTGGCATCACACCTATGTTATCACTGATCATAAAGAGCTACCTGTTAAAGCTATTTTAAGTCAACTTTCATTGAGTTTATTTCCCACAGCTCAAACATCCTGTCACTGGGGAAACATCTGTGGGCAGGAGTGCAAATTATCAATTATATCTAGGGAGGCACAAAAAAAAAGGGTAAGAATTTGCCTTTGTTTTTCAAAAACTCTACAAATAAAGTATTTCTGAAAACTGGTTTCACAGTTCTGCTACACTGAAACAGTTCAGGGTTGTTTCATGCCATTATTTTCTCCTTTTAGTGTGATCCATAAAATCCTCCAAAAGTTATCAGAATTCAAATGCATTTAACAACTGAATGCTGATCTGGACTAAAATCCCCATCTCCCAAACAATACTAAAGAACTCCTAAAGCCCACTGAATTACCAAATACTTTTAAAATGCTAACACAGACAGAATTCAAAGCTCTATGATAAACAAGCAGAAACTGTTTTGAGTTCTGAGTACTTTGTTAAATCAGCAGGGAGAAAGGGCAACTTCCAAAACAATGGAATGCATATTATAAATGTTTGGAGCTTGCCTAAACCAGAAGTGACACCAATATGAGATAACATGTACGTTCATATTACTAGGATTATTTCAGTATAATTCCAAGCCAATATTTGTATTTCTAGAACAAGAACAGATCAGGTTGCTTTGAAGGCCTGCTAGAATTTTAGTTCATGCAGCATAATGGTATAATTAATGCACCAAATAACATACCATTTTAACTTCCTTTAGGCTGAAACTTAAACACAATGAAAAAAAACCCCAAAAAGTCCTAAACAAAAACAAACAACTAAAAATCCCCAACACACACAAAAACCCCCAAACAAAAAAATTCCCCCATAAAACAACAACAATAAAAATCCCTGAAGAGGTCATCCAAAATAAAAATTAGGCGGCTATTTCAAGTTCTGAGGTAGAGGAAGTTCTCTAGTAAAACTTTATCTCTCTCTCATTTCAATATTCTTTTTGGAGATACATGTAACACTTTGATTTATTCAGGCTATTTAAAAAGAAGCATTGTAACAAACTTAATCCTATAAGCTGCTCTCACATAACTACGTATTTTTCTACATCTTGTATTTCCAAGTTATTCTGGAGAAGGAGCTATAAGGTAACTCTATCTGCAAGATAAAATTAATCTCTACCGACCAAAAATTCTGAACAATCCTGTGCAGTGTAACACTGTAAGCAAAGATAACTATGTTGTATTCTTGGATGTGCAAAGCGTGTAACATAAACCCAAGTTACTATCTTGTTGATATACAGTCTAGCTATCTGCTGTGGACCACAGTTTTAAGTATATACAGTTAATTAGGAATATCCACAGGTATTTCAGGAAGGAGTCAAAGTCACTCATGCAAGAGAAACAGTTAAAGAACAATTGCTACAACAAATTAAAATATATGAAAATACATTAAATAAAACAAGTGAAGACTCATTTTTTTCATATTAGAACACCTTGGAAGTTAGTATATGAAATAACAGAAAAAAGATTCAAAAGCTTGTTAAAAAACTTCTTTTAAATTATCCTCTTTAGTACCCTCAAAAAGAACATGCTTCTGCTGGCAAAGCATTAACTTTTTCTTTCAACCCTATTGTTGAGAAGATGCTCTGTATTTGTGGAGGCAAACACCACTCAGAACAAGTGCAGTAATGGATGTGCATTCTTCACTTAAAAATTTTTAAACACAAAAAAAATGTATCGAGTAAATATTCATAAAATTTTTAAAAAATAAAGATACAGTTAAAAAAATCCTTCCAGTTTATATTTTATGGAGATAACTCACACAAGGACTATAAAATTATTTTTCCCATTCTAAACTCCATTTTCATAATTAGCTCTGTCCCATAAAGTGGCACTTTAATCCCACTTGCTATATTTTCACTTTGTTAACAGGCTGTAAACATCCTACCTTTCCTTTTTATTAACCTTGGCTAATTAACCATAGCTTGGAAATATATACATCTGTCTTTTTTTTTTTTTTTTCAGTTTAAATAAAATAACATTAGTATGCTACTTTGGAATAATATCATTATTATGCAACCAAATTAAGAGTTTTAACATAATGCTCACAATTTTAAATGGGAAATGAAAGATTATCAGTATGGGAAAACCAGCTTGAAAAACCATTCATATAAAGAACTGTACAAATTTTTTTCTCCTCTTTTTTTCACCACAAGCATGACCTATCTGCATAGAACCTTTCACAAACAGATTTCTACTGATCAATATCACCCTGATACTGAAAGTGGAACTACAGAATGCTTTTGTGACTATGTATTAATTTGACCCAATATTTCAAGTATTTGCATTGAACGCATGGAAGTTTCAATTCAAAGTTATGATCAAACTGCATCTTTAATAAATACATTGTCAAAATGCCGCATATGAAGATCTGATGCAAAGTTACAAAATAATGTTACATATGAAAAGGTATTGTAATAAATTATTTCCATGTGACAGCAAACTTCAACTCTGAGGATTAATCTAGAAGATACATCAAATTCACTATCCTGCTTATGCCCGGCAACTCCCAGTCATTAATGTCATGCAAATTACCTGGACCATGCACTGGATATGCCTCACTTGATGATAACTATACATTTTCTATGCATTTAAGCATCCTAGCCTTCTCCAACTTTTTCTTATAGCAATTTTCTAAGAATATATGGAAATATTTTTAAGCCAGTTATTCCAAGACAACCTTTACAGAATTTGGAAGTCACTGACACCCGATCCATTTCAAATTAGATATGAAAATATACATGATTTACAATTACTCCTTTTGACTCACATGGATATAGGAGTACTCTCACAACAGATTAGCAGGGATGTAGCCTCTGACAAAGGAGTGGAAAAACGTGAGAGGAAACATGCAGCGAGATCCAGACAAACAGCAATCTGCCACCAGACTTATCACTAGGGGAAGCGAGCCAGAGCTACAAGTCAATAATGTCGATCACACTGGGCAGGGGTTCTGTTCTATGGAAGGCAACAGGTTTTGGCTGAAGAAAACTGACCACATCCCAAATAAGACATTTATACATGTTCTGTTGTGTAAGTTAGATAAATAAGGAGTTTCAATTCCTCATTTTCCTTCCACCAATACATGGACTATTGCTTAGCTCTGGTAAAAACAACCCAATCCCTCAACTCCTGTTTCCTAACTTGTAAATACTGAAATTTGATTTTGGCTTAAACCAATTTTAAGAATACATTATCATGTATCAATTGATTATTTTTGTATAAAAACCAGATGCCCTTACAGTGAATATTCTCCTCTGCATGCACACAAGGGAAGCATATTGCAATTAATTATCAAACTTCGGCATTATCCTATTCAAAAAGTCTTTATTTTTTTATCTCAGATACACTTCAGTAGATTTGAGGTATTTTCAGCTAATTTTCTATAATAAACCAGTTTCATCAAGCGACAGGGCAATTCACCAGGAAATAAAAACATCATGCAGGGACCAGGCAAATCAGTACCTTTATCTACAATGTGTGAATCCTTCAAGCAGGAAAACCAATTATCAGGTAAAAATAGATCTGTACACAGCCAGGATGGCTTCAAGCTCACTGGGGGCTTCAATGTGCACTGACCAAAAAAACCACCAAAAAGTACGTGCGCGCACACACACACACACACACAGAGAGTGGCAGAAGAATTTATATTAAGTTAGGAAAGCACACATTTGGAAGTGGCTGCCAATGCTCTTTGGTAGGCAGCAGGAGGCAATAACATCGGGATGAAAAAGCACAAATACCAAAAAAAACCCTTTAAACAAAGGAACGTTCCCCTCCTATCTCAGACACAAGTGAAGTTTTCAAAGAATGCCCAGCATTCACAGCATCCAATGTTAAAAAGGCCTCTCCTGTGCAAAACAAAGGCAGTGTTCTGCTACATGTCTTCATAGAGATTCAAACACAGAGATTCAAAACCTGAAACCACATTCAAGGATTTCCAGAAGGCAGAGGATGAAGACTTAGGCTACTATGGGGACATCTCAGATCTGGAGGTAGGTCTGGACAGGATTTTAATTTGGGAATATATATTTAAAACTGGCTAATAGAAAGAAAATTGTCAGTGTGTTCAGTTTTAACACCCAAGGTCTTGCAAAACTGTATACTCATTAGGAGACACAAATCACTAACACTAAATCAGCTCTGAATTTATTTTACACTTAGGAAAAAATCTTGGCATTTGCAATATTGTGTTTATTCTATTTTTTTGTTACTAATGTTTACACTATAAGTAGTAAAAAATTAAAAACTACCTACGGTATGAAATTAATTTAGTTGTGTAAATTATAGTGTATGTTTCTGGAGATATTTAGCAAGTTAATATACTAATCCTTTCTTTTGCAACCTCCATTTGTATTTGTCTCCTGCTCTGAAATACAACCGCAGGCATTGAGATAACCTCTCCATATGTTTATCTAGTTACAACAGCTTTTCTTAAAACCCTCTGCACACCCTCTGCCAACGTGAAACCATGTAATCCTCATTGAAGGGCTGATTTTGGTCCCGCTTTTTAGTTTTTCTAAAGACACGGATAGTGCTTCACCTCCAATGTCAGTGGTCATTTACTTGTATTTCCTTGCTCTAAGATGGACTCGATACTAAATTTCAGTAGTTTTGTTGGGCATTAAAACTTCACTTTTTGCTGAGACTAAAAAAAACCAAAAAAAACTGTTTACTTTTCATAAATTCCAGTTGTCTTAAACAAGGTTTAGACATATCACCTGGCCCTGCATCCTGCATTGACACATTTGCTTCTCCTCTTCCCTCTAATAATCTACCAAGCCTTTTCCAAACCAGATTAGACACTCTTCATGCATAGCTACTAATACTGAATGCATGAATAGGTAACACATACTTAATACATTCTGGCCTTCAAATAATAAGAACATTCCTTTTAAAACATTTTAACCATGTCTCAGACAAACTTGCTCTTTACAAAGTAACTGAAATATTTCATACAATGAAAATACTGTCACTCTTTTTATCCAGAAAGCTAGTGCCAACAAAAATGTGGAGGGATGGAGAATTACTGTTCTTTATGCCTTGTACTAATATTCAGACTGTTTTTACTTCTAAGAAAAGCAGAACCAAACTTTCTATTTACAGTCAAAAAATTTTAAAACTCTGTATTTGTGATCACAGTAATATGCGAATTTTAAGAATTCTTGCTCTTGGAATATATTAAAAACATAAACATAATTCTCCCTGATCTAAGTCTAAGAGAAGTGGCATCAACAACAATTAAGCACATTCTGAATAAGCCAGCCTTGCCTCGATTGGCTCCAGAGACAATTCCGCAGCTGCCCCAGCAACAAGCAGAGGAGCCAGTCAAAAGACCAGAAAAGAAGCCCAAAAGGAGGTCAAGGCTTGCAAGCCAGAACTTGGCATCTGGGTCTTACAGCTGTCAGGGATACTTATGAGAGAAGTCACTGTTGTCTAAGATTTTGAAAACAGTTGGGGAACAGGAAGAGAAAAAAGAAAAAAAAAAATCTATCTACAACTATTATGAGCCAAGCTAGAGCAGAAATGCAATACATGCCACCACTTTTTTTGTCACAGCATTGTGATACCAAAACCACTACACCAAATGAGAAAAGTATTATCTGCACAGAAATACAGTTCTGTAGTGATGTGGAACATTAGACTTCCAAAGAGATTTTTTTCTGGAAAAGAAACATCAGTGAACAAGATGGAAATAAAAACTAGACAACTACTCCTTTTAATGTGTGTGTTTCAAAATACAAAATTTTGTCTTAATTTTTAAGGGGGATAACCCGTCAAATTTTCCTTTAAACTCCCTACTGTGTAACTACTACCAGCACCAACAAGAAGTCCAATATATAATCAACTGTTTTGTTGCCAAGTTGTATGCACATTTTACTAAAACAAACAAACAAACAAACCAACCATCATTTATCCAGAGATTATTGAGAAAATATGAAACTGCACTGTCTTTATTAGAGATTCCATACTTGTTAATGACAGACACAAAACTCGGAATGAAAACTGCACATTTCAAGAATCATTAAATAGAATTTGTAGGATCTCTAAACAAAAGAAGAGACTCAGATCAAGAACTCCAGTTTTGCAAAAATTAATTTTAAGTGCATATGCAGGCAAAAATCCAAAGCTAGTGGCAGTTTTTGGGAAAGCTGTCTCCACAGATTCTGTGCTGACAAGCCAAGCAACTGCCAAACAATGTTTCAAAACAAAAGAGAGACTCTTGGAAAGTGCCAAAAGAGATGTTATACTCTCCCATTACAACTCACGCTTTATGAAAAGGAAAGAGAGGACACTTGTACTGGGATTCTCATTGGCACTGTGAATCAGGCACATTCCGTACTAAGCAGATTCCCAAGGAAATACGCATGCTAGCATGGACTGCAAAAATGAAGAAGTGTTCAGCTGTGATGAAAAGCAAAAGAAAAGTAGAAACAAAGACAATACAACTGATGTCCAAAAAATGCATAGTTCTGTCAAAGAGGTGCTTTAAGCAGAAGTGAAATGAACAGCAAAACTCTTAAAAACACACAATTTGACAGGATATTTGAATTTGTTTTCTCCAATCTACTCTTATTTCTAATGAGCCTCTATGTCTAGTTGTAGATTGAGATACTATCTCATTTAATTTTCTGAGTTTAGAAGAACTAGCTAGTTCATTATACTCTTGACTTTGTAGTCTGATATCCATCCCCTGAACGTCACACTTCATCTGTTTTTCTTGGACCGTATGAAGCAACAGAAAGCTGTCTCAAGGCACCCTTCTCTAGCACACTCTTCACTGTTATACAAATAAGCCCTCTAGTGGTAAAAGAACCGTGAGACCCATGATATTCACAGTTTCCATGCACCCCCTCTCCGGGATAAAAATCTTACTCTCATAATACCTCCTAACTAAAGGTGGGCCACTAATAGTCTATCTACAACCTCTTTTGAAAGCTATTCATTGAAGATGCCAACTTTATCTTGAGCATGAGTGGTGGCTTCGTTACTGAATCCAGGGACAAAAACATAATTATCAACACAGAATACAACTGTCAAAGGTACAAAACAAATTTAGCATAATGTCACAGAACTCTCCAGGTTTTATGATATTTAAGAAGTATGCCAATACAGAGATAATGAACTCCACCACACACTAGCACTTAATTAAGCCCTTTGATTACCAGAATCAAAAGTGAATGCTTGCCTTCTTTTCATTGTAAGCTACTGCATTTCCTCTCCCTTCCTTAAGAGTATTTATTCTCTAGTTCTAAATACTAGCCAGCGAACTGATAACAGAAACACCACTAACACTGACCTATGTTTGTGGCAGTGCTTTTCATTATAACTGGCCAAACACTGCCAATGCATCAGATACTTTATCTGAAGCAACTCAGCTTCACAAACTGCCAGACTTAACACTGTCAAAAAATCCTAAATATTATGCTAACATTTCATAACAGAAGACTAACATGCTATCTAGTTTTAAAATAAAACAGCTATATTTTATATTAGCAAGCATGGGCAAAAACCTCCCATCCTCCCCTTACTTTAACACAGCAATGGAGCAAACTGTTATTATGTGAAAAGGGGTCCAAAGGGACAGTGATTCTGTATCGGCACATATTCCCACATATTCAGCAGTACTCATGAAACAGAATTATCTGCTTGGCCAGATCAGAGCTTGCACTATGTTTTTAATGACTCAAGAGCTCAGTGACAGTATCATGGTGTATTTGCAACCTCACTGCAGTGATAATGAAGGAGACTGGTGAGAGAGATCACTAATCACCTTCCACAAAATACTGCCTACTTAAGAATACCTCAGACCCCCTTTCTATGCTGAGTAGAGGTGAGATTAGGAAATCATGGCGCACCATCAGTTCACAGAATAGACCCCTATCTTTTTTCACTTGACAAGCCTGCAGCCTACCAGGTAGAATTCAAATGGAAGACTTCTTTGGAAGTGCAAATGCCAACAAAACTCTATCAACACAACAACAAATTAATTTTTCAGCCTCCGTAAACCTTTTTTGTGTTATTTCTGCCTATCATGCACATGCCCTGATAAAACGCTAAATGGTTATAATTCAGACAACAGTGGCAGAGGATGAATCACATGTTCTGTTGCAATTTATTTGATAGAAACCAATTTCTCAGTATCAATATATATTTCTGAAATTCCTTGCAAAACCATTCACAAATGAAACTATAGTGCAGAAATGCATAAACTTGAAATGCAGGTTCAGAAGCAACAATAAAAGTAAATGTAACTACTCTGATGAGACTGATAGTAGTTGTATCCCTTTCAAAACACTTTAAATCAAATAACTGAATAGGAAAACACACAAATGACTGGAAGAAAAAGCCCCCCAATAGTAATAGTTGGCAACTATCAGCTTAACTTGTACTTGGGAGATTTTGGTTAAAAATTCTTGAATCGCAAGATGAGAAAGGTCAAAAATATGTTACTTGGGAAGGCTCAAAATTCTCATGTCAGCAATCTCACACATCATGGGGCTAGTCAAGATTATGTAATCTTGATTCAGAGCAGCTGGAGAAAATTTAGATAAGCTAAACTTAAGGCAGGGTCTACAAAACACTTTGAATCTTCATTCCCCAAACAGCCAGACTGGCAGAGCTGTTACATGGTACTGCAGCTCCTCCACCTTCAAACAGCCACCCTTCATTTCTCCTGATGAAAAATGGGGTAAACAGGAGCAGAGGGAGAATGATGCACACTTGAGCCCTGTCCTGCCAAAGTCAAGCTTTTTCTGAGTCACACACCAACACACTAGGTAGCCCTCTCAGGCCCTGAATGGTTTTGACACTCAGTTTCCAAATGTAGCAAAATTCTGTAATATAAAGCACATTAGAAAGATACAGATGGCAAAGGTGCAGTTTATAGCTACAGATGGCAGCAGGCCTAAGGAATGTAACATGAATTTACCTCTAAGTCTTGACTTTTTGCCAAAATATTTAAGCTACCATTGTGTGTTATACAATGCATACACAAGCATAAGGACACTTTTGTACCAGCAGAATCCAGCAGTATAATCCTACCAAGGCAATGTTTTGAGGCAATGCACTAAGAGAAAATGACAAGGCAGGAAGCATCTTTTGTTTGAAACAGAGTCAACAAAGTTTTAAGTCTTCCCCCAAACTTTTAAAAGAATCCACAATACAGCTTTTCCTTTTTATATATTAGCCACAATTACTCTGTGGGATAAAAAGAAGCATCTGTCTCTTTCTATGGCTTCCAAGCTTATATCCTATCACTCGCTAGATCTCTGCAGCTCAGATGTCTTCAGAGGGAAGCTGAGCAAAGCAAGATGCAGGTTCCATTAATGCAATGTGACATTGCACAGGAAACTGGATTCCCTCTTCCTTTTTGTTCAGTTTCTGTTAAAAAGGCAATTCTTACATTTAGCTTCCCTAGATAAAATTTTAGAAATATATCACACAGCTGTAAATACTCCTACACTTCAGCTTCAGAAGACATTTTACAACATATAGCTTTTGATCCCTTGCTGTAGAAATTATTTTGTATTTAAACTGCGTAACTATAGATACTATCGATCTCAGAGTTTAATCTACATGGAGGGTGGGAAAGAAGAGCAAGTTGCCAACACCATTATTCATCCCACCTTCAGGAGCAGTTAGGAAGGGAGGGGAGGAGACATGAAAACAGGCTAAAAACTCAGCACATTTGGAATTTGTCATTTTAAAGATTTATACCAGAATAATATTATGAAAATACTGTAACAGAGCATCCATATGAGGAGGTGCACTCCTAATATTTCTTCTTTGTTAAGTATTATTAACTTCTCTGGCTAGTTGAGGTCTTAGTGTAAGCATCACAGCACCTGAGGTTGCTTGGAAAGCCTGATCAACCTGCAAGACTTAAGAAAACAGAACAACAAAATGATATAAGGCTCTACCCATACTCAGCAAATTCAGAACTTGCAATTCCATCCACACCAATACAATGACCATGCACTTGGCAAAGAACTGCAGTCTCATTACTACCAAGGAAATGACCAGTTAGTTTTGTGGTACATGTAGCTGTCAAGATAAGCACCAAAATAACTAGAAATCCTAAAGAGGCAGATCCACTCACTCCTACTGACATGCCCAGAGTCAGTTTTATTTGGCCGTGACAGGACCTTACAAGTTTACAGAAGACCAGTTCATGAAACTATTAGCATAATGGTACCCGTACCCCTTTTCCACCTGCTGTCTCCTTGGGGAGGAATATGGCTACATCCCACTCTCATTACCAGCTGTGCTCTTGACTCTTAAAGGACAGCTGCAGTCAGAATCTAGAAGTCATTATAGTCTACTCTAATTAGAGGGAGTGAAACAGAAACAGGAGCACTGACAGGAATGGCCTGTGTGGTCTGTTTTGTGGACTCCTCATGCACATGTATGGAGTTCACCCTCAAATCCCGCCTATATATGCATTTATGTGTATATATATATACATTAAAAATAATGTAATACACTTTCTACAGAATTATTTTGTTAAACTGGCATCAAGACCACTGGAAACACGTCACAATAATACCCATCATATTTCTCCTGCTTCCTCCTGCAGTTCCTAAAATTACACAGGAAGTGAAGCAGGACTGCCAAATGGAACCAATGTTAGAGTGGACTGATAATTCCAGGTGTTTTCAACATACTGTAATTCAGGATGCATTAATAATTTGTCTGTTACAAACCACTCTTGGTATATCATCTTTTTTCTTAAACAAAGCCTCTTAGAAGCTAGAAGAACAAAAAAAGTATTTGAATTTAATAACTTTATTTGCTAAGCTATAAGGTAAAAATCTAAACATTTCCTGTAACAAACTGTTTATTTCCATTTCAGCGGATTCTAAAACAAGTTTGTCTCAGATTTTTCAGTGGTTATGAACTTCTGAAAAAAATACAAAATACACTGAGATGCAGATTAACTTCACTATCACAAACTATATTGCAAGTTTAATAAAAGATACCCTTATATTTGACATTGATTAATCCATAATCCCTATACCAGGCATATACACACACACTTTTCATCACACAACAAATCCTCTGACTAAAACTAAACTTGATCAAACATATTATGGTTTATGAATTCTCAGCAGCATCTATCTGTATCTCCTTTGTGTTATTCACTGTAGAGATTTAGCCGATCATAGGCAAGCATGAAGAATCTCCCATAACTTCAAAAGGACTGTTCGAAGCACGAAAAAAGCAGGACACACCTCACAGCTTGCATACTGACACAATAAATGAAAAATCCCTTTGAAAATTACGTATCATTCTACTAATTTCTTCTGATCAGAAGACTGAAAATCTGGATTGACACTTTCTTCCAGTCTAAGATAAAAATTCAGTGCACAAATGGAGTAATTAAGCCCCAGTTCTTTTGACACTTTCCAGCGTGACTCATGACCATCTTCAGCCTGCATTTAATAAAACATTTTCACAAAGACTATTAACTCCCCAAAAACTCTCTACTACAGCCTTTCAATCCATTACTGCATTTTCTTGCACAATTTGAGTTCCAAAATCAGTTTTCATTTAAGTGTGCCAGGTGGCATTTAAAAACAAAACAAAGCAAAAGAATTAAAAAAATTTATAAATCCAGATTTTACAAAGCACATGATGCTTCAGAGCTTTTTTTAAAAAAGGGTAGGGAGGGTAAAACTATGGCAACAAATTTCACTCCTTTTTAAACAAAAGGCTATAGAACTCATGCTGCAAGTTTCCAATAAATGACTACTGATTATGTTTACAACACTGAGCAGGTATGTAACAAAGTCAACAGCATGAGTACCAAAGTTTATCCAGAAGGTTTAACACTCCAAACCATAATGCTAAAAGTTATTGCAAAGAATTTTAATAAAAGTAAATTCTTCTCCAATTTTTTAACTGGAAGACATGAGCAACAATACTATGTCATTAAGACTCAAAGAGGTGTTTACATCTAATCAACAATAGAAAGCCTCCAACACATTTGACTGGCTTTCTCCTGCTATTTACAGTCAGTTTTACTGATTTCCTATTCTCCATCTGTCTTCTAGCTGCAGCTGTAAACTCTGCATTTTCTACCCTACCTGCTCAGAGCCACTCATTTTCACTCTCAATCACCTGAGGATACAAATGACAAAGTGTATTTATTGTCCAACACTGCATACAATTTCAAAACCAAACAAATGAACCAAAACATACCACATTAGACAAAGAAATCATAAAAGACATTGGAGACAGGAAAAACATTGCAGTCCCTAAAAATGAACATTCCTAGTAAGAACAATACAAAGTAATACTGCTGCAAACTGCATCAGAGATAAATGGATATATGGTAGAGCCCTATAGCTCTACCTATTCATAGATTCCTAAGAAAAGCCATTATTCAGGCTTGTGCTGGCAGCTACAGATAGCGCATTTGCAGAGAATTATTTAAATAATTTAACAGAATAAACTAATACATTATTTACAAAACAAAACAATTCAGCTTCATGAAATGCTAAGCCAGTCTTGAAATGGCTGTGAAGCAAGGCGGCTTTGAATGTTCATACTCTGTCTTGTCGTTAAACAATTACTAATCCTAGTCAAGTGGAAAGTAAACAATTAATATTAATAGGTATTTACTTGGCTTTTGTCTGGACGTTCAACTTCCAACTGCCAGCAGGGAAGTCTATTCAGTGTATACAGGCTTGAGCTGGAAATATTTACACATTAAAAGAAACTTCTTCGTGGAAAATATTAAGCTAAGTGAGTTTTAAAGAGATCTAAAAGTCTGATTCTTACAGAGTTCTTTAAAATGTCTTGTAATTGTCTCCAAAGATCTGTTCTCTATTCATCCTCCCTTTTGAAGTTTGTCATTCTGGCATCCTTGCACAATCCCAGAAGAAACAGAAAAAAAATACTCTTACGCGGTCTTCTCCTGCTGTTCTTCCAGGCTGACACTTCTGAAGCACTTATTAGCATGGTTAAGAAATGTGCTCTCTTCCTAAAGTATCTCCCCCATCCAACCTTCCTAATAGGAATACAGCAGTATCTACCAGATAATGGTAACTCATGAGGAATGGCACAGTCTCAGACACATTCATTTTTGCTTCCTACTGAAGGAAATCCAACATGACCCTTCTGCAAAGTTCAGGTCTTTCAGCTAACTAGCACCTGATACCTTTGTAGCTCCCTGTTCCTGCCCCCACCCAGCTGACAGCAAGAAGAGAGTATTCTCTTTTCGCTATCATTGTTTCTACTAAGACACCTCCAAGGTTTTCTCACAGTGAAAAGGTTTCCTGTGCTCTTAACCTTCGCTATAATGTCTCAACCATACTGGCAGAATTCAACTTAAGAATTAAAAATGTTTCTTAGACAGAAAAGAAAACTGAAAAAAAGCACAGAGAAAAGCTAGGAAAATCCAGGGAAGAACGAATACATATGGTAATTACTCATGATGCCAAGAGTATATTAACATTAGTTGCTTAAGTAGCATTTTACTAGAGTATAATTCAAATTCTTTTGAAAAAGTAGGTATGCCACTGTATAAAAGCATTGCACACTTTCACTGGCAGCTCTGGCCAGATCACTTTCAGTTATGAGACAGGTTGCACTGCAAATCACCAGATTCTGGGAATTAATTTTGAAAGAGCATGACTACATAGTTGGCTGTACTAATTTACTCTCCCCTTGGCCTCTGCCACAGAAAGGATCCTGGCCTATAAAGACCCCTGATCTGACCTAGTACAGCTATCCGTTGCACACTGTCTTCTTTAAAGATAAATATCACATTCTGAATTGTGTCAGCAAGGAATGAATATTACTGTCAAAATGCTCTAGTTGAGGCAGACACAGTAGTAAAATACATCAACACATTCCAGCTATCAGGGTTGAAAAACCCGATGCAACGCCTTGGTTTCTTGCCGTCCTATATATTACTATACACGCCCACATATTTAACATATTTCAGTGCTTGTATATGGTTTGAAGAGCACAATTCATTCATCTGTGTGATTATTTTTCAATTTTGAACATAGCAAATTGAGAACCTGAAAATGGATGGGTTTGAGTAAAGAACAGGAAACAAGGAGAAACAAATGAAAATTACTCACAAATAGGAAAATAAGACAATACTGTTTTAAGCTCTGAGACTTTCAAAAATCCATTGGACTACTTAAGCATAGATGTTAACATGCATTTTCATTTCCACACTAGCAGAAAGCTATGGGACACAACTTAGTTAGATCTTTGAATTTTTTTGTGTTTGTTTTCATTCTGACACACTTTTGGCATTAAGCTTTATTATTCAAAGCGACCAAAAAATCAACACTAAATCAGAATGAATATCTCAAAAGAACCAGTAGATGGCAATAAAAAGATCTGTGATAAATTTTGATTTTGCAGATAGCCATAATCTGTAGTAATGTACAACCAGCAAAACTGGCATTTCTTTTTAACCTCATTGATATGGTTCCAGGAGGTTTCTTGAAGCAGCAAACATTTAGAAAATATTACACAGACAATTCCATAAATCTTTCCCCATGTCTGAAAGGTGAGGAAAAAAAAACCCTGAGAACAATCTGTTCCTGTAACTCAGAAGAATAACTTACCTAAACTATTTCTTCACTTTATATTAAGACAAAACCTACAATTTCAAGAATCTTTTGCAAAGTAATATGAATATAACATGCATTGATATTTGAGTTCGGTTTTACTCTTAAATGTTGCCAAAGAGTAAAATAAAGAACCAGTAGAATTTGTTAAGTCTTTGGACTTAGTCTTATACTCTTTATGTAAGTCTTTATAGCTTTAAAAGCTTTCATTAAGTCTTACACCAAGGCTATTCAGCAGCTACCGGTAATTTTTGCCAGGGTTTCAAGCTTGAAGTCAAAATAGCAAACTATTTTTATGTCTCACAATTTCAATCCTAGGAAAAAACCAAATTGCAGTGGGTTATTTGTCTAGCAAGAGAATAACAAAATCAAATTACTCTTTTGTATTGTATTAAAATAAAAACATACATATTCGATTTTTAAAGGAGGGCTTTTAGATATGATTTCTTATGTATATGTATATATTAAGTAAACGTTTGCAGTTGAGGTAGAGGTATTCTAGAATATAAACTACGTTAATTGAAATCACTAGTGTTTTGGATTAACCTTTCTTAATATTCACAATTAGTAATGCTGCAGAATTATTTTATGTATGTATACAACAATGAACCAAATAATTACACAATTTGCATAAAGTGCATTTTTCCATTTTCCTATGTTTTCCCATTTTCACCACAAGTGCAAGCATAGATAGATCTTGGCCAGGATATCTGTTTCACTGAAATAAAATACTTGAGGAATTAAATTGCCAAATATTTTCCAAAATATGATCTGTAAAGCTGTACAGGTTTGTACCTTACCACGAAACATTTCTGAAAAACAGATTTATATGTAACCCCCTAATTAATATTTACTCATTATAGGTAAATAATCAAGTATTTTTTCATATACATTTAACTTTTAGAAAGAAATTGAAACCACACATCAAATATTTATCATTAACGACTCTACCTTACAGTTATACCTGAAAACTGACAAACTACTCAGGCTATAAATGAGGTATATATGCATGCATTTCCGTATGGAAAAAACACATTACCACAGAAAAGAATTAACACATGGAAAGAGAGATACCTCAAGCCTGTTGCCAAAAAAATTTCAGCAGTAAGAAAGTTAAAAGAGTTGCCTAACACTCCCAGAAATTATTTTTCTCTGATTAAAGAGCAAATAGATTGAAGACAAAGAAAGAATACACACTGCAATTAGCAGAAAGACATAAGGCGAAAAGCATACATTAAAAGCATTTTTTATTTTTTTAAAGTGGCACTGGCAACTTGGAAAGTAGAGACTGAAAACTTGGAGGGGGCCTATTGGAGAGCCATGTACAGGGTTGAAGAAACTGACATGAACACAGGTTAAAGAAACTCAGTTTGTTTCACTTAGATAAGAGAAGGTTTGGGAGGGTGGGTGAGATCTAATCACATTCTTCCAATGCCTAACAGTAGTTTTCAAGAAGACAGAGGTACCCTCTTCACAAAGATGCTCAGCAAAAGAACAAGAAGTCACAAGCTACCAACTTGCACCAGAGAATATTTTTTCTTCCCATAAGAAAAAAGCTCTATTATTTCCCACAAGAACAATTAAACAGTGGACCAGGCTGCCCAGCAATCTCGTTCACTTCTCCTCACTGGAAGTGTTCAAGTCTTAGCTTATCTTGATAAGGACATGGAGAACTTAAAACAGGGTTCTGCATCCAGCAGAAGGTTCGGGCAACTAACCTCCAGAGGTCCCTTCCAACCTACACTGCTCTTTGATTCTATACGTGAAACTCTGCAGTTCCTATATGCATTAGTGACTGGCAATAACACAAAAATAATTTAGCAAAAACACCACTTTATGTACAGCTATTGTGCTTCAGTCTTTGAGCTTCTATAACTTCATCAGTGTCAAAGGATTTATACATGTGTGTATGCTGATGCCTATTTTTCTTCATTTTTTCTCAGTTCCTTTTCTACTAAAGTTGGCCCTTACATAAATGTATATTTAGCATATCTTCTAAACCCCACACTCATGAGTTCTACAGGAACAAAGCTATTTGCTTCACACATGCAGAACGCTATACCGTGCAGGACCATGCCTCATTTCCAGCCAGCCAGAATGGAGTTGTGTACATTATTGCCAGGAAATAACTCAACTAGAACTGTTTTGTAAAAAAGAAAATTACCCAACTCTATTGGGAGAAAACAGATTGCACTGAAATCTGCTGCAAAACATTTAAGAAATTTTAAAGGAAAAAAAAAAAAGGGAAAATACTTTAATTTTGACACAACAATCCACCTAAAATTGCTTTTGCTCACAAAGTGAATTCAAAAGATCTTCAGCTGCACTCAGGATGTAATGTTTACTAATTTTCAAGTTTGTATAGGATGTAAAGTATGATCATGCCTAGAACTAGATGATAAATATACCTTGTCATCTACTAGAATTCAAACTGCTTGACTCTGGTAGTTTTTCCCAGTTTCTCTGGCACATCATTTCAGAAAAAACTGTCAAGCTTACTGTTGCGCTGACTGAGTGTTGAGATCATTGCATCAAGATTGTTCAGCAGAAGCTCAAAGAGCTTCTACTCTATACCAAGAAGCCTTTGATGAAAAAATACACTTAATAAAATGGAATTCTAAAGAAAGGTTGTATACCAAGCAACTCTCAATCACTTTGATTTTCGATCAGCTTTATTGACATGCTATGATTCCTGCATTCCAGCCTTTTATAAATGGACCATCAGCTCCCTCTCATCCAGAAAAAACAAAGCTTAAGAAAAGATTACTTTCTTTATTCCACTCTATACTTCCTACAGAAGTGACTTTCCAATATAGGTTTTTCTATTATGCTCATGAAGATCTATGTCCTTATGAGGACACCATGAAATTAAATCAACACAGACCAACTGTTCATGCTATGTTTACTACAAATACACCACCCACGTCCCTATGCAAAGGTTCTCATTTTCATCTACAGCAGAGCTGATTACATTCTTCTCAAAATCGCACTTCTAGATTGTAATGTCAGATTTTATATTACCATTATCAAGAGGGACCTTCATTACTACTTATTATTTCCAAACTAATTCCCAAATGCCTCAATGTAACGCAGAACATCCAGGCTAAGTGCACTTCTGCAAAAAAGCTTTCCATTTACTACGCTTCAGAGTTGCTTTTGGAGGCTACAACACATTCATGATGAGCTGTACTTCACAGCTACTGCTTCAAAACACCACTACTGATGTACTGTTAAAAGCAAAAATCACTGCTTAAGAGTTGTACATACAACTGATTTCTTGAACTGAACTTTCAGAGTAGTCCTGACACTGATTTAATTAGCATTCCTTAAATTTATCAGAGTCCACATTAAAAAGAAACAGTCATCAGGAACAAAACTCTTTGTCAACAATTTTTGAAAGAAAAATTTAAAAAAGGACTGCAGAATTAAGGCTACACTTGTTTTAACCTACTTCCCTAACTATTCACCAAGTTTCTTTAGAGTTATTTCCCTTTTTTTTGGTTCAAATCAGTGTAGGCAGTCAGAAGTGATTTGGAACAGTTTCACACAAGCACAGATGCACGCTTGGCATGTCCTACTTTGCACCTGAATTCACACCAGAATTATGTGTCTATGGTGAAGTCTGAATAACTAAACACACTATATGATATAACTATTTTAAAATTATGTTAATAAGGATTTATTGTTTCCTGCTTTAAGGGCATTCAGCTACTTCTTTTTGTTTGAAAACTGCACTGGCTGCACTCAGCATCCATCCATAAGTAAAAGACAGGAGTTTCATCATTCTGCTCCTGGTTCAAATCATGTTGCCATGGAAGCAGATGTCGAATTGATGAAAATAGGTCAACTGTTCAAAAAAAAAACCACTGGCTTAATACTTTAAAAAATATTATTATATTATTTTAATGCTTGTCATTATTTTGAAATCATTAATATTTTATTCTGTGGTATTCTAGTTAGCATTTACATTGCCCACACTACACATATTCCCACCAAAAATGCAGATAGTATTAGAGTTAAGAGATGCTAATGGAAAAAAAGTATTTTGCATAAATCGGTAGGGGCTGGGTACAGAATGCTTACAAGAATATCACACACAGTTCTTCGTTACTTCTGTAGTGGATGGTGTTAAATGTTGCCATATAAACTCTTTTCATTTGAAGAGAATTAGAATTATTATTAAAAAGCACTAGCATTTTTTGAAAAAAAAAAAATCAGGACACCGCTAATACCTATGCTTGGCTTTGACAGCAACAGTGCTTTTCTATTTAGTTCTGCATCAAACAGATATATAAATACTCAACTGGAGTCACAGTTACTTAAAACTGATTAAAATACTTAAAGACAGCTAAGATTTAAGTAGGTTACCCCATCAATAGAACATGTGAAAATACACATAGCCAACTCAAAGAAATTTCTCTCTCAACATTTTCAAACTGCCTGCCAAGATGCTGTCAAAATAGCGTAAACACACTGTAAAATGCTCATCCTCACCTGCAGCAAATATCAGAAAGTAAAATAACTCACCTGTATCATGTTTTTCTGAATCTCTACTAGCTGATC
Organism: Falcunculus frontatus; assembly: GCA_013398115.1. NCBI lineage: Eukaryota > Metazoa > Chordata > Aves > Passeriformes > Falcunculus > Falcunculus frontatus. The sequence continues at coordinate 1,853,491 of VZRV01002221.1, forward strand.
TAAAACACTTTTCTATCAACACGCTGACACGTATGAATTTTTTTCTGCCTTGACACTGATGTACTTCAGATCCATCAGGTTTGTCCTAGAAGTTTAGTGTTATATATTCTGTTCCTGAATATTTCTTTACAACTGAAATGTAGAGTTTAATTATCAATAAATAGCATAGAGGTACATGGGAATACTGCCAATACATGAGATTTGTGCTCCTTTCACAGTTCAGAGATCTTTCTGCAGATTAAGTGATACTTAAAGTAGAAAGGCTCAGTTGTGCGAAGTCCCACAAATTTAATCCAGCACAAACCTACCACAGCACTACTGCGTGTCTTCCACACACCACTGCTTCTGCCCTGCTCCCCAGCAAACTGGGTCAGACACCTTCTCCCACATCAGCTCCCTGATCTGTTTCATCAGGCACCAGATAAAAGAAAGTCCCAGTATAATAGATAAGATGGGAGTAAATACACAGGAAGCAAAGCAAAAACATCCCCATCTCTTGAAGTTAACATAAATCCATACTGCTGCTGTTCATAGTCCCACAGCATTCAGTAATCCCCCTTTTTTTCAACCTTTTGTAAGCAATGTTTTAACCTGAAATATGTACAACAGAACCTCTGATAAAAAAAATTCTGTAACTAAGAACATGTTTAGCTATCAACACAACTGAAACAATTTTCAACAGAAATAAAACTCATGTTTGCTGTGTTCATTTTCATGCAGTTTTTTAAAATTAAATTTCTGTATAAAACGTGTTTCACTTTGGAGAACTATTCCAGACTCTATAAAAGTTCAAAATTTGTGTTTTTCCAAAAAAACGAAACTTTTTGCAATATTGTATGACCTGAACTATTCTCCGTCTCTTTAAAAGACTAAAACAAACAAACAAAAAACCCCCAAAACCCCACACCTGTGAAGTTGTTAAATACTGTTTAAAATGTACTGAGTGTCTTTATGGAGACTGCAAAAATCTTACATTTCACACTGAGTAGTTTTGGAACTGTTTACAACCAATGACATTCCAAAAAAATCACGTGGCTTGTTAGGCTCCAGAAACATACTGTAATACCCACACATTGGTTTTGTGTCTCTGTTTTTCCTCAGACAATAAATACCTGGTAATAGCAGAAAAATAACCACCAAAAAAAAAAAAAAAATCAGACTAGCATATTTAAAATCATCAAGCATACTGGATACTTTTGATTAAAACTTTTTTAAATACACTTTTTCTGACCAGTGCATTATGGCTTGTTGTTTTGTTGTTTGGTTGTTTCGGGGTTTTTAATTAAGCAGAATAATTAGAGAAAAGTTGACTTTTCTTTAACGAAATTACTACCTTTCATTTCCTCTGGCTCATCCAGCATCAGCCTCCAATAGCCCTTTCATACTATGTTAATTAGAGATTGGTGGTCTTCCCCCAAGTTGCTTCTCTACATAACATTTTTCCACTGTCCTCCCCTCAGTACTAATTTACCTTTTCCCTCCAAACTTTCTTCCCTTTGTTTTCTGAATCTCCCTTTCCACCGCATTTATAGATAATTTGAGATACAATGTTATTATGATTATTATGCTGCAATTCCTGTTCCCTAAAGGGTTGCATATAAGCAGAATTTAAATTTAGAGAAAAATTCTGGTATTCTCCTTTGGTCTACCAAGAAACAGAGGTCTGCCTGAGATCAAATAGCCAGCTTCACATTTAAACAGAAAAAAAGGATAATACACAGCAAGCAAAGGCAAAAATAGTGCCATCTCTAAGCTGCCAGAAATCCATACTGTTTACAATTTACTCATCCAGTTTTCACAATATCACCTCTTTAGATATATTGTCCACTAATGAGCTATATCATTACATTTTATTTGCTAAATTAGTTTTATATTAAAACACCTCACTGAGGTTTATGTAAATGTTCACACACGCATAATAGTGCATCAGGCTGCCTGTAGACTCAAACTTCAGTAAACCAGTCAACATGATTCACATTTACAGTTAACTCTACAAAACCTTAAGGCTTGGAAAATGAAACTCAAAGCAAGCTCAAAATTCATTGCATAACACTTAATAGCTGTAAAAAGAATAACAAAGAAATATATGCTCCTGATGCACCTCCATGAAGTGATGTACTTTAGTAACTACACGTACACAATCCAGACCTTTTGCCATGAGAAAAGTAATCTAGTTCCTAAAAGCTAACATAGAATAATGGTAAAAGTCAAGGCAATGCAATATGAAAAAGCCCTGAAGGAAAGATTTATAAGGGCAAAGTCCTGCAATTTCAGTTATGTAAAATGCCCACAGTCATCCCTCCACGTCTGAAAAGGAATGACACTGATGTGCTTACTACATGGAATTAGGAGAAGATTAAACCCAAATGCTGTTACAATCACAAATATTTACAGTCATGACACATAGTTGTTTCAGATAAGCCCTACAGGATATGTCCATAAAGATTATGTAGGAAGTCTTTTTAAGATATGCTGGGGTCACAACCCAAGCAGGGAAATAAACAGTTCACAAAAATGTGATTATTTTGCTTCTTGAAATAGCCCGACTAAATACTTGAAGTACATGAAGCAACAAATACACAGTATCTTGGGAATGCCTGGGAAAGTATGGCAACAGCATTCACAGTAAATGAAAACACGGAAGAGAAAGAAGTCAAAAAGAAAGACTTTGAAACACTTCTTTGATAGGGAAATCTTAATTTCCTTCTAATATAAGATGTGAAGGGAAGTCTACTTCCTGCAACCATTTTCACTGGTGTTTGTGTTATTTGCTAAAACATGCATTGTTTGAAGGCGGACTTACCTCCACCAGCGCCACAGTCAGAACAAGGTCCATTTTTGAGTCTGGGAAAAGGGCATCCACTTGTGGAGACATTCCAATCAGTACACAATTAGTAACAACTGATATTACACTCATAGTTTCAAAGGCCAACTGAAATAAAACACAAATGTATTTACAGTTATGACCATCACCTCTAACTTACTAGTCCCTGAATTGCTCTGACAGTACCTCTCTCTTCATTAAAGCCTCAAAAGACCCATCAGTTTAACTTTTTAGTTTCCTTCATCTTTTGAATTCTACGGCATAAGACTTGTTTGGCAAGCAGTCCAGACTTGACGAGACCACGACAAGGTTGCAATCTGAATACATGAAAGAGTAGACACTCATCTACAGTTGTACTCCTAAACAAATTTATTTCAGGATAAAGCAAAAACTGCAAAATTCCAAGAGGAACTAATAGTCCTAACACTGGTTTTGGAGGTTCTGTCTAAATGTTAGAAGGAAAAGGTAAGAATGGTTCAGAATGTCTTTTTTAAATCACAACTACTTGAGATTTGTTAAAATCTCAAGATTTACATTTAAACACATGCAATAGCACAAGTCTAAGAACCTCTTGCCTACAGAGCTCCCATAAAATGTCTGAAAATATTAACACAGCTTAACAATTACATTTGCAATATAATGGTTACTTATTCCAAGGTCCTGTCTGGAATGAGAAAGACTGACATAGAATTGTAGCAACTGTCACAATGAATTAGCAGAAATAACTTTCTCCTTGACAAGAAGCTAGTGACTCAGCTCACCTCATAAAATAATTCCAGTATTCCTTTAATAGAAATCTTTCAGCAAATTCTCTAATTTCCCATATGAAATAGACGACTTGAAAATTTAGTTATTTTTAATTCACAAGGCAAATTCATTTCTGCTATTAGTTAAAAAATGTCACCATAAAATAAAATTACGGCAATGTTATAATTTTTCAGCCTACTCTCTTGATTGAAACAAACTATTCTAGCAAAACTAAATGCTATTAATACACCTGCAGCTATGCTTGTGACTTATGACCACAGCCTCATTATTCTGTTGGTTACACAACTGGTCAATGCAGCTATGCCATTAAGATGTTGGCAGCATAGATTTGGAATGAGAAAATACATCTCATTTTAAAATGCAATCAGATTATATAATTCACACATTTTAACAACAATATTAAAACACTTCACCTCTATGTCCACTTCATTAATATCTAAGTATATGTCTAATGAACAAGGCTCAGAACCCCTGGTTTGCATGTTTTTACTGTATGTTTTACTTGGGGTTTCATGACTTCATTTCTCACCTCTCATTTGCTTCATTTGATAACATTTACAACCCCTCCAAATTAAATAATCCATTGGTTCATTGAGCCCTTTATCTCCATCATGTAACACTAGAAAATCTGTTAAATAAAACTAGAATATGGATCATCCCCTAGAAAGGTCCCCCAACCATATCACACTCCCCTTACCAAGCCACTGCTATTACGGAATGCTAAAGTTTCTGGATGCAACTTAGTCACTCCAGAAAACTCTGTTCAGCATCAGTTCATTGATGCAGCACACTCAAGAGGCCCCAAAATAGCTGGTGGCAGCATGATTGCATGGACAAACAACTGAGGACAGAAAATGCTTAACCCAGTACTATTACCATGAAATTGTTTAGATAGACTACAGTGTTCAGGCTGTGCAGAAAGTTCCAGCTCTTGCTCACAGATACAGGTTATTTTAAAATTAGTCAGCCTGAGTACCACTAACCACAAGGGCACAGGCCACAAGCCTGGCTTAGGAATCCAACTACTTACCTATTCTTCCATTTCTTTTGAAACCCCTGCTGAGCTCCACACTTCTGAGACTGCATCAGAAGTTATCATTTCTAAAATACACTGACTATAAAGAATACTGGGCAGTATCTGGAAGCTTTGCTTTGTTGAACTTGCAACAGGAGTACAATACATATACAAGAACTAAAGAAAAGACTTGGTTTCTTTTTCAAGGCAGCTGAAAGACATGTGATCAAAAACCCCACCAAAAATGTCACCAGGATATATAGTTGGATAGATAATATTCCAGGGCATTGAAGAGAAGAAAGTACCTACTGAACTTTAAAGTGGCTCATGGGACAAACACAAAGCTTTCATACTGTTGTTGAAATCTCTTTTAAACAAATGAATAGAAGAAAAAAGGACACAAAAATTACCTGCCAAACACCAATATTTGCTGTGGGTTCTGCAAATGGACGCTTGTAAACTCTGCACATCTTTAAGGCATCAGAGTATATCTCTGTGATGTTGTTTAACACTGCAAAGACAGCTGCCAGTGGATAAACACATGAGAAAAGACTCACATAGCCAAACTGTAGGAACAATTCCAGGTAATCATCGAAAGTACCCTGAAAAACACAGCAAATATAAGAACAACTTTAACCTACAAAAAAAATACGAAGAAACACAGAAATAGTACTACGGTTGTAAACATGTTTCCTCATCCCAAATCAGTTGTTTGGAACTGACTGCTGATAGTAAACAACAAGAATTTTTTAAAAATCTAATTCATTTGGAATTACCCAATCACTAAAAACTTCTTATAAGGGGAGGCCCAGGTTTTTCGTTTGGCCTAATGGATTTTCTGCAAGTCACACTTCCTATCCTTATTACATGAAGTAACTGCCTAAACACACTCAGGAACCCGGATAGGTTGAATATCTCAGTTGAACAGTAACAGAAGGAACTGTGAGGAACAGAAAAACAGCACCCTGCATTTAAACTGGCAGAACACTCTCCTGAGAGCACTGTGGAAATAGAAGTCCTAGCATTTCAGACTGTCCGTGAAAGACCTAACCAGAATGATAGGGTGGTAGATTGGCAACTCTTTTCTGGTATTTCTGCTTATTTCAAAATGGGTAGGACAGAGTTCGTGGCCTGCTTGAAGGCTGAAATCTACAAGGCAGCACTGACATCTGAAAGGAACAATTAGTGCAAACAAAAAACTTATTTAATAAATCCCAATAGGTCCATCCCCTGATCTTTAAACCAAGAATGTGGGTACTTAAGTGCTGATTAAGTATTCACATGTAGGTGATCATATATTTGCATATTAGTTTTGTAGTATTAATAATAGTTTGTTACGACTGTAGCAATTTTTTAATGAAGAACCAAACTAATCACTTTTAAAGAGAAAGTGTTCATAAACAAAGAATGGTGAAATACCACAAAAAAGTTAAACTCGGATCCAGCTATCTTGTATTTACGCAGACACACGTATTGTCCTCTCTCTCAAAACTGGAATCATGAAGACTTGACAGTAACTGAAATTATTACAAGAATCACATAAAAGTGGTTTTGGCTCCAAGTATCAGACAGACGGTTATCTACTCTTTTTTGTCCATCATAGCTGTTAAACTGACTGCCCTCTCCAACACCTACAGCTTTTTTCCCCCTAGGAAACAGAGAGAGGCAGTAGAAGCCTGCAAGCTCAGAAATCAACATGGGGTACTCGTTAATTGCATTTTTCACTTGAGCTCGTTTTAAAGTTGCACGGTAGTTGGGTCTCAGAAACCAATCTGCAGGCCAGACCAGGAAGAGCTACCTAACTTTTAAAGCCATTAAGATTTTGTCCTCAGAAATGTTTTGTACAAACTCTAAATTTTGCTAAGGTCTTCCTTAGGGACATTTGCAGGAACACTCACTGGAATGGCAGCCACACATCTGTTACTGCTATCGCTTTCTCAGACAATCAATGCAGGCAGAAAGAGAGCTTTCCTTTGTGCTCCTCCTTCTGGTAACTGCACAGTATTCCTGCGGCTTCCTCACACTTTTCTTCTCATTTCCATGCTCAATACCTATTGGCTTTTAGAATAGCAGAGTATGAAGTAAATAAGTATTTATTTTTCTCCTACTCAATTTATGAAACTGTGTGTAGGAAGACAGGAGTCTGAGACAATGTTAAAGAAATTTGTAACTGTGCGATCGCCAGGCACAAGAACAGCTATAGCATCAAGGAAACAAAACCAAGGAAGAAATTCAGGGAGAAAATTAACTAGAGGAGTGAAGCAGAAATTAGAAAAATAATAATTAAAAAATTATTGCAGGATGTTTTTACATCTTAAACGGGGTTAAGGGCTGGATATTTGAAAAGTAAGCAAGAATGAGGACAAAAAGAATAGAGAATTCAATGTTAAAGAATATATGAAAGAAGGAAGGAAAACAAAAGAGCCTGAAACACAGAATTCTTTCAAGACTCCTCAGTTACTAAACAGTCAAATGCTTCCCCCTTGTGACAGTTTTAATTTTAGAAATATTCTTGCCTGCTGACAGCTCACTGCTTGCAAACAAACCAGGGGTCTACTATCATTTATTCACAAGCACAGCAAAACAGTAATCTTTAGATTGAATATAAAATTGGGTTTTGAGCACACAGTACTTATAACCAAAACTGAGGCTACCAGTGGACACATCCAAGGCAAAGTCCTAACTCTACAACTGATCTCTTGAGTCCTCATGAAAAACTATTCAGGGCACAGCAGTACAACAGGTGCAGATTCATTTGATCCAGCTCTGCACTGGGCAATGTGACTCAGATACCACACTGGCTTTGTATGTGGCAGCTGAGAATCAGGAGTCAGCTCAGGTCTAAGAGGCAGAGCTTATTGGGTCAGGCCTGATGCTGACACAACTCTGGGAGCTGTGCTGGCAGATGTGCAGGTGCTGTGCTGGACTGTGCTGATTTACCAGTTCAGACACTAATGCAGGGACTTTTGCTGTGTTCTGCACTGCAAGACAGACAGGCTGTCTAAATCTATCTCCCTCCAACCTTCACACAGGAACACATTTGTACAGTTTTTTAATTTTAAAGGTGATAGTTCTTTCTCCTTTTCCCACTTCATGGCACTTCATGCAGGAAGAGAGGAATCTGATATGGTGTTATTATCAAATTTCAAATTGTTAGTGTCTACCTTTCACATGAAAGGTACATTATCTACATGTACTTCTTATTCTGTAAAAGCATAAATCATACAGTATTAGACTCCTGTGACTCTGCTTGCAGCATCTGATCAAGTTGTCAGCCGGTCTGTAAGGCCTTAACACACACATTGATGTCCACTGTGTTAATTCCTTTAGAATTTTAACTAACGAATTGCATTAAATCTGCTAAATACAATTAAAAATTATACTGGGCAAGAGGTGGTCAAGAACAGAACCAAGAAGACAGTGAATACCAAAGCTGTGGTTTCAAGAGGCAAGAGCTTCCAGCAGCAGTATTGTTTTGAAGAGCTGGTTTCTTCTGTCCTCCATTTCTGGCCCCATCCAGACACAAGTGCTCTCTCTCTCAGGCTCTAGTTCAATTGTTTCAACTAGTACCACTGCAAAACCAAACCAAAACAGAAAATTTCCATCTTCCCTCTGCCATCCTACTCATCCTGGTAGCCTTTGGGTTACCCTTGGAGATTAAGGGCATATTACAAATACTTCCTTCCAGTGATATGGGGTTAGGTAGCTCCAGATAGAGCTGTTCATTCCTTCCCCTTCATTCTGGTGTTACTGGGATCCTGTACTGTAGCCACTTCTTGATCCAGGATACCATACAGCTGCATAAACAGCTACCAGCAAAGCTGATGAAGCTGGAAATAAGCTGCCAGGCCAGACAGCCAAAAATATCTCTGTTTGCCTCAGCTGATGCCTCTGTCAACTACAGCCCAGAGTACCTCTTTTACAGCAGTACAACGTACCAAATAGGTTCCCATTTCTTTCTCCATGTTGACCTGCTCAGCTATTGACAGGTCCCTATCAGTTTTCTGGGAACACATGCGTTTCTTCATCCTCCTGTTGTATCTCTTCTGGAGCCAGTAAGGAAGCAAGGATTCTGCAAATTGGTTGAGGATCTGCGAAGTTATCAGCAAAGTGGCCAGGCTCTTAAGTTTAAAAACAGAAATAAAAAAGAATAGAACTGTGATGAACCTATGCTCATTTGCAATTCTCTGTGCTTTAGTACCACTGTAAGTTACTATACTATGAAAAAAAGGCCGGGCTAACAAACCTAGCAATAGCATATGAAAAGGATAGATGATCTAGTTCTCATTCTTTGCTGTATGCTGAAAACGACTAATTAGGAGTTAGTAGTATAAGTATTTTGTATATCTGGACGTATCTTGGAAACAGTACACCAAGTACAATGAAGAGTAACGCATATTTAATATATACCAATGACAATCACAGAGCTAAAGACTGAATTTTTTTCTATGTTTTTTATTTCTCAATTTTACTTGAAAGTAGAGGAAATGTCACAAATGCTAAGTCTGCTATAGATATATCAAGTGTTTTGCTAGAGATCTACTACTTCAGAGTAACAGAGGTCCAGAGCTGAAGTTGTACTACTCATTATGTTTACAGCAAAAATATTTTCCTTATACCAAATTTTCATGCATTTGAGTGTGAAAGTTGATTTAAAATACCAACTACAAATTATTTTTGCTTTTATTTATTCTCATATCCTCACTGTAGTCATAAACTTAATCACGACCCTATCCTCAAGAGTCTCTCATTAGGAACACTACAGAGAAGAACATTTTCTAACATAAAAGGAAATAAAGAGGAAATGAAAATTTCCCAGTCTCATCTGTGTGAGAGAATAATCAAATTTATTTGAAAACACTTCCTCATTTATACAGAGAGAAAGAATTACTCTAATCTGTTATGATTCTGCAATAATGTTAGGGAAACTGAAACATGGAAGCTGGATTTCTAAGAAAATATAGGTGAAATATATTAAATGCCAAGTTTATGTTTTAGAATAACTATTAAATATGAAAGTCTGTTTCAATCAAACCTTTATTTTCCTAGATTCATCAACATTCTTAAGATGTTCTTGGAACTCACCTGTCTCAAAAGCTTCATATCAAACAACACGAAGGCAATGTAGAAGAGAGATGCAAAACAATTTAAGAAGTTGAACTGCAAACAAAAATATTTGGTTTTAGTACTCAAGCAAAAGTTCAGATGCAGAATATCATCTAACTTAACAGATGCCTCAACTAAACGGCTTCCCTGAAGATGTAAACTGTCCATTAAAGTTTTCTTTACCATTTTCAAACCTTAGGTCAGAAAAAACACATTTTCAATATTGGTCTTACTCAGTTTTTCACTTAACAAGCTCAATGTTTTCCTAAAGCAAAGCGTACAAAGACAACTACAATTGAATTATGAAATGTGGACATTAAAAACACATCACCTTCTACTTAACTTCCATTTTTTGGCAATTTCTCCAGAGAAAAGACTATTAATCTTAATTAAGAGTACTGATTTTTTAAAAATATATACTTAATCAACATATTTAATATATAATATTTTATTATGTTATTATGATAATATAATAAATAAGGTATTATTATATTATCAAAATATATGCGTTGGGTGATATATCTCTCAATCTGTAAAAATGTTTCTTTATATATGTGAGTTGTGCTTTATGTTTAATCACTTCAAAAGGTTTTACAGCCAAGAGAAATATTCCCTACTTCTAAAATGAGACATCATCACAGTATTATACTTGAAAAATCATATTCAAACTCTGAAGTTTCCTACCAGCTAACAGTGCTGCAGCTCCTGTTTTGGAGCTCATGGACAACACAGATAATATTGGGAGTGCAGAGAGCCACTCACAGACTGAGAATGAAAACTGGAGGAACTTACACTTAACATTTCATAATTTTTTTAATCATTACCAGTAACAGATGGGTAACAGAGATTTAACACAAAAAAATCCCAAAACTAACAAACCCCAAATAAACACACACACACTAAAAAAAAAAACATGGTGAAGGAAATAAAGAAGGAACCCCAAGGAAATAGAGGAAATAAAAAAAGGAAGAAACTTAAATGATCTTTTCAAAAGGAAACAAAAAGATTAGGTAAACGAATAGATCAGTGTATGCTATGAACTGCACAGGAGCACACTGATGGACAGGTATTTTCAGGTTCCTCAGGTTGTCTGAATGTTAGTATAGGTGGAAGTTAATACATGAACTTTTAAAAATGTGGTTTACCATAAAATCGTGCAAAAATTGAATGGAATAGTTCTCAGTTGAAGACAGGACCACACCAATTAACAGAAACTTATACATACATCATCCTAATGAAAGAACAAATCAATACAAATAAAAAGCCAACTCTCCACTATAAAAGAGGCATCTAAAACAGTCTAGCAGTTACTGCAACCACAACAGAAATCTCGTTTACTCTGATATTTGTGCTACTATTTGGCCTTGAGCAAAACTGTAGGTCACTGAGGTAACGCTAGGAAAGCACTAATAAAACACAGCACAAGCTGTCTTTTTAAATAATCTTAAAAGCTGCTTATATGATATACTTACCACTAAAACCTTGAGAACTAAATGATTCTGATATGAAGATTCCAGCCTGTGATTTTCTAAAATACCAACAAAATTATTAATTAGTAAACAGCAGAAGCTCCTATCATGTACTAGACATTGCTATCCAAAGGGTAAACAGACACTTTTACTCCACATGAAAATTACTTATCTAATAGTTTATATTATTCCAACACTGTATGGTAAAAAGAATTTATACTGTACCAATACCTCACTTCATCTATTAAGCTAATCTGATGCACAGTATTATCATACATAGTTTTGACTACAACTCCAGTATTTTTTCTACTGCAGAAGTTTTTCCTTTTACATATTTCTTACTCTGAAGAGCTATTTTATAGAAGAAAAAAACATCCATCACTCTTAAGAATTAACAGAATGTGTCTAGTTACTGATTGCCCTTTGGCTGAAAACTAATGCAAGACTAATGGGAATATATAACCAAAATTAACAATTCCAAATTTGCTTCAAAACCAGTAAATGGTCACAGAAATATTCCATCCCTCTCCAAGAAATTCAGGTAAGACCCTACACTCTAAAGCAAGACCAGAGTATGTGAAGTTGAACAGATGCATTATTCATTCTAAATTGAGATCTCCAGTTCACTGGAGATACACTGTCAGAATCTGATGTTTCAGGAAGGCTGATTTACTAGAGGGGAGAAAAAGGAAGTGAATGGAAAATTTTAAATTTCTTTCTGCTATTTTATCATATTGTACCTTTAAAGCCCTGGCTAAGCAGTAACTGAGAAGGCAGCACACTAGCATGTGTTGTGTCAACAAGGCTGAAAGGAGACACCATCACCTACGGACCTTGCTCGGGACAAAACAGCAGAGTTCTACTCTGACAGGAGCATGAAGTTAGGCCTGACACATGGAAAATACACTCAAGTGACTGAATGCAATTTTTACTTTTAGCTTTCACTACACAGTCAGCTTTCATGATAAATGGGAGCAAAAGGGGTGCTTAAAATACTCCAGATTGTTTCCCATGCTTTGTCACTTTAGCTGTTGAAGTCAGATATTATCTGAAAATATGCCAGGTGGGAAGGAAGGTAGGACAGCCAGATGAGCTTTTCAGCCTATTCAGAGCATGGCAGCATAAACACATCAGATAGCACAGAAAAGGCACAAGCTGTCAGTGTAGCAGGTTACATAAATACTGTCTCTGCTGAATATGAAACATCAGCTTAAAACCAAAAACGTCTGGATAAAAAACCCCCTTGAGTTGCCAGCTAAAGACATTTCAGTCTATCTGATCAACATAACCGGGTATTTCACAGAAATGCTTTTTCTTGCAGAATAGTAAAAACAATGAAATGGAACAGCAATTGAGCCCTAGATATGAATTTTAAAATAATTATTTAAATAAAAAAACCTTGAACAGCTATAAACAAATCAAGAAATTGCTTGCTTTTACTATCATGGCTGTCAGGCTGAATTTGCTGAGCAAATAATTTTGGCAAGCATAACCAACCCCCACTTCAACACCTCTTTTTATTCTGTCTTTTGCATCAATCTCCCTTTTGCTTTATCTTTCTTCTGTTAATTTTTGTGTCACCAGCGTTAGTAATCTGGATTCTGTCCTGCAAATCAATGCCATATGGAGCTACACAAAGCAGTTAATTGTCCATTAGCTTAATCTATTAATTTTGTCTGAAAGTGACTTCACATGTCTGTAGAAGTGCTAAAATTCAAAATAAACACTAGCATTTCACTGTCCTTATTCTAGGTTACAAAACACAAGGCCCAATCTGTTAAGTAAGTCACACACACAAGGGGTAGTAAAAGGTAATCTATTACAACATTCCTCCTCTTCTAAGGGTGCCCAGAGAAACACATTTTGATAGGGATGTAAAATCCCAGTCTTTGTTATATATATCTAGCATACATAAACACTCTCATGTGACATTTAGTTCATGGGTTTAGATTGGGCTCCATTATCTCAGTGCCTCTGCACAGATGTCCAGTAGACTAACACATACTCAGCAGAGCCAGGTTGCAGGTGCAGTTTGCCAGGACAGTCCTTCCTGCTATCCATACACCTCTGAGCTCTTATCCTCACGCTCTCCCCTCACCCCTTTTGCCAGCATTGCGACCAACACAGCCAAAGAGCTAAATCAGGGAGGGGGAACTTCTGTGCCAAAGGCAGAGAGAGGCTGAAGACAAAGGCAGAATCACCCCTTCTGATGGCATGTCAGAGTCAGACCAAATTAAACCAAATTTGAAACTGCAATCTCAGAACACTCAAAATATAAGAAGTTAAAATGGCCATCTCTTTTACCCCACAGCAAGAACCTACTTTGGGAAATTTTTTTAGCATTCTGTTGAACAAGAGCTCATAGCAATGTATTCTACAAAGAAACAAATTCTAAGTATGTGGGATTCTGACTTGAAGGAAGAAGAATGAACAACTTTCTTACCCCATGACGTTAAGAATTCAGCAGCATACCGATAAATACGGTTCATAATTTCAATCACAACGGCATAGATGATACTGGGCACATACAGCATCAAGCTGCTGAAGTTAGACTCATTCTCTTTGTGATAATCCAGAGCCCACTGTTCCAAGTCAAAGTAAATCATCATCACGTACAGCGAGAAGTAGAGGCAAAGGCACACAAATGGTAAGGACACCAGGTAAATCCGTAACTGTCTCTTAAAACTTGAGTACACTGGCTCCTCCCTGCCAGTGACAGGATTGATACCCAGCACACCATGGAAGCCTGGTCTTGGTTCTTCAAACTGTCGTTTCATCAGCAGCGTCCCCCAGCGGTACGTCAGGATGGCGCAGATCCGCTTCCAAACCTCCAGTATCACGGTGGACCACAGGAGGTTGAATGTGGCAAACATCACGTATTTGTCGTAGTCTTCCCATGCAAACACATAATAAGGAATCCCAATGACAGCCATTGGAATCAAAGCAAATGTGAAGTATTCTAAGAAGCCAAAGTAGAGAGCAATGGTTTCGCCAAAGTAGCAGCGTATGTCATCTGCAGAAAGAAATGAATCAATTAAGACTACACTTAACAGAGATATCAGTACAATATCAAACTTGACCTTACACGAACTTAAAGCTTTCCACTGGCCAGAATTTTTTTCTTCTAAATAACACAACGCATATCATTGCTTCTTCTTTCTTCCTTCACTCTTATTCCAAAAAGTCAGATCGTTACCTGAATTTCTTTTAATGTTACATATATACACACATAAACATAGCATTCAGATGGTAAGGAAGTCAAAATATCTCAATAACTACTATATCAGCATCAGATATCCAGACAAAGGGGAAAAAAAAAAGATAAAACCCAACCAAACAGAAAACACTATCATTCTTGAAAACATAATTGATCAATGAATGACATGGAAGACATCTGATGTAATAAAAACCAAACTTCAACAGCAAATGACACCCAGCTTCTGAAAATTCCCACTGGCATATGTACTCCGGGGAAACAAATTTGTTTCAGATTGCTCAGGAAAACAAAAAGGCTAGCTGTGCTTTGACAACCCTCAAGGAAGTAAAGGAATAGATGGGCAGGTGTATCAAAATATTAAATCTTAAACATGTCAGATAGAATAATCAGGTTGAGATACTCCCTTCAACAGATAACTGACACATGAAATACTTACTTCCTGTACTGACTAAGTTTGTCTGCTACAGAGACTTGCAAAGTGCACTAGTAACAGATGTATTTCATGACAGATGTATTACCTCCAAGAAGACATCTCACTTATCTTACTAATAACAAAATCAACACAGGATTATTATTCACATAATCTAGAAGTGATTAGATACAGAAATGCCTATCAGAGTTGGGAATGCCAAAATCTCTTAACTTTGCCTGCTTGGAAGACCAGATTTCTTGTATGCCACTGCTCTGTATTCACCAGCTTAACAAAAGAGCCATAGAAACACGACCTCTGAATTGACACTGTAAATACACTACCACAGTGTATTACCTCTGTAATATACCACCACAACAAAACTTGACATGCAATACCAGAATATTCTTACGGCTTACAAAACACTACAGCAGAAGTTCACAATTGTCAAACAGATAAAAGTCTCTGAAAGCAAGAAGGAAAGGTAAACAGACAGAAGGATCAGCATTCCAATATCCCTGTCAATCAAAAATTCATTAACAAATGCATTCAAGTGTAGGTCATTAGCATCATTTCATACTCCAAGCATCCAATATGAAAGACATCCCTAAATTAGTACATATTTAACAGGTTCCTGGGATTTACTTCAAAATTTTGTACAGATTCAGTGTCAGTCCAAAAGAAAACCCTTTCTCATATAAACAAAAGAGCAGCACACAATAGGGCTCCTAACACAATACTCTGTGTCAGGCATATCAAGCCAGATCTTTAACTTCCTGCAGCTCAGGAAAGAACCTCAAATAACTGCAAGACCCAGAGATTTATAATCAGGCAAGCCCCCAAATGCTTACTTTCTTATTTTTAAATAAATTTTACAGTTTTAGAGTTTAGAATTTAACTTTCCACATGGGCAGACTAAAAATTATATTCATTTTAAGATTATTCAGTGTCTAAAATATATTCAAGTGACACTGGCATGCAACAACATACAGTCTTCATTCAGACAATGAAATTAAAACAAACAGTTGTAAATACACTTTTGACACACCTACAACACAAAAAAAAAAAAAGCTTTGGGAGCTCCAGACACGTGGGAGCTTGTCAAGAGTCAGTTTGAAAAAACAGTCTTGGCTTGGACCATTCCTGCTTTACTGATGGGTGGGAAGAATTTGTGATGTGCAGACTGCTATTTACATGGAAGCTCACAGACACTGAATCTGTAGACTCTGGAACCACCAATTCTGCAAGTCTAGAACCATTTCAGGAGGTCACACAGGAAACGCTAGAAGAGGAAAAACTTGTCCAAATAGTAAAAGAGCAGTGGCCTAACTTCATAACTCCACTGCATGACCACAGTGCAAATGCTGTTCACATACCTAAAGGTTGATAACCAACTTTCACTCGGCCATACCAGCTGTGACGAAGCTTTTTCAACTCTTCTCTATCATGCAGAGGGAAAATCTGAACAAGAATACCACTGGTCAATAATCTTCTCACTAGAAGAGAAGAGAAAAAATAGATCCCTAGCACTCCTTCAAAGGACAGTGAAGTTGACATAAGCAAACAGGTTACATCATGTACTAAGCAAGCCTAAAGCTCCTCTGAAATAGATCTAGTACTCAAATCCTAAAAAAATTGTCTCATGTTAGTTAAAAATTATAGAGAGCAGTTAAACCTATTCCTGCAAATACTGTGCTGTCCACTGGAAGAGAAAAGAGCAATCTTTTTATATCTACTAACTACTCTGTAGCTTTGCAATATAACCAGATGCAGCTTTAGTAGCAAAAAGTGCTACAGGTCAGGACTGAAGTGCCATATGTAGCTTTGTGAGGATACCCACAAAGCCATCGTTGTATCAATTATAGGAAAGATACAAAAAAACCTTTGAATTGTTAGTTTACACTAATTCATAAATTACATCACATGTTCACTGCAAACAAAGTACATATTCCACAATTTGTATTTAATTTTGTTATGGAAAGCAATACTATGTGTGTGAATAAACAATTAACAAACTGCTCTGAAGTTACAACCATGGAAAAAAGAAAATAAATTAAAAAACAGGGAGGCACTGCAAGTGTGACAGTATTTTGCTATTTCCCATCATCATCTGCTTGACATAACTAGAAAACTACCTTGGCTATATAAAAAAATTACCAAGGTAAACTCATCTGACATGTACATTTATTTACATTTTTGAACCACTAATATGCACAGATCTCCTTCTTTGATGTCTAACACTAATGAATAAAGATACTGTTAATAAAAGGACCTACAATTATAAAGACACATTCCCCTAAGAATCTATAGCATCTCTGCCAACAAACTAGTTCCAGCTACCATAAAAATAGCACCAGCTCTCATTGCTTCTTTCTCCCATGAAAAGCAAGAGTTCTTGAAGCAAAGAGGAGGATCAGTGAAACCAAATAAACGAAATAAAACTTCCTTCATATTATGAAATTTATAACTCTGGAGCACTGTTACTCATTCCAGTATTTTTATACAGAGACAATCCAAGTATGTAATCATGTAATTTAAAAAATAAATATTTTTGGTACTAACTAAAAATAATCTGTAACATCAACATGTGCAAAAACTACCCAGCTGAAGAGAAGTAAGGCCAGAGCCTCAGCCTCACAGAACAACTCAGGATGGAATGCCCTCTGGAAGTAATCTGGTCCAGCTTCTAGCTCAGGGTAGGTGTGGCTTAATTGGGCTGCTCAGGGCCTTGTCTAGAGAGGATCTAAAAGTCTCCCAGGACAGTTACCAACAGTATCTTTAAACCCCTAATCAAATGTTTGATTACCCTGTTGTGAAAAATACTTTCTTGACACCTATTCAGAATTTCTCTCGTTGTATTGTGCATCCATTGCCTTTTGTCCTATTACTAAAGCAATGAAAAAACAAAGTTGGTTAAAAATAGTGGAACTTGACTGTCTGGAGGATTTCTCTTCATCACAGGAAAATGAATTTTTTTTCACCATGAACACTATCCTACATCAACTCACTGAGTTAGAGGCAACAAACGACATTGCTTACCAATTGATTTTCCTGGGTACAGCTTTGCCTGAGGATATCCAGGGATCATTTTTTCATTTTTAGCTCTCAAATTTTCAAGTTCATGTTTGATGATGTACTGACATTCTGCCATTGTAAGGAAATTGTGATTGTCATCTAAATAAAAAAGAAGGTTGTATGAAATGGTGCAGCACAGGAATACAACCCTGGCAGCAAATAACTACAAAAAATGACCAGAATCAGAAAAAAAATTACAGCAACAAACCTATGTCAACCCCATCAATTTATCATCATGGAAACAAGAGTCTGATTTCCTGGAGATAAAAAACAAATTATTATCTTTTCCCCTTAGGAATAAGAAACTATAGGGATTGCCCTAAATACACAAAGAAGCTAAAATATCAACAAAACTCTAATACAAAGAATAACAACATAGTACTAGTTACATTGGGCGAACAGAAATACTATCAAGACAACATAGACTGCAGGGTTTCCTTTGTAGGTGACAATTTCTCTGGTTGCACCTGGAAAAAAATAAAATTACATTTGTGTATTTAAAAAGAAAAAATAGCAATGGATACAGCCAAAAATATATTTACAGCAGCTGGAATTCCAGCTAATCCTAGAGATTCTGTTAGCAGTGGAATTTGTGTCAGATCTGCACTAATAATGTAAAGGCATGAAAGAAATGGAAGTGGCACTTTTGCAACTGACAATTCTTCTGAAGGCTTCCTAATTTCAGGAAAGCAAGGCCACAAAAGTAAAGACACTGAAACAGTTATAGCACACAGCAGTGGTGTTGAGCAAAACTGGCACTGAACAACAAAACTTCAAAATTGTTTCAGACAGACCCAAGAACCTTTATATTGAAAATGTGGTGAAAGGTATCACTCAAGCAGCCACATTAAAAGTATTAGCAACACTAAGCCAGAACTCCAATATTTACCTGGAGAGCAAAAAATGAGTTCTGCCACTGTAGGGGTTAAATACCTTACAAGCAACACGTTTAAAAGGAAATGTTCCTGTGTTGGCACCACCACAAAATAAAAGAGGAAAAGGAACGATTCCACTAATCATGCCCAAATTCCACTGAACGCATCTGTAGTGTTAATTATTGTTTGTTTGATGTGTACATGTAACAGAGAAAAATGTTTCTATTTTTTCCAGCTAATTATAAGATAATAAGCCTCAAAACTGGCTCACAGAAATTAAATTGCTACATTAATTCATAACATGGATTGTTAATCACAAAATCACGTTTATCAACTCTTTTTCTTGTCTTATTTTCCAAGAAAATCTTTCACACAAGTAAGAGACTATTTGGAGTATAGAAAATCATAAAGGAAAAGACAAGCAAAAAAGTAAAACCACGTGAAAGAAAACAAAATTAATTATATGACCTGAATTTCCATAGTTAAAAACAAGTATTTTTTTCATGGCTTGGTCTTCCTCTTGCAGTTCACAGTTACCATTCCAAGGAATAGAAGACTGTAAAACATTTAGCAGTGTAATTGCTTATAATCTTTAGTCTCCACTTTGAAACGACAAAGATTCCTACAATTGCTTACCTGCAAAATCTTTGAAAGTTTTTCTACTGCTGTATGTAAAAGTTCTCATTGAGTTATCACTGCATTCCTTCACCAAACCTACAGTTTCAGCTCCCAGCAACAGCCTTAAGTGAGAAGCTCCAACCAGATAAATATTTTCAACTCCGTTTTCCATAACCAGTGGTTTAATCAGTAGTTGTGCACCTTTAAAGTAAAGAGGAGTAAAATAAAAATACATTAAAATTACATCTAAAAGCCCTAGTATTTTAGCATCCAATATACTGGCCCTAGCTAACAGGATTGCTGAAAATGCCTCTTTTTAAGGGCACAAAGAGTCAAGGTTTCAACAGCACTTGACATATGGTGTTCAGAATCTTGCAGGGTCACCCCCTGATTTAGCCCCATTTCTGCTGAAGCACTCTCAACAATGAACTGGAACAATGAGGACTGTTTGGATCTATTTCCCTAAGGTTCACACCACAAAAACCAGAAGTGCTTCTGCAAACAGTCTCACTGGTTTTAAGGAGACTAGGTTTTTGAAACGGAAACATCCCTAACTTATCTAACAGATGCCTGAAAGCAAGTTTGTAGTCACAAATCCAACAGCCACAGAAATATTACTGACCATAAGCCGTAAGCTACAACACCTGTAAATAATGACTTTTTTTAAAAAAAGTTTATAAAAAAGTCCAAGGAATTGCAAATTAATTGGCCTAACTTCAATTCCCAGAAGCATACTAAAATGAGTAATGAAATATTGTCTTATGCTATCTGTACACACTACCAAAAAATATAAATGAAATCCAACATGAAGTTACCAAGATTAAATTGCTTTCTGCTAACTTAATTTTGTTCTACAACATGGTACAAAGTCCTATGGACAAGATGTGAAGTGTCTTCATTTAGGCAAGGTTTACCATGTTTCCGTCAGCAACAGGAGAAACATGTCTAGACAACTGCTATAAAAACTGACATCAACACTACATTGAAAGATAAATTATCAGGGCTTCAGTGCAAAAAATGGAAGAATTCTAGAGTTCAATTGGCATTTGACCTTAAGCCAATGTTTTCATTAATAACAGGGTTAAGAGGGTTCAAAAAATGCAAAACGAAATGAGACTGGCAAACAATCATTATACCACAAATTCCCTGAAAATTAATTTTCTGTATGTCTTCATATTATGGTAACAGCCAATTTGATTTCAAAGTGTTACAGAAGATCATACTGTACTCACCTCCATTTGCCCTTTTGTCCACAATTCGTTTAGTGAACCATTCTATGGTTTCTTCTTTGGTGCCTTTTGCAAGCTCAATTACTACCAGAGGCCTGAAGTTAGACTCAACAGTATCCAAGAATGACCAGCCTTCCACCACCTCTTTTGTTTTTTCCGCCATCTCTTGGGAACTTGCTAAGTAGAAAACCAAAACAAAATGCAAATGCTAAAAAATATTTGGCACCAATCTAAAAACCACAAAACTTTACTGTAGTAAGTTACGCAAGTCTGTGCTTAGCAAAGGCATAGGTGTGCACTTTTATGCACTTACTACCACCAGGCTGAGTAACTTCTGCAGATGCTATCTGTCCAGATGCTACCGATCTGCAAAGGCCTTTGTGTCCTACCCTCTAAATAGGAAAACTTGTTGCTATGTATAGCAAAGCAGTAATGGGAAGAAAGCAAATCAATAAATTAAAACAAATCAATAGGGTGAAACTATCCTCAGAAACAAGAGCTTGCAACTTCCTACAGTGTCAGCAAATGAAAACAATAACAGAAACTTAGTCAAACAGGTATTTAAAAATCAATAAGATTCCCATGGTATGAGTATGCAAATACGTTATAAGGAAGACCTTTCTCAGTTAATCTTGTGAAGCTTTAACCATACCAAGGGAACTTATAAAATCTTGGGTAGGTGTGTAAGACTCCTATCATATCGACAGGCAAATTAAACTCAAAGCACTTAAATTACTTTTTGGAACCTATAAACCAAGTGTTCTGTGACAAAGTCCAGCTGCAAAGCACTGAGCACAGCTTTATGTGTAAATAATCCAAATCATCTAAGCAGGCCTTTATAGACTCACAGATCCATTTAGGCTGGAAAAGGCCTTCAGGATTGAGTCCAACCATTAACACAGCACTTCTAAGTCCACCACTAGACAATAGCCCCAAGAGTCACATCTACATAGCTTTTAAATACCTCCAGGGATGGTGACTCAACCATTTTCCTGGACAGCCTGTTTCAATGCTTGACAACCCTTTCCAGAATGAAATTTTTCACAAAATTTTCACAAAATTTTAATGGCCCATTTGAAAATGAAGCCATTTTCTCTTAAAACTTGTTACTTGGCAGACGCCCACCTTGCAACAACCTCCTTTCAGGTAGTTGGAGAGAGTGGTAAGGTCTCCTCTGAGCCTTCTTTTCTTCGGGCTGAACAACCCCAGGCACTTCTCGTTTGTTTTGTTAACAAATTTTATATAAATTATTCTACAGAGATCATTTTATCATGCTTCATAAAGCAACAAAGAGATGTTGATATAAAACAGTAAATCTGGTAACTAACGTACTCCACTAAAAAAAATTTTAAAAATTTAAAAACCCAAACAAAAAAATCTACCACAGATTTAATTTACTAAATGTAAAAGTGAGGGGAAGGTTTGGTGATTTGGAGGTTTTTTTTGCTATTAACTCGGCTGAAGAAGGGAGTTTATCCACTGCCTTTAAGCAGTTTCCCCTCTCCTGTTAAAACACTGAAAATACTTAATTTCTAAGGAAGTTGCTATAAGGATGCAGTTCAGCTTTTATGACAGTTATACTTCTGTTATTCATGGACAAATCAGTCTCCAGTATTTCATATGAATTATCCTACAAAATACAGTGATAATGTAAACATATGCATATCATAATAAACAAGTCTATTCACTTTAGACTAGCAGGAAAAAGTTTTCAACCCAAATTCCAATGGGGTTTTTAGTTAGTTTCACTTGTCTTTTCACAGGCATACAATTCCGCAACATTCATATTTACAGCTCTAAACCCAAGTATGCGCTGTCTTTAAAATAAATGTACGAGATTAATAAAGTATTTAAAAACATTTTAGATGCATATCTGCACAAACAGAATGAACCAGACAGAGGAAAACATAATCAGGGATGAGGCACTGTAACTGAGATTGTCAGTGACTAACTACACTGTCTTGACGAGTCACTGCACCTTAATGCATCACTATCCATAATCAGGGGCTTGCAGGGGTTTGCTAAAATAATGCCTGACACATTGTGTATATTGCCATTTCTGAAGAATTTAAAGAATGAAAAGCACTAGATCATTATTAAATACTACTCACTGGTTAACAATATCATTTTGCAGAACAGTTATGTCCTGAAAACAGGCTTCTTATAAACAATGTGCTACTCCATGAACTTGGCTCCTACCATCTATTCAGAATCATCATGCTTGGCATGGTGACTGTGCAAGAATCACAGAATCATCACAGAATCAAAGAATGGTTTGGGTTGGAGGTACTTTAAAGATCACCTAGTTCCAATTCCCCTGCCATGGGCAGGAACACCTTTCACTAGACCAGGTTGCTCAGGGCCCCATCCAACCTGGGCTTGAACACTTCCAGGGATGGGACATAGTTGAGATGCATGAGATGCACAGCTTCTCTGGGCAACCTATTCCAGGGCCTCGCCTCCCTCAGAGTAAAGAGTTTCTTCCTAATACCGAATCCAAAACTACTCTCTTTCAGTTTGNTGGCCCGTGTCTGCCCGCCCGCCCTTTGTGCGGGCCTTCAAAGTGCTGCAGTGTCAGTGTTTTAAAAACGCTCCAATGTCAGTGTTTCAGCAACGCTCGTATGGACTACCAGCTCTCACTTCATCCTCTTGTTTATTTCCACCCTTTGCTCTTTGTGCTGCCTCCTGTCACAGAATCACAGAATCAANTTATTTTAAGGCTTTCAGTAAGATTGTTATTTTCAGGCTTAGTACTACTGAAAACTCCAACAGAGCTGAAGCACTCTTCCAAATTGTGCATGTGATTTCCAAACGTATTTTCCAAACAGACTGTCCAACGCCCAGCACAGATCCTATGGGAGGTAATTCGGCCTCTTCTTGCATACCGCACTCTGTGTAACTTGGGACAGACACAGAAGCAAGGGAAACAGCCCCGAAAGGCCCTCAAACCCCTAGAGCTCCCGCACTCACGGAGTGGCTGGGTGGCGGTCACAATTACTTAGGTTGGAAAAGACCTCTGAGACCATCGAGTCCAACCAATGACCAAGGACCACCTTGCCAGCTCAGGGCAGAGGGAGCTGCAGCCCTTTTCCAGGGCGTGTCAGCGCAGAGCGGGTCAGAGTCAGGTTCACTGCCCAGCCTCCACCCGCTTGGCGGCCCCGGGAGCCGCCACGTCGGGGCCGTGCCCGTTCTAAGGCGGCCCATCACAGCTCCTTCCTGCTTCCAGGCTGCGCCTCGCTCTCCTATTTTAGGGATCGAAATACCGGGAGGAGAGCAGCCCGGCCGGCCCCGCCGCCAGCACGGCCAGCGACTCACTCTCTGCCCCCGGCCGGGCCCGGTCGCGCTCGCCGGCGCCCTCTGCCCTCTGCCGCTTCCCCCCGCCGCCCGCAGCCCACCGCGGCCGCACCACGCGGGCAGCACCCCGAACGCTGCCGAGGCGGCGGGGGAAGCGCTGGGGGTGTCACGCCTGCCCAGGCTCGACACTGGCTCGGCGCCGCGGCGGGGTGGGCGGGAAAGGTGGAGACTCCTCCCCTCGCAGCGGCGCAGGCAGCGAGAGCCCCTTCCCGCTGAATGCCGGCCCCCGACTCCGCACTCACCGCCGATGCCGGCTCCACATCCGCAGGGCAGGGCGGGACACAGGCGGGCGGCGGCCGCAGGCACCAGGCGCTGCCAGGATGGGCGCCGGGCCGGCCCAG